>JAVUPR010000390.1:0-600000 GCA_036785695.1 Gentiana straminea | reverse complement strand
ATAGAGTCACTTCAGAATAATGAGACTTAGGATCTAGTCAAACAACCACAGGATAGAAGGGTGGTCAATTGCAAATAGACTTTCAATAAGAAGGAAGGAATGATCAGCTGAGGGCATCAGATATAAGGCACGTGTGGTTGCAAGAGGGTTCAGTCAGAGAGAGGGGGTAAACTTTGAAGAGATATTTTCTTCAGTGGTCAGACATACTTCTATTAGGGTGCTGTTAGCAATAGTGGCCACATCAGAATCAGGAACTTGAGCAATTGGATGTGAAGAAAGCCTTTCTACATGGAGATGTAAATAAGGAAATATATATGACTCAGCTAGGGGGGTTTCCAAATTCTTGGCAAGGAATGGTTTGTTTGTAAGTTGAAGAAGTCCATGTATGGACTTAAGCAGGATCCAAGGCAGTGGTTTAAGAAGTTTGACAGCTATATGATTCAACAAGGTTATAGAAGGAGTCCATATGATTGTTGTGTCTATCACAACTAGTTGAAGGATGGTTCATTCATCTATCTGGTTTTGTATGTGGATAATATGCTGATAGCTGCTATGAACAAGTCTGATATTCAAGATATGATGAATCTGCTCAAGGTTGAATTTGACATGAAGGACTTGGGGAATGCAAAGAAAATTTTGGGGATGGAGATCTGTAGAAATATGGAGAAAGGGAAGTTGTTCTTATCTCAGCAAGGGTATATTGAAAAAGTATTATCCAAGTTTTGCATGTCAGCAACCAAACCTACAGATACTCTAATTGAACAAAATCTACATTTGTCTGTTGTGTTTGCTCCACAGTCAGCTGTAGAGGAAGAATACAAGCCAAGAATTCCATATGCTAGTGCAGTGTGCAGTTTAATGTATGCCATGGTCTGTACTAGGCCTGATTTGGCTCAGACAGTCAGTGTTGTCAGCAGGTTTATGGCTCAACCTGAAAGGAACACTAGAAAGTAGTGAAGAGGATATTTAGGTACCTTGGGGGTACATCAGATATTGGACTCTTTTATGGTGGTGGTTGTTGGTCCCTTGAAAAGGCTTTGGTTAAGTTTAGAGGGGGGGGGTGAATAAACTTAACACTTAAAACTTTTGGAGTTAACAAATTTCGCAACTTCGGCGGTCGATACCTCGCAGTCTGTCGATACCTCGCAGTCCGTCGATAAACGTAGTCTACCGACGCTTGAGTTTCCTGAATTTGTGCAGCGGAATTATATCAAAATTAAGCCTTAATACTTGTTGTTAAATATGATACTAAGTATTAGATACTCAGTAGTGCGAGTGTGTGATTTCAGTTGCTAGATTCAGTAGGTTGATGTGTAAAATAAACTAAGTGCAGAAAGTAAGTAGGCAGATTTTATAGTGGTTCCAGGTGGTGTAATCCTGTCAGTCCACTCTTCTCCTGTGATGTTGGAGGAAATTCACTAGAGATCTTTGATGTAGCTTTTACAAAGATTCCTAAGGTTGCTTGTCCTTCACCAATAACTATGGCTTCACAAACTGAAAAATGGGAACATGTAGGATTGCTGCTCCTGAGTCTTCCACTGGTCCTTGAAGGGTAGGATTGCCTCTTCACCAGCTCCACCACAGACAACAGTCATTCACACAACTGTGCTTCACTGTCTTCAGCAGGTTCTTTATAAAATAAAGATTGAATCAAATAAATGATTCAGGTGCAGCAGCTTGATTAGGATGATATAATCAGCAGCTTGCAGGCTTCAAGTGTGTATGCTTGATGTAGCTTGATTGCAGGATACACTTGAAGAATTTCTCTGGATCAGTAGCTTTAAGTTCAGTAAGTTCAGCAGGGTGTTTTTCAGCTCAATAAAATATCTCTTCAAAGTTTATCAGTTCTTCCTCTTCTTTTTTTCTGAGTTGAAAGTCCTCTATTTATAGGCAAGAATGCATGTGACTTGTATTTGAAATTCAAATGTAACCGTTCCTTGTTTTTGTCCCATCTGATTTGCATTCTGTCACTATTCATAGGACTGACACTGTCAGAATTCTTTTTTGACAGTGCAGTCTGTCAACCCTTTGACTTATATCCAATGGATAGAAATATGAATCATCCCAACGTTCTTTTAATCTCAGCCTTTGATTTGCTTGATAAGTCAGAGGTAGTTGGCTGTCCTTATCCATGTAATCTTCCAATATAATCTTGAATTAACCGAGGTATATTATAAGCAGGTTCATCAGTCTGCTGAGATACCTATCAGTCTGCTGAACTGCAATTTGCTGTGTATAAAATACAATGCAGCTGACTTCTTTTATCTAACTTTTATTTGTGAAGTTAGATTACACCTTTTTAATAATAACCAAGTTCCAAACATCATCCAACTTGTGGAACTTAGACCTTCTTCACAAGGTATATGTAATTAGTTTAGGTCATCACAGACTTGCCTAAATTCTGATTCCATATTCTTGACTTAAATTACTAAGTTTGATCCCTTAGCCTTCTGTAACTGAGTTTGAACCCTCAGCCTTCAGTCTTCAGCAGGTTCCAGACTAGTCTACTTACCTATCTACCCTACTGATATGGATCAGTCTGCTAATATAAATCAGTAGCCCTTTACAATGCTTGTTTGATCAAACCTATTCATAAATCAAACTCTAATAAACCTATACATTTGATCTAGACATCTTTTTGCCTTTGCATTATAACAGCTAGTCTGGCACTCATCATCAAAACATAGAAATAAGTCCAACAATTTCCCCCTTTTTGGTGATGATGCCACTACCCTCACCTAACAGCAAAGCAAAAAGATAAAAACAAAAACAGAACAAATATAGTCATCTTTCATTATAAACATTTGTTCAAAGATATTATAGTCTAGAATCAGCAAAAACATAATGCAGTTAAAGTGTGCTGATCTACTGTCTTCTTTCTCTTTCTTGTCTGGCCTTCTCCACTTGTTCTTGGTAGGCCCTGATTTCTTCTATCATATCCCTCATCCATTCATTTTCAATCAGTGTAAAATCAATGTAGGGATTGACCTCTTTCCACCATTTCCATGCATCAGGCAGGAGAAGATTAATTTGATTCACTCTGAATCCAAACTTCATGTAAAGTTCCTTGAATTCATCAAGTGAGTCCTTTGCTTTTGTGATAGGCAAGTTCCTATCACCTCTGCCACTTCTTCCTCCTCTTCCACCTCTTCCACCTCTGTAAGTTGCCCTTAAGGCTTTGACTCTTGCTTCCCAAAATTTCAATCCCAAGAAAGAGTTTAGACCTTCATGATATCCCTTGTCATGATAAGGTTTCCTTCTATTATAGTATTCTTTCTTGTATTGTCTGAGGAGATCATTAGTAAGTTGAACTCTGCCAGGTGCAGGTTGTCTGTAAGCATTAGTCTCATTCTCCCATCTTTTCTTTGCAAAGAGTCTTGCAGCCTCTTTTGCTGCTGCTGTTTGGCCCTCTTCCCCCTTAGTGACATTATCAACAAACCGGGACATTAGGCCATGAACACCCTCCTGTGAGATAACCAGATTATTCAGTTGCCCTTCCATAATTTCAGTTCTTGTGTCAACTGCAGTAATCCGGGATTGCGAAGTTTCTTCCAGTCGATTGATCCTCTCAGTAACTTTAGGATCCAATCCAGCAGGTTAAGATGTTCCAGCAGCCTCAGCAGCTTAGGTGTATCAACAAGCTTGTCAAGTTTCTGATGAATGGATATAATTTGGTCTTTCAGAAACTTCTCTTTTGCAGTATTTCCAACCTAGATTCCCCTCACATCTAGTATCAGATTATTCACAGCATTTTGAGTAGATGTGAAGTTTGAAGCAACTGTATCGGTAGATTGTCTGTTTTCATTCACCATTTTCATCAGTTCTTCAAATCTCTCTTCCTCGTCTATCCAGCTTGAGTTCTTAACTCGTTGCATATCATGCCTCACAGTCCTTAACTCATTCAAAACTTCTACTGGTATCTCACCAGTCATTCTCCCACCAGTAGCCTCATTAGCAGGCTCCTCAACATTGTATTGTGGCCTCTGATTGCTCACAACCAATGCCCATCTCCTATCTAATCCCGCAGGATTAGGTCCTTGATATTCTTCCAAGATAGGATCAAGGGATGGTTCTTCAAAAATAGGAACGAATGCCTGTGGAGGATCAACATCAACATTTTCTTCTTCAGGCATTTGAAACACCTCATCACTAAAGTCATAGTCCAGCAGCTGCTCATCCATATTAACAGCAGTCTGCTGACCATTTTTCCCTTCAGTGGTCTTGTCTCCAGTAGGCTCCACTACAACAAATTTCTTCAAAGAACAGGGGGTATCCTCCATACCCAAAATAGGTTCCAACCTTTGTCCAGGTGCTGTTTGTAACTCAGCAACCTGTACCTCCTCTTCAGCTCTATGTGGATTGAATATAGCCTCATTATCCACATGAAATCCTTCAGCATGACCAATTTTGTTCAGGATAATGGCGGTTTTAGTAAGAATGCCCTCAAAGTCAAATCCATCTTGATATTCAATAGATTCTTCTGAGCTGGCACTAGGTTCACTATAATCAGTAACCTTCTCTCCATCCAATTCCTCACTCTGTTCAGCTTCAGTTTGTGCAGTAGGCTCGAATGTAACAGATTCATCAGCTAGCCTACCAGTACTTAGATTAACTCCTTCATTGATCAATGCCTCCAGATCATCCATGGTGAGATCCTGTAGATCCTTATCCATCTCTCCGGTCTCCGCGGCCCTCGACGACTTACCGATCTCGGTGGGTTCGGCATCCATGCCATCAATGGCTCCTTGACCAGCAGCTTCTATTGTTGTTTCTTTAGCCACTCCACTGGTCTCCCCAGGAAACATGGGGGAATCATCATCAGAGTCTGATGAATCACTGTCTGGTGTGTACTTTGGATCTCTGAACATGATTCCTCCACTTTTCTTTCCTTCATCCAAAAGATCCATCACCGGGATTGCGGATGCTAGTGTCTAACAAATCCAACAGTCGTCCACACCCAAATTTGCTCAAATGCCCATTCTTCAAATCCACTCATCGGATCGCCATGTGTTTCGTTTTCTTGTAGAATCCAAACTTCCACCGAAAATAGTTTTGCACCTTTTTGAAGTTAGGATCTACTTTGTCCTTCTTGGATGCCTTCTCATATGGCATAGATGGCTTTCTAGTGTCGTTCGGTAGCTTGCCGACCTCCAAAAGCTCCCACAAGTAAATTCATTGTTTCTTCAACGATGCTTCAAAGTCGCAGGTTGCCGAGGTGGTATATTTGTACCTACTACCTCCATCTGTTCAACACTTGGTTCCCCCTGACTTACATGCTCATCGCCAGGTTAGCGAAGACCGCGCTCTTCCCCCGAGTTCTTGCAACAATTGCGGGGTCTTCAACCAATTCTTCAACTACCACAAGGCGGTTCGGTTCGGTGGTTTGCCGTGGGTCTTCGCAGATACTACAATAGGCTCGTGGTCGGTAACCGCGTATATCTCCAACGGATTGCTCAACAACAACCCGTGCGGCTTCGATAGACTTAACAACCTCTTCTCGGTGAGGAGTCGTAATTTCCACAGGCTTGATGATAGTCAAGGGCTCACCTCAATAGCCTCTTCTTCCTCTTCTATCGATGCTTCTTCTTGGACTCTTTGTGCCTCCAAGTTTTTTAATTCTTTCCCTTTCCATGTTTCTTTTTGTGGATAATTTCTTTTCTTCTCTTGGAAAGTGGTTCATCATCTTCGCTTCTAGTAGACTTCCTCTTTCTACTAGCTTCCTTCGTTGTTCCCTCGTAATCTCAACAACGGTTCTTCTTGCAAAGAACGAAGCGGGTCGGTACCTTCGATTCAAATTCCTGGACCCTCGCGGACTCAACATGCTGTTTGCTTGCTTCTTTGTCTTCTTAGGCTTTAAGATCTCGGTGATCTTCCTTGTATCTACAAATGCCTTTCTTTTCTCACCGGTCTTCTTTGGTGCAAAGGCAGGTTTAGTAGATTTCTTTTTAGTTTGCCGGACTCGCTCACCACCAAAGATCACCATCATCTCCATTACCGTCATCATCGACAGCAGGGTCAACAACATCTTCATCATCATCTAGACCAGGAATAGCATAATCAATTTCCTTCTTGTATCTAGACTGATTAATCTTCTCAGGTTCAAGATCACGAACCTCCAAGTGATTCAGCAGGGTCTGAACCATTAATCCTAAGGGCAAGGCCTTGGATTTCCTTTTTCCCTCTTTATCTTCTTTGGCTACCTTCTTTATGTAATGGATGAAGTAACCAGCCCAATCAAATCTCATGCTCCTGCAAATAATCATCATCAACTCTATCTTTGGTCCAGATAGAGTGTCCATGCTTCCAACAAGTCCAAGTATGTTCTTTGCAATGAGTTTGCTCAGTAGGTTGTACTCAAATCCAATGTGTTTCACATTGATGCCTGGAATGGATTTGGTGGTTGTATTTGTCTTGATTTGATCAACAAAAGCCATCTTGGATAGTCACATTGCTTCCGGATTTACTGGACCATCCACTACTTCCTCAAATCCAAACACTTCCCTCAGTAGACTAGGGGAAACTTCAATCTCCTCTGCATTCACAGTTGTCTTGAATGCTTCAGTTCATTCTTCCACAACCATGTTCTTCCAGAAATCAATAACATTTGTGTATGATATTGTTTCCAATCTGATATTGAGTTTGTTTTCCAAGCCTGCAAACCTCCTTATTCTTCGACCAATGTTGATGGCCAATTCTGTTTTGTTTGCATCAACAACAAAGCCTCTAACACTTTGGCTTGATTCAATCTGGACATCAATCTTTTCCGCCATTGTTATGAGAAAAATGAGATGAAGAAGATGGATTATAAATCTGTGTTCACACAGTGTAAAAACAGAGATATAGCAGATTTTGCAAGTAGTGAAAATCTCCTGAGTGTAGGTCTGTATATATGGACAGACGGTAGTTGCAACTGTCAGTGCACGTACATTGATGTTAACCACGATTAATCTGAGTAAATGTTGTCTTGACACGTGGCCCATAACTCCTCCATAACGTTTGTAACCGTTGGATCGTGTTAACTATGATAGTAAGGGGTAGGATAAATATCCCGCCAAACTGCTTTTTGACTTTAGTAAAGTTTGACTGTGTAACGTTCCATTCAGCAGGGTTATCTTCAGCAGGGTTGGCTTAGCAGTCTGCTGATAAAGGTGCTTCAGCAGCCTGCCGACAAAGTGACTCTGCTGATCCTTGATTTCTTCTTGTTTTGTTCAATTGATAATACAAGATGAAGTTTAATACCAATGACTGATCTGTCAAGTGAGCTCACACAACATGACAAAGACCAATCCCCTTGGCAACCTCATTTGCTCAATTGTCCAAACATAAGTACATGGAATTGTTGATACCAATGACTAATCTGCTAAGTGAGCTCACCCAACATAGCAAAGACTAATCCCCTTGGTGAATTCCAGGTCATTGCTGATTATCAGTCAACTTTTATAATTCCAAGTTCAGTCCTTAATTTGGCAAATATTTCACTATCAAGTGGTTTAGTGAAAATATCAGCAAGTTGATTTTCAGTAGGGACATATAGAACCACCACATCTTTCTTTTCAACATGATCTCTTATAAAATGATGTCTCACATCAATGTGCTTGGTTCTTGAGTGCAAATCATGATTTTCTGTGATTGCAATTGCACTTTTGTTGTCACACATAATTGGAATTTCCTTTTCTTGAATTCCATAATCCCTTAATTATTGTCTTAGCCATAGTACTTGTGCACAACAACTTCCAAGCCTATATATTCAAATTTTCAAGCAAGGAAGTTGATATTGAATTCTCGTTTCTTGCCGAACCGGAGACCGCCTACTTCGCATTAACCGACAAGTTCCTGTAGTGCTTTTTCTATCAATTTTGCATCCAGCATAATCAGAATCTGAGTAGGATATAACTTTGAAGCTTCCATCCTTGGAATACCATATCCCTACTCCCAAAGTCTCCTTTAGGTACTTGAGAACTCTCTTGACTGCACCTAAATGACTTTCTTTAGGTTTAGCTTGAAATCTTGCATAAACACCTACAGCAAAGGATATATTAGGTCTGCTGGCCGTAAGGTACAGCATACTGCCTATCATCCTTCTGTATAAAGTCTGATCAACATCTTTGCCTTCTTTATCTTCATCCAATCTGATGTTTGTACTCATTGGAGTTGATATCTTAGTGATGTTTTCCATACCAAACTTCTTCAGCAACTCCTTGGTGTACTTGGTTTGATGAATGAAGATTCCATCCTTCATCTGTTTAACTTGCAATCCCCAAAAGTAGTTCATCTCTCCCATCATACTCATTTGGAATTTACTTTTCATTAGATTTGCAAACTTTTCACAAAGTGAATCATTTTCAGAACCAAATATTATGTCATCCACATAAATCTGTACCAGCAGGTGTTGTTCCCTTCACTGATTCTGAAAAGAGTCTTGTCAATGGTGCCTTTTGTAAAACCATTGTCCACCATGAATTGAGATAGAGTCTCATACCATGCTCTTGGTGCTTGTTTCAATCCATAAAGTGCTTTGTTGAGTCTATACACTTTATCTTCTTGATCTTTAACTTCAAATCCAAGAGGTTGCTGTACATACACTTCCTCCTCTAGAATGCCATTCAGAAATGCACTTTTGACATCCATTTGATATACTTTGAAGTTCTTATATGCAGCATGTGCCAAGAATAATCTGGTAGCTTCCAATCTTGCAACAGGTGCATAAGTTTCGTCAAAATCTATTCCTTGTGCTTGAGAATAGCCTTTTGCAACTAGTCTGGCCTTATTCCTCACAATGGTACCAGATTCATCAAGTTTATTTCTGTATACCCACTTAGTACCAATGATATTTGCATGACTTGGCCTTTCAACTAGTGTCCAAACTTGATTTCTTTCAAATTCATTCAATTCTTCTTGCATAGCTATTATCCAATCTGGATCTGAAATAGCTTCTTCAACAACTTTAGGTTCCATTTGAGATAGAAAACAAGTAAACATAGCTTCCAGTTTGTCTTCTAGTCCTTACACCTTGCGGTACATTCCCAATAACTTGTTCACCAGGTGATTCCTTAACCATTGTGGATTCTGGTTAGTTTGGTTATCGTGAACCTCATCTTCGCAGGTCTGCCGTAGCTTCTTCAACAACAGGGGGTTCAAAGCAGATCCTTGAATAGCTTCGCTGTTGCATCGCAATGTCACCGCAGGGTGTTCGGTAGGGGGCGAGATCGTAAACTTTTAAGTCATTGAATCTTTCCAAAACTTCAACACAATGGATCGTTGACTTGTTGATTCTCAAGCAGTTCACAATCTTCATCTTCCATACCGTTGAACTTAGGTTCATCAAACACAACATGGATTGTTTCTTCATGTTTCGTTGACCTCTTGTTCAAGACCCCGAATGCCTTGCTGACTGAAGAATATCCCAAGAAGATCCCTTCATCTGACTTTGGTTGGAATGTTTTCAGATGAACCTTGTGATTTAGGATAAAACACTTGCTTCCAAATGGATGGAAATAGGATATGTTTGGTTTCCTTCCATTCCAAATCTCATAAGGTGTCTTCAGCAGCTTCTTGTTCACTGATGTTCTGTTTTGTGTATAGCATGTTGTATTAACTGCTTCAGCCCAATATCTTTCATGTAGTAAAGCTTCACATATCATTGTCCTTCCTGCTTCCTTTAAAGTCATGTTTCTTCTTTCAGCAACCCCATTTTGCTGAGGTGTACCAGCAGCAGCAAGTTGATGCAGTACACCATTCTGTTCACAGTATTCTCTTATAACTTTGTTGAGAAATTCGGTACCCTGATCTGATCTTATTTTTATTACTGTTAAACTTTTCTCATTTTGTAATCTCTTTAAGAGATTAGGCATACTTTTGAGTATTTCACTTTTCTTGTTCATAAATATCACCTAAGTGTACCTTGAATAATCATCCACAACCACTAAGGTGTATTTCTTTCCAGTTACACTTGTTGGAGTTATTGGTCCAAAAAGATCCATATGCATAAGCTCCAACACTCTATTAGTTGATTGTTTTGTTTTTGACTTGAAGTTTGACTTTATCTGTTTACCCTGCTGACATGCATCACATATAGCATCCTTTTTGAATGTGATCTCGGTAGACCAATCACCAGCCTTCTTCTTCACCAACCGATTGATATCATCAAAGTTTAAATGATTCAACTTCTTGTGCCATAACCAATTGAGTTCGTACTTGGTATGCACAATCGTGCAGTTTCGGAACTCGCAGTAGACCAATTCACAACAAACATGTTTTGTTGTCTTCTACCAGCAAGTACAACTTGATCACCTCTTTCACTAATGACAATACAGTAGTTTTTGTCAAAAGTGACCTTGTATCCCATGTCATAAAATTGTCCAGTGCTCAGCAAGTTGTAATCCAGTCCTTCTACATATGCAACATTCTTGATTGTAAGTCCATTTCTTACAAGTGTGCCATATCCTCTTGTGTATCCAGGTGTATTCATGTTGCGAAAATTCACCCTTGGACCATCTTTTGCCACAAAGTTTGATAAACAGTGCTTATTCTTTGTCATATGTCTGGAGCACCCACTGTCAAAGTACCAGACACCCTACAAAACAAAGTTAATACATTTTAGGTACCCAAACCTGTTTGGGTCCATAGTGGTCAGTAGTAAGCATGACTTTTGGTAAGTTTCCATAAGGTCTTCTCCTAAAAGTGTCATACTTTGGTTCATACATGTATTCCACACATCCATAAGTTCTTACAGTAGGTTGTGTAGGATTCACATATGTTTTCTGGCCTTTTGGTTTATAATGCTGTTTGAAGTGATTCTTGGTGTTAGAAGCATTGGTATAACCATTTGTTTGCTGTCTGTTAGGAACAACCCTGTAATATGGAGTCTGCTGAGGTCCCTGCTGAGGCCTTTTATAAGTCCTCTGCTGAGTCCTTTGTTGATTCCATTTCTTAGGTTTTACCCTAGAAGCATGGTTATACTCATTGTTTCTATCAGCAGGTGCAGGAATATTCCAATCATCATCGTAGGGAACAGACTACCTTTCCCCCTGAGATAAGTATCCCTTGAATGATTAACATTTTTAGATTTGGGATTCTTTCTTTGGAATATTTCTGACCTTTACCTTTTAGTGGTCCAGCAGACTTGGTAGCAGGTCTGCTATCATTAGGTCTAGAATTTCCAGCAGTCCCATCTTTAGATTTGTTCTTTTTGTTAGGAGCTGTTGACCTCTTTGACTTCTGATTTTGCTTCCTTGAAGTATTCTCAGTAGGTTTTACTGCCTCAGCAACCTTACTTGGAGTTGGATCTTGTGCTGGTACAAACTTAGGACCAATTCGGTGCTAGGTTCAAGAACCTTACCGGATCCACTCTTTTTGGATTGTTGAGTTCCAAATCCAAGCCCTGTTTTATCACCATAAGGCTTTCCAGATTTGTATGCAGTAGTGGAGCAAGATGGTTCAGCAGATTCAGAGGCTTCTGGATGATCAACAGGCTTACAATGGTTCTGTCCAACATCTTTTTCCTTACCTTTGAAAACTCTTAATTCAGCTTTCAATCTTCCAACTTCTAATTCAAGAGCTTCTTTTTCAGCCTTCACAATCTCATAACCAGATTGTATTATCCTCAGTTGATTAAGGATGGCATCCAAAGTCTCATTATTGTCAGAATTTCTAGGATTTGAACCACAAGTTGATTCACAATCACTTCCAAATAGAGTATTGATGGATACAAACATTGTATACCTCCTCGCCATCCATATTGGCCATCAAAGCATAATCTTCCATGTCGGCAACCGGTCGTGTCATCCGATTCATTTCCTTTTTCGTATTCCACTTCATACCCCGATTCATCTTCGAACCATAGCCTTCTTGCCATGTCTTCTTTGTTGACTCTTGGTCTTCGCAGGTCCGGACAATCGTGTCTAAAGTGTCCATGCTTCTTGCGCTTGAAGCAAAGATAATCGATTCCTTACTTTGTTTTAACTCATGACAACGGGTTTGAAGTGTACTTGGTTTCTTGCAATGAAAGCACGATAGTCATTATCTTTCTTTGATTCTTCTTTCTTTCTTTCGAGGCCTTTTTGTGAAGTTCCTTGCATGGGCCTTTCCCGTCTTCATCATCCCGATTTTCTTGCTCGGAGAGCAATGTTCGCATCTCATCCAAATAGCAGATCATCTTGTCCTCCGTATGTTTCTTCTTGATGTGAAGCAGCCAATGCAGTGGTTTTTGGCTCTTCTTTTTCGGTCTCAAGTACAAGCTTTTTGCTAAATTCATAAGCCTTGAGATCTGAAAACAACTTGAAGGTGTCTTCTTCATGCAACTTTCTCATTTCTTCTATTGCAGTCACCTTCATTTTCCAAACATCTTTTGCAGGTAGAGCCTCCAAGATTTTGGTGTTTATTTCTTCTTTTGAATAACTTACACTCAGTAGGGTAAGTTCATCCAGGATTGCATTAAATCCTGATTCCATTTGCTCAATGGTTTCATTTGGTAGCATCTTGAACTTTTGAAACCTCTTTTTAACCACACTGATTTTATTCTTCTTTATTGCATCAGTGCCTTCACAGACCAACTGTATCTTGTCCCAAAGTTCCTTAGTTGTTTTGCAATCTTTAACCTTCATGTACATATTGCTATCCAAGGTTCTATAAATGATGTCAATAGCAATATTGTTGAGGTTTGCTCTTTTTCTGTCTTCTGCATTCCATTCTCTTTTTGGTTTAGGAATGTACTTAGTTGTATCACCCACTGTTATTGCCTTGGTAATCTCCAGTGGTTCATCAGTTAGTACATCCATCATCTCATCATGAGTTGCGCAAGGTAAGCCTCGCATTCGACGTTTATACTCATCAAATCTATCTAGAGAACACATCAGCATAGTTCTAGCATACTGTGTGTTATCCATGATGCAAGTCTTTGAAAATCGGTAACTTGAAAGAAAGTTTCAAAGAATTTTCACAAGCACAACAAGTAGATTTCTTCGAACGTGCTAAGCGCTCTCGATACCAATTGTTGGTCCCTTGAAAAGGCTTTGGTTAAGTTTAGAGGGGGGTGAATAAACTTAACACTTAAAACTTTTGGAGTTAACAAATTCGCAACTTCGGCGGTCCGTCGATACTTCGCAGTCCGTCGATACCTCGCAGCTCCGTCGATAAACGTAGTCTACCGACGCTGAGTTGAGTTTGCTGAATTTGTGCAGCAGAATTATATCAAAATTAATGCATAATACTTGTTGTTAAATATGATACTAAGTATTAGATACTCAGTAGTGCGAGTGTGTGATTTCAGTTGCTAGATTCAGTAGGTTGATGTGTAAAATAAACTAAGTGCGTAATGTAAATGCCGAAAGTAAGTAGGCGAGATTTTATAGTGGTTCCGTGTGGTGTAATCCCGTCGGTCCACTATTCTCCCGTGATGTTGGAGGAAATTCACTAGAGATCTTTGATGTAGCTTTTACAAAGATTCCTAAGGTTGCTTGTCCTTCACCAATAACTATGGCTTCACAACCGAAAACTCGGGAACGGTTGGATTGTCGCTCCCGAGTCTTCCACTTGGTCCTTGAAGGGTAGGATTGCCTCTTCACCAGCTCCACCACAGACAACAGTCTTTCACACAACTGTGCTTCACTGTCTTCAGCAGGTTCTTTATAAAATAAAGATTGAATCAAATAAATGATTCAGGTGCAGCAGATTGATTAGGATGATATAATCAGCAGCTTCCACGCTTCAAGTGTGTATGCTTGATGTAGCTTGATTGCAGGATACACTTGAAGAATTTCTCTGGATCAGTATCTTTAAGTTCAGTATGTTCAGCAGGGTGTTTTTCAGCTCAATAAAATATCTCTTCAAAGTTTATCAGTTCTTCCTCTTCTTTTTTTCTGAGTTGAAAGTCCTCTATTTATAGGCAAGAATGCATGTGACTTGTATTTGAAATTCAAATGTAACCGTTCCTTGTTTTTGTCCCATCTGATTTGCATTCTGTCACTATTCATAGGACTGACACTGTCAGAATTCCTTTTTGACAGTGCAGTCTGTCCACCCTTTGACTTATATCCAATGGATGGAAATATGAATCATCCCAACGTTCTTTTAATCTCAGCCTTTGATTTGCTTGATAAGTCAGAGGTAGTTGGTTGTCCTTATCCATGTAATATTCCAATATAATCTTGAAAAAACCGAGCTATATTATCAGCAGGTTCATAAGTCTGCTGAGATACCTATCAGTCTGCTGAACTGCAATTTGTTGTGTATAAAATACAATGCAGCTGACTTCTTTTATCTAACTTTTATTTGTGAAGTTAGATTACACCTTTTTAATAATAACCAAGTTCCAAACATCATCCAACTTGTGGAACTTAGACCTTCTTCACAAGATATATGTAATCGCTTTAGTCATCACGGACTTGCCTAAATTCGATTCCATATCCTTGACTTAAATTACTAAGTTTGATCCCTTAGCCTTCTGTAACTGAGTTTGAACCCTTAGCCTTCAGTCTTCAGCAGGTTCCAGACTAGTCTACTGACCTATCTACCCTACTGAGATGGATCAGTCTGCTGATATAAATCAGCAGCCCTTTACAGTGCTTGTTTTATCAAACCTATTCATAAATGAAACTCTAATAAACCTATACATTTGATCTAGACATCTTTTTGCCTTTGTCACATGGTACGGGGATTCTGATTATGCTGTTGATATGTACAACATGAGATCTATGATTGGGTATGTGTTTACTTTGGGTGGTTCTGTGGTAAGTTGGAAGGCAACTTTACTGGGTACAGTGACATTTTCCAACTATTGAAGCAGAATATATGGCACTGACAGAAGAAGCAAAGGAGGCAATCTGGTTAAAGGGGCTAATCAATGATCTGAGTCTGCATCAAGATCAAGCCAGGGCGTATTGTGACAGTCTTAGTGCAATATGTTTGGCTAAGGATCAAGTTCATCATGAGAGAACCAATAACATTGATGTTGGATACCATTTTCTGATAAATAAAAGGAGGGTTAAGGTGGAAAAGATCAGCACTGATGTCAATCATGCTGATATGTTCACTAAACCAGTTCCGAAGGGCAAGTTTTAGTTGTGTCTAGACATGATAAATATCCAAAGCTGTTAATCTGTTTCTGGGAATACTCAGCTGAATGTGGGGGTCTGCTAAGGTATTCAAATCAGAGGACAAAGATAAAATCTTGCACTTGGTTGTGCATCTGGTTAGTTTGCATGAAGTTGAAGTCAAGGTGGAGATATGTAATGGTGAATTAAACAATGCTACTGAAGTGTGTGTGGAAATCGTGATCGGCCGGTTGAGTCTTTGCGCCGATCGAAATCCGGTGTTCGGCCTAGGGCAAGTCAGCAGGGTTGATCCGCCTGCTGATGTTAAGGCTACTGGGGTTGAGTCTGCTATGAAACAACAGACTTAGGGAACACGTCCGCTGCATGGTTTTCGCACTTGGTGAAGTTACTTCTGGGGTATTTCAGTAATTTACTGGGTTGATTGTTTAGTCGGTTAGGGTTTGATTCCTTAGGCTATAAACACCATCCGTAATTGCATGTAATTTGTAACTTTCTCGTGATAATAAAAGTCCTCGTTTGTCCGTGAATAAAGATAAACATCTTTATTCACAATCACCGTCACTTTTTGATTGATCCGTAATAACGGTGGGAAATGCGTCATCCAAGCTCAAAGGTGGAAAACCGAAAATCGTGCCTACTTTAATTAAAAAGGATAAAAATAAACAAAAGTTTTATCCCATTCTTGTTGGCTAATATAATTCCAGAAACTATTTGGGAAGGGGAAGAAGTTTTTTCTTTTTGACATGTACTAATCCGGAACTGATTCCCGTTTAATTAAAAAAAATTTGTTACATATTTTTGCAAAATACAAAATCAAATCTTTAGAGTATCAATTTAGGTGCATGCTTGGAATCGTTATCTTTCGGGATACGAACGGATCCGTACTCCACTCCTTTGCATATCACTTCGATCCAGGTGATCTTGTAGAGTTTTTGGAGCTCATGGCTATTTACTTGGCATTGAAGTAGGTGGTGCACCTAGGAATTCAGCGGCTTGAGGTGGAAAATGATTGTTTGGCATGCGTCTCGCGACTTCGGCGACAAGGTAAAAATCTCACAGCTCAGGGTTGTCTTCTTCAGGATTGTTTGGCTCTTGGGGCTAGTTTTGCATATATCTCGTTTTCCTTAATTTGTCCGCCGTGTAGGGAATATTCATGTGCATCTTTTAGCTAGACATGGTTTGTATATTACTTCCCGCACCTTGTGGGGCTCATTGCTCCCGGGTGATGTTCTAGCCGTTTGTTTGATGGATATTGCTTAATAAAATCATTATTTTCACCACACAAAAAAATACGAAAAATACAAATTCAATTTGCCGTATATAATATAATATTATATGCTAAACTAATTTCTCTCAGTTGATAATTGAATCGAGGTACGACTTCTTACCTCCAACAAAGAATACAAAACAAAAAAACAAAAGAAAGTTAAATTACCTGTAATATGCCGATGTAATATTCCGATTTTCGAGTAAGGGCAGACGTGTCATTTTGCGAAAACGAAATATTATTATTTCTTTTCTTTTATTGGAGATAAGTATTTTATTAATTATTCAAACATATTTTTTTCGGGTTATATGTATATATAATTAAGGGATTATTCTTATTTTTGGCAATTAAGGGGTAACTAAGGAAAAAGGGCTTTATTGGGAAGTGTATTTAAGGAAAAATTAACACGGATTATTCCCTAAGCCTAAACATTAATCAGAAAATCAGTCTCCACACCTCCTTCTCTGCGAAATTTTGAGAGGAGAAAGAGGTTTGAAGAGTTCTCACAATAACTGAAGCAATTCTTGGTTGTTTTCAAATCAGACGAGAGCGTTGGAATCGTCGTGAGGAAAGCATCGTCTTGATACCAGTTTGGTTGGCAAAGCTGCAGGCTTTTGTTGAGGTTTCGATCTGTTTTGGGGCTGCGTATAGGTAAGAAAAACTATCCCTATGATTTGAATTCTTAGTTGTAAGGGTTAGATCTTTTCTTAGAAGTTTTGGTGTTAGGAAGATGGGTTGTTGCTTTGGTTAATTAATATGGATGACATGGTGCGTTTAGATGAGGTTTTTGTGCTTCACTGTGTTAAATTGATGTTATTTTTGGGTTAGAAACTGAATTGGATCGAACTTGAAGATTTTAGGGTTCTATAGTTGAAACCCAGGTCGGACGGGCGTCTACTTCATGTGGACGGGCGTCTGCCTAGGCTACATTTCAGACGGGCGTCTGGTCTCTCTGGACGGGCGTCTAAGGTGTTATTTTACATTCAGGTTGTAACTGTCTTAGGGTGGACGAGCGTCTGGGAAAAGTGGACGGGCGTCCAGTAGGTTCCAGACGGGCGTCCATGTCTTTAAACGGGCGTTTGGTTGATGTTCAGCCTTATAAGTACGTTTTATCATTTCTAAACCTTTAAACGTGATATGTTAACACTGTATAAACTTGAACAAGCCTGAATTGATCTTCTAATTCGTTCAGTTAAAACACCGAATGTACTCTTAAAGGGAGTTGAAGTTTGGATCCGTCGGAAGAGCATGATAGGCTTGTGCTTTGATGAGTTAGCATTCATCAATGTCTGTGTAACTGCTAGGAATTGTCCGTGTCTAATGGTCTAGGAAGAGAGTAGTGTGTGTGAGGGAGATTATTTGAAAACACTAGGGTGGCTAGTTAATCATCCTAATAATCAACGTACTTGACTAGTAAAAGATTAAACAACTTGTCCCTCTTGGCTAGGCACCAGGCTAAATCGCGATGCATGTGCTACCTCTGAAGGTGGAGGAACTCTGTAGGTCCAAGGACCCTAAGTACAGAAGGACTCTGCTGAGACGCGCGTGCTATCGGAGTCTACCTTTTCTAGACTTCGTGGATATTGGTGTGATCCACTAATATGTTGCAAATGAGTGTTCCCGAGGTGGAAGAACTCCGTAGGTCATAATGACCCTAATTACGGAGGGACTCTGCTGAGGCGGATGAGCGTAGTGCCCTTGAGTGCGGTTGTAACATAGATAAGCTAAGTAGAAACGTTTAGTCAACTCATGTTGATGGACATGATATAAACCCTAGATTGAGTCGGTCTCACATAAACAACCAATTGACTTAAATATCCTTTCCTTATAAACCACAGTTGTTATCATAGCTTCTCTTTCTTATTAAGTACGTTGTACTTACCTCAAATGCATGTTTTCTGTGTGTTTGGGGATGAGAAGACGAACATGTTTTCGAGGAGGAGTTCGACGACGACGTTTGACGGCGCTCGTTGAAGATTTACCATTTACTGCTTTACTTATACATTTGGGATTACTTTTGATACTTCTGAGGTAGACTTTTGGTCTTCGAGACGTGTAGTACTTTTCTTTTGGGATTTTCGTACTTTCTCAAATGTAATAAATTTACATTTCTTTTCCGCTTTTAGATTTCGCTTTTCTATTCTTAAACGTTTAGAAATTTTTATACCCGAGTTTTTGCTTCCGTTTGATTTAATTTGATACGACGTAGTAGAGGCTTACGTATAAAGTGAATTTACTTTTATTTTATACGTGCCGAACGTTTCATTTCCGGATAAGGACTCGGTGTCCGGGAACGGGGCGTTACAGTTGGTATCAGAGAGAAGCGTCCTTTAGGCTTCCTTTTCTTTTAAGATAAGCTTCTTTAGATCTTTTAGTAACGTCTGGTTTTCTTGATCATCAGGATGGTGTTCACGAGGACTGGAGCGGGTGCAGAGTCTTCCAGAGTTCGAGGGGAAAGTCTACCCCTATCCCGGCAGAGTTTGTCACCACCACCTCATACGGCGACACCATCACCGAGGTCTCATCAGAGTTTGTCACCCCGACCTCATCAGGAACAACCTCCGTGATGGCACGTGGGGAATTCGGTTCAGTTCACCATGGTGAGTGATATCCCAGCTGGCTATGTACCACCACATGTGGCCAACGTGTACCCTCCACCAACAAGTGTTTATCCACCAGTGTATCCTCAGTAGCAGCAGGCCTTTTACCCTCCTCCTGTAGGGCATGCTCCTCAACCTACCGTACCACCTTCACCACGCGTTGATCATCAGCAAGGCATTGGTCACCCACCTTTTGGTTTTCAGCAACCCCAGTACCCTCCGCAGCCTCACCAGTTTTACCCTCAGGGATACTATCCTTACCAACCTGTACCTCAAGCGAATCCGGCTTACCCTCCTCAACAACAGTACCCACAGCATATACCTTATGGTTACCCACCGGTTTACCCACCAGTTAGACCGGCCTTTGAGCAAGCACCAGTTGTGGATTGGTACACAAGGTTAAGAAGGAATCGGGTTGAGAACTTTTATGGAAATGTGGAACATATGAAGGCAGAAGAGTGGTTGAGAGGTTTTGAAAAGGCTTGCAGGAATATACATGTCCCTGAGACGGAAATGGCATAGCTGGCAGTTAGTTTTCTGTTGGGGGCAGCAGAAGCATGGATTGATGCCATTCAAAGCGGTAACGGTAAGATAAAGGACTGGGAAGGTTTTAAAGCCATATTTTACAACGAATACTTCCCGGCTACGGTGCAAGCAGATAAGGCAAGTCAGTTTTTGAAGTTTAAGCAAGGTACTCAATACACGGTGACCCAGTACACCAATAAGTTTAACAAATTGGGGCGGTTCTACCCCGAGTTGATGAATGTGGAGGAAAGGAAGATGGCTCTTTACAAGGACGGCTTGGCTTATGAAATCCAATCAGGCATGTTGGGGTTTACAGCGAAGAATATGGCAGAGCTACTGAATAAAGCTTTGGAAGTCGAGACCTTTAGAAAGAGGGCTATAGTAGTTGTTGGGAACAAGAGAAGCTTTGGGACTAGTCAAGGAAATTTCAGGGGAACACCGCAACAGAACGTTAAGAAGACGACAACTCCCACGGCAGCTAAGGCCCCGAGCAGTGCACCGCTTTTCTCTAAGTGCAACAGAAATCACTCAGGGGAGTGCAGGCAGAACAGTCCTGGTTGCTACATCTGCGGAGAGCCAGGACACTTTTCTAGAGCGTGTCCAAACAGAGGGAACAGAGGTAGTTCGAGTCAAGGAAGCAGAAAGAGCGGCCCAAGCCGACCGATTCGAGTTTTTGCAATTGATGCTGGTTTTGTGGAACCAGAGGATGACGTTATTTCAGGTACCATGTTGTTGTTTTGTTCTTTTGTTAAGGTATTTTATAGCGTGATTATTCATGTTGTAACTATATTTAAATAAACGAATATGCATCCTAGGTACGATAATGTTAGAAAACTTTGTGGTCACGGCTTTGTTTGATACGGGAGAGTCAAATACTTTTGTGTCAACCAAGGTAGCTAAGAAATTGAATTTACCTTCAGAACCTTTAAGGAATACTTTGCAAATAACTACACCTTTAGGGAAGGTAACAAAGGTGACTAGGATGATACCACAAGTGGAAGTTCAAGTTGGACCTTATCGATGCAAGAGCGACTTCACAGTTTTGGACTTCACGGATTTTGACATAATCCTCGGAATAGATTGGCTATCCGAGAATTATGTTCACTTGGACTGTAGGGAGAAGAAAGTAACTTTCAAAGTACCTGGAAAATCAGACAAGACGTATCAAGGGAATGTGTACAAGCCAGGTAAGAAGCGACATCCGATCATCTCAGCAGTTAAGGCCATCAGGGCTTGTCAAAAGGGTTGTGAAGGCTACTTGTTGTATGCAGTGGATGTGGAGCAAGTGAAGCCGAAGTTAGAGAAAACTCCTATAGTACGAGAGTATCCCGAGGTGTTTCCAGAAGAGCTACCGGGAAACATGCCAGATAAGGAAATCGAGTTTGAAATCAAGTTGTTACCGGGAGCGGCACCAGTTGCTAAGGCACCTTATAGGATGGCACCGGCTGAATTGAAGGAGTTAAAAGATCAACTTAAAGATATGCTTGAAAGGAACATAATTCAGCCCAGTACCTCACCTTGGGGAGCCCCTGTTTTGTTCGTAAAGAAGAAAGATGGTAGCATGAGGATGTGTATCGATTACCGAGCACTGAATAACCTTACCATCAAGAATAAGTACCCTCTACCAAGGATAGATGATCTGTTTAACCAGTTGCAAGGCAAGAAAGTGTTCTCCAAGATTGACTTGAGATCCGGCTATCATCAGTTGAAGATTAAAGTGGCAGATATACCGAAGACGGCTTTCAGTACGAGATATGGACATTATGAGTTCCTTGTCATGCCATTTGGACTCACCAATGCCCCATCTGCATTTATGGATTTGATGCAACGTGTTTTCATGCCGTATTTGGATAAGTTTGTGTTTGTATTCATAGACGATATCCTTATCTACTCAAAGGATGGAAAAGAACACGAGGAACACTTAAGGATAGTGTTGGAGACCTTGAAGAAGAATCAGTTATATGCAAAGTTTTCAAAGTGTGACTTTTGGTTGGATCGAGTTAGTTTCTTGGGTCATGTGATTTCGGAGATGGTATTCAAGTTGATCCAAGAAGATTGAGGCAGCTTGAGAACCGGCCTAGACCTACCACCGTTTCGAAGTAAGAAGTTTTCTTGGGTTGGTCGGTTACTACCGGAAGTTTGTACAAGACTTTTCGAAGATAGCTACTCCACTCACTAAGCTGACACAGAAGAATGTGAAGTTTGAATGGACTAGAGAGTGCGAAATAACTTTTCAGACACTGAAGAGGAAGTTGACTACGGCCCCAGTCTTAGCAGTTCCGGAGATCTTTGATAATTACGATGTCTATACCGATGCGTCGGGACAGTGTCTAGGTTGTGTGTTGATGCAAGGAGGGAAAGTGATCGCCTATGCATCTAGGAAGTTGAAGGTGCATGAGAAGAATTACCCGACACATGATCTAGAGTTGGCAGCGGTAGTTTTTGCCCTAAAGACTTGGAGGCACTACTTGTATGGAGTTAAAGCAAGGATCTTCACCGACCATAAGAGTTTAAAGTATTTCTTCACCCAAGAGAATCTGAATATGAGATGGTTAGAATTTGTAAAGGATTACGATTTGGATATTCAGTACCATCCGCGAAAACCAAATGTAGTAGCAGATGCTTTGAGCAGGAAACCAGTGTTTGCAGCTTCCAGTGTTGAGGTAGTGGCAGAAAGGCTAGATGGGCTGCAAATCAGATGCTTTGATCAGATTAAAGACCGGCAGTTTGTGGCACCGTTGTTAGCAAGATCTGAGTTGATGGATGACATTCGGGAGAAGCAAGATGAAGATCCAGTTTTGGTTGATTTGAAGCGGGTTGCTAGGGAGAAGCCTACAGTCGGTTACGTGCTAGATAAGAGTGGAAATCTGTGGTACCAGGACCGTCTGTGTGTACCTAATGCCGGCGGCCTAAGACAAAGAGTTATAGAAGAGGCACACAGAATTGCTTTTGCGGTTCATCCAGGTGCTACTAAAATGTATAGAGATTTAAAGGAAAGATTTTGGTGGCCCTCGATGAAGTTGGAAATAGCCAAGTTTGTGGCAAAGTGTGATGTTTGTCAGAAGGTTAAAGCAAAACATAGAAGACCCGGGGGAATGCTTAAGCCATTGGACATCCCTGAATGGAAGTGGGATAAGATTACAATGGATTTCATCACCGGATTACCTAGGACAAAGGGAGGGCATGATGCAATTTGGGTAATTGTGGATAGATTGACCAAATCTGCCCATTTCTTGCCATACAAAGTTGACATGCCATTGAAGAAGATGACGACACTATATCTGGATAATATAGTGAAGCTACACGGAGTTCCTATCTCGATAGTTTTGGATCGTGATTCGAGGTTCGTCAGTCGGTTTTGGAAGAGCTTACAAGAAGCCTTTGGAACTAAGTTGGATTTGAGCACGGCTTTTCATCCTCAGACAGATGGAAAATCTGAGAGGACCATCCAAACACTTGAAGACATGTTTAGAGCTTGTGTTTTGGAGGTAGGCGGATCATGGGATGATTACCTATCAGTAGCAGAGTTTGCCTATAACATAAGACATGTTAAGAGCTTGTGTTTTCACGCAAGCATAAGCATGCCGCCGTTTGAAGCGTTGTATAGGAGAAGATGTCGGACGCCACTGTTTTGGGATGAAGTCGGAGATAGACAGATCACAGGGCCGGAAATGGTTGAACAAGCAAAGGAAAGGGTTCAGTTGGTCAAGAAGAATTTGAAGGCAGCTCAAGACAGTCAGAAAAGTTGGGCTAATGTTAGAAGAAGGCCTCTTGAGTTTGAAGTCGGTGATAGAGTTTATCTACGAGCCTCACCGATGAAGGGAGTGAAACGCTTTGGACAGAAAGGAAAGCTAAGTCCAAGGTATGTTGGACCTTTTGAAATCTTGGAAAGAGTTGGGACATTAGCTTATAAGCTTCAGTTGCCAGAATCAATGTCGAGAGTCCATAATGTATTTCACGTTTCGATGTTGAAGAAATGTCTGACAAAGAACGATGTTGAGACTACGGTTGATCCTGAAATCCTACAAGATAATCTTGCTTACGACGAAAGACCTATCAGGATTTTAGACCGGAAAGAAAAGACGATTAAGAGGAGGATGGTTCCCTTGGTGCTAGTTCAGTGGAGTAATCATTCACCCGAGGAGGCAACTTGGGAAGTGGAAAGCGACATGATCAGCGAGTTCCAAGAGTTTGTGGACTTACCAGGTATGTTCTAGTTTCGAGGACGAAACTCCTTTTAAGGGGGGAGGAATGTAATATTCCGATTTTTGGGAAAGGGCAGACGTGTCATTTTGCGAAAACGAAATATATTTATTTCTTTTCTTTTATTGGAGATAAGTATTTTATTAATTATTTATACATATTTTTTTCGGGTTATATGTATATATAATTAAGGGATTATTCTGATTTTTGGAAATTAAAGGGTAACTAAGGAAAAAGGGCTTTATTGGAAAGTGTATTTAAGGAAAAATTAACACAGATTATTCCCTAAGCCTAAACATTAATCAGAAAATCAGTCTCCACACCTCCTTCTCTGCGAAATTTTGAGTTGAGAAAAAGGTTTGAAGAGTTCTCACAATAACTGAAGCAATTCTTGGTTGTTTTCAAATCAGACGAGAGCGTTGGAATCGTCGTGAGGAAAGCATCGTCTTGATACCAGTTTGGTTGGCAAAGCTACAGGCTTTTGTTGAGGTTTCGATCTGTTTTGGGGCTGCGTATAGGTAAGAAAAACTATCCCTATGATTTCAATTCTTAGTTGTAAGGGTTAGATGTTTTCTTAAGAAGTTTTGGTGTTAGGAAGATGGGTTGTTGCTTTGGTTAATTAATATGGATGACATGGTGCGTTTAGATGAGGTTTTTGTGCTTCACTGTGTTAAATTGCTGTTATTTTTGGGTTAGAAACTGAATTGGATCGAACTTGAAGATTTTAGGGTTCTAGTTGAAACCCAGGTCGGACGGGCGTCTACTTCATGTGGACGGGCGTCTGCCTTGGCTACATTTCAGACGGGCGTCTGGTCTCTCTGGACGGGCGTCTGAGGTGTTATTTTACATTCAGGTTGTAACTGTCTTAGGGTGGACGAGCGTCTGGGAAAAGTGGACGGGCGTCCAGTCTTGGACGGGCGTCTAGTAGGTTCCAGACGGGCGTCCATGTCTTTAAACGGGCGTTTGGTTGATGTTCAGCCTTATAAGTACGTTTTATCATTTCTAAACCTTTAAACGTGATATGTTAACACTGTATAAACTTGAACAAGCCTGAATAAACACCGAATGTACTCTTAAAGGGAGTTGAAGTTCGGATCCGTCGGAAGAGCATGATAGGCTTGTGCTTTGATGAGTTAGCATTCATCAATGTCTGTGTAACTGCTAGGACTTGTCCGTGTCTAGTGGTCTAGGAATAGAGTAGTGTGTGTGAGGGAGATTATTTGAAAACACTAGGGTGGCTAGTTAATCATCCTAATAATCAACGTACTTGACTAGTAAAAGATTAAACAACTTGTCCCTCTTGGCTAGGCACCAGGCTAAATCGCGATGCATGTGCTACCTCTGAAGGTGGAGGAACTCTGTAGGTCCAAGGACCCTAAGTACAGAGGGACTCTGCTGAGACGCGCGTGCTATTGGAGTCTACCTTTTCTAGACTTCGTGGATATTGGTGTGATCCACTAATATGTTGCAAAAGAGTGTTCCCGAGGTGGAAGAACTCCGTAGGTCATAATGACCCTAAGTACGAAGGGACTCTGCTGACGCGGATGCGCGTAGTGCCCTTGAGTGCGGTTGTAACATAGATAAGCTAAGTAGAAACGTTTAGTCAACTCATGTTGATGGACATGAAATGAACCCTAGATTGAGTCGGTCTCACATAAACAACCAATTGACTTAAATATCCTTTCCTTATAAACTACAGTTGTTATCATAGCTTCTCTTTCTTATTAAGTACGTTGTACTTACCTCAAATGCATGTTTTCTGTGTGTTTGGGGATGAGAAGACGAACAGGTTTTCGAGGAGGAGTTCGACGACGACGTTTGACGGCGCTCGTTGAAGATTTACCATTTACTGCTTTACTTATACATTTGGGATTACTTTTGAAACTTCTGAGGTAGACTTTTGGTCTTCGAGACGTGTAGTACTTTTCTTTTGGGATTTTCGTACTTTCTCAAATGTAATAAATTTACATTTCTTTTCCGCTTTTAGATTTCCCTTTTCTATTCTTAAACGTTTAGAAATTTTTATACCCGAGTTTTTGCTTCCATTTTCTTTAACTTGATACGACGTAATAGAGGCTTACATATAAAGTGAATTTAATTTTATTTTATACGTGCCGAACTTTTCATTTCCGGATAAGGACTCGGTGTCCGGGAATGGGGCGTTACAGCCGATTTTCAGGAAATGGCAGACGTGTCATTTTATGAAAACGAAACATTATTATTCTGACTTCTTTGTTTGGAGTTAATTATTTTATTTGTATATATATATATGTCGAATTATATACATATATATTATGGAAATCTGAAATTTATTTTAAGGGTAATTAAGGAAATAGGTTATTTTGGAAAAAACTTATTTAAGGAAAAATAATTCCCATTATACATTAAACCTATTAGAAATAAGAATTTCTCTCCCACGTTCTTGAGAAAACGTGACTGAGAGCTAGAGAGGAGCCAGAGAGACTTTCTACGATATCTCACGGAGTTTTCAACCGTTTTCAGATCCACGAGAAGCGTTGGAATCATCGTGAAAGGAGCGTCGTTTCAACACTCAAAGATCAGAGCTTTGCTAAGGTTTGTAATTCGACCTATCTGCTGTTCTTGGTTGAGTTTTGAAGATCAAAACACATACCTTTTGTAGTTTGTTGTATGTAAACGCGTGATCAATTTTAATGCGAATTCGGATTGGTCATATAGGTTTCTCTGCAAAAGGTGTTTGAGTAGCTACTGTTTTTCCTGAGTTTTGGATTTGGAATAGCTTGCTAAAGGCAAGAAGGTCTTCCTACACGTTAATTACGGTTTATAGGTTTTAAGTTATGATTTTGTTGTTGTTTTGTACCATAGAATTCATGCTACAAGTTGTTTAAGAATCATACGATGTTATGGTCCTGTAAAGGTCGAGTTTTTCAGCTATTTTCTGAGTAGGGATCGATTAGGGTTCAAAAACTTAGTTTTTGGAGAGTGGAGGTCCAGAAACTGAAATTTACATTTAGAGAGTTGGTGCGGGCGCACCGAAGCCCAGTGCCGGTGCACCAGACCCAGTGCTGGCGCACTAGACGACCAGAAATCAAGTTTTACATTCAGAGGCTCAGTGCGGGTGCACTGAACCCCAGTTCTTGCGCACTGGACCCTGTTTAGAGGTAAAAAGTGGTTTTAAATCATGCAATGAGTTTTAAATGTTAAACCTTGTACCTAATAACTTAGTTAAACATAAACAAGCCCCGATTGAGTTCTGATGCATTTGGTTCCGGCACCGGACGTACTCTTAAAGGGAGTTGAAGTTTGGGACCGTTAGAAAGGCATGAAAGGGCTTGTGCTTTGGTGATCTAGAGCTCACCAATGTCTGTGTACTTGATAGGACATGATGTCTAGCTGTCTAAGTGAGGGATTAGAGTTGATAAGGTGAGCTTTGCTTTGAAAACACTTAGGTTGCTAGTAATACACAATAATAATTACATAAGTGTAGTAAAAGCTAAAACGTCACATATTCTCTGTTAGGCACTATTTCATATCAGCGAAGTGATACGTCCATATAAGGTGAACAACATTACTGGCTCAAAAGGCTGAAAGGTAGTGGAGGAAATTCATCGGACGTAGTTGGAAAGTATATCTCGTGATGGATATTCATCATGCATAGTGTCCTTGAGTAATGATGTAACCAAGATAAGCTAAGCTAGAAATGTATAGTCATGACATGTCGATGGGTATGAAGTGAACCTTAGATCGAGTCGGTCTCATAAGATAATCCTTATAATAAAACATGTTATAAAGCCTTAATTAAACGGTAGCTTCTACTTCTTACTATGTACAATGTACTTACCTCAAATGCATGTTTATTTATGTGTTTGGGGGAGAGAAGACGACTAGGCAAATCTGGAGTTCGAGGAGGACTTTGATGATGACATTTGAGGATGCCGGAATTGTAGAGTTTTATTTATTCATGTTTTATTTATTGTTTTAGACATGGAGTTTAGTTGGATTTTTGTAATTTCTTTTAGATTACATTTGAAGGTTTTCTGTACGTTTTTGGCTTTCATTTGGCTTTTTTTTGCAATGTAATAAATGTTACATTTCAATCTTTAGGTATTGAGTTTCTATTCTGGTTGTTTTGAAAAATTTACCTGAGTCTTTTTGCTTCCGTTTTGCTTAACTCGATACGACGTAGTAGAGGCTTACGTATAAAGTGAAATTTATTTTATTTTATACGTGCCGAACGTTCTTTTTCCGGATAAGGACTCGGTGTCTGGAAACGGGCGTTACATTAACCTACAAAAGAGAGTATTTTCGGCAACTGCAATTCCCCCTCCCCACCCACCCACCCACCCACCATATCTCCTTATCGTAGGTCAAAGGGAATACTAGATATTTTATAATGACAAATATATTGATTATAATGAATAAAATAATATATCTCTAGCCTGCTCTACCTTGATATCTCTCTGGCTGTGTCACATTCCTCATGTACTCCATATCCTATACAGTATTATATTGATTGCGCTAAATTTTTCAAGCATCATGGTGCTTTCTTGGCACTAGTTTGTTACTGCAGGTGTCGAACCTCAGACATACAAAAAAGGGGTCAAAGATATAAATTGGACATTTAGGCCTCGGAGGATAATAACATGCACATGGATTCTTGTACTGTTGTCGTCTCAACTTCGAGCTATTGGGTGTAAATGAGTATATAGGATCATGCATCATGCAAATAAGACGACTGAACGTTACAAAATACGTTTTGTGATTCTTGAAAATCTTCAAGTTGGAGTGATCGAGTATATTGACACTTTTGCTCCCATGGCTAAAATTGTCATGATCCGGACTTTCTTTGTCGTAGATGCCCCCAAGAACTAGAAACATCACCGAAAGGATGTTTATAATATTTTTCTCCACGGTGATTTGTTGGAGGAAGATTATGATGATATATAGGCCCACGGGGTAGGGTTATTCGTAACTGGGCCGAGCCCATTATAAAGGTTAGATGAAAAAGATAAACGGGCTGGTAAGGCAAGACTTCACCAGACGGTCACCAGGTCAAACTCTGGACAGAATTATCAGAAGAGCAAGACTCCACCATGTTCTGTGTAGAAACGTATCTAGACAGAATAATCGATTGAGCATGACGAAAACCGGGTCAATAACGGCTTAACTGTTTACAGACGTGGGTAGATCCCACGTCCGGTAATGTCTAAAGATAACCAATAGTAACTCCCCATTACGTGAGGGAAGATGATCACGATCTACAGACATAAAAGGAAGACCCTGAACTACGAGGGGGACTTGATTCCAATTCCACACTTGAATTGGATACGTAGGCAGCTCTCTTAAAGAGTTCAGTCCAAATTCATTCCTATTTTACTTGTTTATATATTATTTTCTTAACTTGAATCGTTTAATTATCCGATTGCGATTTTAAGCATCATCAGATTACATGACATTGTCTCTTGCTCTTGAGTCTCCACGGAAGGGGTTAGTATGCAGATTTAAATCCTTGTATGGCCTTTGCCAAGCACCCGAATGATGGTTTTCTAAGCTAGCACACACACTGAAGGAGAGCAATCATATTACTTTATAAATTTAAAACTCACTAAGTGTATTGAGTTATGTTTCCTTCGTTAGTATTGTGATTACCCTTCATTTGTATCAAACCAATATTTTTTTTTTTTGGACTGTATCAAACCAAATATTTGAGATATTTTGGAAGTATGCACGTTGAATATTATTTGACATTTGTATTAATGTAGCGTCGTTTATCTGCAATGTTACTAAATTAATTATGAATTAAGTATGTTGGTTTAGAAGCAAATAATTGCGTGGACAAGTAGACTATCTGTGTATGGTCTGGTGTGCTTTATTAAGGTAATGGACAGTGGTATACCGAATTATATGTTTTTCGGTGTACTAAAAATAACAACTGGATGGACTTAGCCACCTTAAACCCTTGATGTTGCGCGGTCCCTGTTTCCAACCCACCAATTGTTCATTTACTATCATTAATTATACAACTCTTGTTTTTACGGATTTTATAGATTAATTTTAGCGTTTATATAATAAAAACATAAGTACCAAATGATATACCCGAATCGGAATGGGCCCTGTTCTTCTAGATTGGGCCTATTATCACGGCCCAATAACGATGATATGGGGCCTCTTTCCCCTCTGCCCGCGCACATAAGCCGGATCCTACCCGCCGTTCATAAGCCGGGTCCTATCCGCCAACAGTAAGCCGGATCCTATCCGCTGGTCATAAGTCGGACTCCTCCTCTCCGTGTGATTTCTACCCATATGGTCAAACTGATTTCAAGACAAGGCATATACGAGTCCGATGTTCGCTACTCGCCATACTTATCACTCCAGCTGGCTAATTCTGACTGCTGGCTAGGCCACTTGTATTGCATGCATGATTATCTTTAATTTACATTCTTAATTGTCTTGTCATGAACAGTAAACCGACATAGTCTTAGATGGGATCACAATGTAATAGAAAGGGTCCAAGAACTAATATTCAAGCAGATACACTCTGCCAATTTGTCGACTCATTCGATTGTTCTTCACCAAACACTTATCCGACAACCTTGTTCTTGTTCGCCGCCATACTCTCCCCCAGAGAAATCATACATGTAAAGCCTTATATCCTCAAGATAAACAATGTTACCGAAATCTGGTGTTCAACGCAACATCAGTTGGCTCTGTTACCGGGAACATCATCATCATTCAGCTCCAAGGTGTCATTTGCTCCAACGTAGAGACGATTTATCGGTGTCTCCGACAGAGACGCCGCCTCTCTCGTTCCTCTGATCACCAGAAACTTTGATCTCTTGGGATAATCCAGCCCAGACGTCATCGTTTTCTTCGTCTCAGCAACACACGCGGAGCAGGGATCACCAAACTCCGCGCAAACCGCCTTATCCGGGAAGAAACACTTGCAAACTCATACACGAGTCCATATTGAAATACCCAGGTTGGTTTGTATGCCTTTTTTGAAGTTTCGGATCTTCAAGAATTAAGGAATCTGAGTACTTGACAATACCACTTGGAAATTAAACCTCAGTAAACACCCCCTGCATTTTGTTATTTTGATTTGGAAAATATATCTAGCCACCATCCGAAACATGTCACCAAAATATCTTACTAAAATATCTTCAAAAATCTTAGTCAGAATTGGCGGGTTCAAAACACTTTAACCCCATCACTCCGAGTAAGGGGGGTAACCAGGGTAACTCGCAGTATGCGAACACGCAGTGCGGGGAGCCGAGCAGAAAAGTATAATCTGCAGGGGCTAATGCCAGACAAGACATCACGCCCGATATGCGAGCATACATAAGAGAAAGGACTAGAGTCTGGGAAATACATGAGGCGGCGGTCAGAAAGAGCCGTGGGAAAGGCGTCGGAGGAAACATTTTACCAAATAATGAACAAGAGGTTGTTTCAGCAGAGGGAGCGTCCCCACAACAAGACTCATATAAGATAGCTCTACAAGCACACATGGAATACGTAGAGGAAATACACGTAGGAAATATGCTGCTAATTGCGGAGGGACTACCACCTCAACCTATCCGCAAGTTCAACCCTCCACAACCCGCACCAACAGAGGTGTAGTTCACTCTCATTCCCCAAAAACAGTCCAACCTCAATGATCAGAAACGGAGGGAAGCAGCCATGTAACTTCACATCCAAGAGGGGATAGGAAATCAGCTCTAGGTCGACTTGGGCCCGTGGTCGACGATCGCAGTGCAGCCCTGGGGTGACCTAAGAATCCTCGTCAGGTCCGCACTCGCACGGAAGGATAGGGGGACTCACAAGTTGAAGGAGGTTACGTTGTGCCCCCACCTATCCCTCAAAATCAGGTGGATATGGGCATAATGAAAAATCAGATAGAGGAGTTGCAAAAAGGTACGACGGGAGTTAAGGTTGTTCCACCCGCAGCTACTATGAGCAGATTTATAAAGTGTATGAGCTAACTAGGGGCTTGGTAGACAACGTCGTTATGAGCAGTTTTGAAACAGGGCTGAATCCCGGTTACTTGAAATCTTATTTTGCTTTAACTCCCCCGGCGAACTTACAAGAAATGTTAAGTTCAACCAGAAAGTACATCGCCACTGCGGGCAACGAAGGAACGTCTTCGTCCAATAAAGTTAAACAGAGGGCTGAGCGCAGTCCGCCTAGAGATAGCCGTAGGAATACTAGTCGGGATGTCAAAAAGCCTGAGAGATTTAAAGAAGAACACTTCGCGCCCTCTCAGAATATCCTATACTCAAATGTTGAACAAAGTAAGAGACGAACTACCTGAGACTTACCCTATGGTTCCGGATACACGCCGTGATGCGTCCAAATATTACGGCTATCACAGAGACAAGGGTCATACAACGGACGAGTGTATTCAGTTCAAACGGACAATAGAAAAATTACTCGCTCGCGGACATCATGATCGCTACAAGATAGATGCCAGTGGTCCAGACAGGAGGAATCAGCAAGCTCGCCATTTCGACAGGAATATCAGAATAATAACCGATCCTCGTCCAAGTAACAATCAGATCAAGAGCCGCATCGGCTCCATTAACAAGCATGTGGAAAATCCTATAGTCCTGCGAGGGAACGAGCAACCTCGCTCTTTTACGCGAAGCGAGCTAGTAAATTTGATCAATACGGAAGATATGTGTTTATGCATTTTGGTAGTTATCAATCGGGCTTGCGTCAACAGGGTAATGATCGACACAGAAGCATGCTGCGACATCTTATACTACAACTGCTTCAAAGAAATGGGGTTCGCGGACTCTAATTTGAGACCGCATACTGGCACCCTTGAGGGCTTCACTAACCATAAAATACAAGTCAAGGGGGCCATTGATTTGGATGTTCAAATGGGAGATTATGCATCTTTTCGGACAGAAAAGGTTGTCTTCCTCGTGGTCGATCTTCAATCCAATTATAACATGATAAATAGGACATCGGCTTTTGATCGGGGTCAATCAGGTTATAATATACTTGACCACCATAAACCAATACTAGCAAGAGGACTAGGCCCATCGTAGTATAGCTATAGTGAATCAAGGTCGATCCCACAGGGAACCAATTATGGATCATCTTATATACAAACAATTAATTAAACATGTCAAGGACATAGAGGTGGTCTACGACCAACATAAGACAAGAAAGGTAAAGACACGACTCGACACAACGTAATTAACCTCCCCAATTATAGTCTTTATCGTTTGGACCTAGATAATTTATATAATAAACTGAAGTTATTAACTGTCAATCCGTTTGTATCTATCTTAGATTGGCTACGGGAGTCATCCTCTTTAACTTGACTTAGCACCGGTAGGTCACTAGATCACCGTGGTATTGTTACGTGACTTCGCCTTTTGGTGCCTCCATCTCATATAACTCACACGCTTACGACTCTAAGGATGCCGATATTGACCGTACACCTCGTCCGTGGCAACATTCCTATGGTTAGGCGTACTTCCTAAACGATTACTCAAGCTCTCGTCCAACTAGCAATTACCAAGTTATAGTCTCATGCTAATCTACGACGTACGTATAATCAGGTGCATGCAATTCCCAAATATAAACCTACCTAGATAACGCTGAACGTCCGAAGACCAATTCATAAGCCTACCTAAGAGTTTTATATCAGTATTTCCTTTTTACACGTTTTAATTAAACTAAGCGAGTAACGTAGCCATAGCCATACCTACTGAGATAATAAATTCTATTAAGTTAACCTAACCATAAAGACATGGCTATCTAACGGATGAACAGGTTGGCTCGGTCGACCGAATACAGACACTCGGTCGACCGAATGGTCCTTTCCCCCAGATTGCATCCCTGAATATATCTCTCAGCGTTTCATCATACACAACGGATTAAACAGTAATTCGTAAAGCATTCATATAAACTAACTTAGATACACATTAATTAAACAATGCAGATTCATGAATAAATACTAAGTGTACGACGTAGGTTATGGGATCCTCATAGACAAGGTATCGCCACCTCCCTAACGTCATAGCCTAGATCTACATCATCTAGCTATGAATAATCAACTCAAACGATAAAGCATAATTGGGGAATTAATTACTGAAAAGAAAGAAACAGAAAATAAAGGCTTACATATTGCAGCCCTTAAATTGCTGGAAACCCTCAAATTATTCTACATTGTATCAAAGTTGAATTGTACGATTGAAGAAAGAATGAAGGGATGTATTGGTGTCTAAGGTGTGTTTTTACAAATTCTTGTAGCTGCTGCTTATATAGAGGCTGTAACCGACCTAGGGAGGATCTAGAAGATATACACGCGAAAATCCCGTAAGTGACCGAGCCGACACTCTCGGTCGACCGAATGGATAGGCTCGGTCGACCGAGCCATTTTTACACGTGTTAAACGCGTCTCTTTGTCTGACTTGTTCCCCATCGCACGCTTGCTTGTTGATCCGATTAATCTTTCATTTAATGCTCCGATTTTCTTCCTCTATTATCTTGAGACCATTGATTGAATGACATTAATCCTCTCGATTTGTCGTGATCTACAAAATCATCATTTATCGCACAATAAATCGGTTTTTAATAATGAAAACGGCTAAATACCAAATATCATATTAATAATCACTTAACATTAAATAATAAATATAAACATGTGATTTAATATGAAATATATATTATTAATCTCGATTTAAGGTCAACGTTGATGACTTTTACGGGTATAATTTGACCGTCATCAACTACCCCCACTTAGACTTTGATCGTCCCGAACAAAGCATCAATAAGTCATTCCCCAAGACAACATTTTCTATGGTCAAATCATACTTACACAAGAAACTCAAGTCAACTCATACTAGTCATGCTCATAAGATATCCATTATTCACTACTTACTATGAATCGAAGTGATGTGTGCATGTGCATTTAGTTTTATATATTCGTGGCAAGATCAGAGTTTATGCTAACTTCACAATCTCAACCTACCAACCTCAGCATTCATACTTCTTATACCTCGCAATGGTTAGAGCACTAGAGCAATAAGCAAGAGCGTATCTATAGGGATTTTGGACTTGGAGACCGAGTACTACTCAAAGCCTCTTAAAGAGTTGAATATTTTTCAATTCTTTTCATATCTTCATATTTTTCAAATACTATCAATCTCAAGGAAGAAAACTTTTTAGAGTATCCCCCTATCTTAGATCATGTATAACATCGAATATTACCACAAGCGCGGGGCTACTTTGGTAATGTTACTACAAGCCCAGTGTCTAACATTTTGCTAAAACACAGGTACGTCTCAAGCTTATTACTCCGCTTTTGTTGGCAAGAATATCAGAATACATCAGCAGATAGATATTGATACTAAGTTCACATAACCAATCATCTATGCAATGTACACATAATTTCTTCAGTTTTTATGATTTGCGCGGTATACTCGATTCACAGATTGAGTAATTGAATAATAAATAACTATTTGCAAAAACGGGCATGAATATCCTTAAATTTACTTAACATAAATATAAAATGATCACGTACTCATGAAACTTGGTTCCTTTCCTATCAATTCTTAGCTAGGAACTCACAATTCTAAGGGTACGAGATACATAATGTGGCATTTATTCAAATTTTTCAATCATGTGCCGTTTCATTCAATTTTCAATTATAACATAACATGGCTAAGTCTCCTACCCCCCACTTAAACATGGCATTGTCCTCAATGACAAAAATAAATGAGAAGTTAAGAAAAAGACTTAGCTCTGGAAACGGCTCTCAAGTAAAGGAAAAAGATCGGAGTAAATTTCAACACGTTGTGGAGAAGCAAGTGAAAACCTGTATAAGCAGACAAACTCCACGAAACCGTTAATAACACCATGTCTATGGAAGTTATAGAATAATGTGGCAGTAATTAGGTATGAATACCGAAAAACATTTTAAGCCACTTTATTTTATACAACCAAAGACAAGAAAAACCAAAAAGAAAAAAACTAAATAGAAATAAACAAGCAACTAAAGATGGTGGTTTTCATCTACAACCCCCACCGCCTAAATATTCTTAAAACCAGGTGGAGAAGACAAAAATCAAAAAGCATTACCCGACGTGGGAAAACACGAGGGTGACTCGATCGAAAAGGTATTCAATCCAGGAAAAGAGAAACTTGGTAAGGTATAACAGATTGAATGCGACCTATTGGCTAAAGATAAAATCAAATTCTTAACGCAGAAACTTCTCGCTTGCATTGGATATCAACAACTTAAGGAGATGTAGCTACTCCTCGAAATTACTAATAACCCAATGTATCACGTAAAAGTCATAACCGTCATCAACAAGGTCGGATCAGTGTGATAATGTAGACCAAACCTTATCATCTAGAAATGCCGGAATAGACGGAAAAATGTGAAATTTAAAACTTCCGGTAGAAAGATAAGTTGTACTTTGATCGAACCAAAAACCTTTAAAATCTAGCTAGGGTCAGAGCTACACTTACCCCAACTAGGATCATGAAAATCAAAATGAGAAAAGATAATCATTAAAGCTTAGCAATATTTCAAATTCCGCAACACATAGGTATTGTGTGAACAAGATGGAGGTAGAGAGTATGATGGGTTTAGAAAAAGATACACATAAGGTTGGGAAGAAAAGATAAAGGGTGGGTAAGAAATTGTGTTTATGGGTGGGTTGAAAATGGTTAAGGCATTGAGATTGGGTGGGAGAGTGAAAAGGATGGAAAGAAAGAGAGGCGATGAAAGAATGGTTAGAAATGTGAACTGTTGGGGCAGATTGGTGAGAGGATTGAAAAGTTTGAAGGGTGAAAAGGTATAAATGAAAGGATAAGGGTAGTTGCAGAATGAATTGCACATCACTTTGGATTTTCACTTGGATCACCTAAAAAGTTTTAGAATTTGACCAAGATTGTTCTTGTTCGCACCAATCATTCTCTGGTTACATTTTCAATAATTCTCAAGCTCTCTTAATGCTTCCATCTTAAGGTTGTTTGCTAAATTTCCTTTTTTTAGCAATTTCTCGACTCTCCTACGGAACTCTATTTCACGTGGCCTATATTGAGTAAAAAAGGTTTTGCACATCCTTAGCCCAATGGCCATCGGAACACGGCAAAATAAAAAACCTCAACATATGTCATGTTACTCTTATTGGACTCAAAGAAGGAAAAACCTAAAATCCTAAAAAGAAATCCTAAGGGTTTTAAAGAAGTAGTTCTAAGTTTAAAGTCCTCAGCTCGACTTTCCAAAAGCATCCTTGTCAGTCATTATTCTTGGATCCCGAGATATTGACCCTTCGCGCACTATAAGAGGTGGGCTTGTTGCTTTTGCGGATTAATACCCTTCCCTTGGTTGTGAGACATAGGAAACGACATTTATCCATACCATTTATCCAAAGCTCTTACCTCGGCTCTCGTTTTAGGAATTAGTGAATTCTAAGAAACTCGGTTAAAATTACGGTTACTAATTACGGTTTGGCCTTGACAATAAGAAACAATGAATCAAAGTACTCCGAATAAGGTCGGTTATGTAGGCAAGCCTACGCCGTCTTATTCGTTGGAACATATGTGACAGTTCAGGCCAATCCGTCAAGATAAGCCCCGTTTAGCCCGAAGGCTTATCGGCTATGCTAAGTCTTGTCGAACTGCTGTAACGTACATCACACGTGGAGGGGAGTAGATTGAGCCGAAGCTCGGTTGAACTCGCCCAGCCATGGTTAGACCATTTCCGAACCCATGTACTACGATTCTCGCGATTTCTAAATTGTCACCCAAAGCGTAATCTCGTTTCTGTTTAAGGTGGGTTCACCGAGAAGCCATCACCATAAAACTCAACGAAAGCAGAAGATTGTGTTCTCTCAAAACTCAACGTCTTCTTTAGATTGCGAATGCGTAAACTACACAATTTGTTGCTCCCATGGCCAGTAGAAGCAATCTCATGCATAGGACAATGAGATTTTAACAGAACTACGAGGAACTCTTTATTCACTGCTTCCTTTCAACGACTACATGTTTCCTTACACCCTCTAGATGAGAAAAATATGGGGCAGAACCTTCCACACTAATAGAATTAATCTTACAAACCACTCCGGGCCAAGATTCGTACTAAGGTTCATGTATAGGCTAACTTATGCTCAAAAAACCAAAAGGTAGTAAAACATAATCAAAAAAAGGTCGTACCTTGCCTTCAGCATTGTACCACGAAGAATTTAATCCTTTAAGATTTTTTCGGAGCCATCTTGGTGCTTTAAAGGTATTGCTTCCATCGCTTTTCCCATCTTAGATTCGTAGCTCCACATGTTTGCTGGGTTATTTTCTCAGCGCCCGTGAAAAATTATTGACTTGGATTATTTTTTTCCCTGGTTTCTGCAAACAGAAGAAAAACAAAACAGACCGTAGACTGATTTTAACATGGTTTCCCATGCTGCTATCAGACCTACGGATTAAACATACGGGGATAAACGTACACGCGAAATTCCGTACTCGAAAAACACAAATCAGAAACCGTGTAAACAGAACAGGACAAGAACAAAACAAAAATATTATAAGTTCTCGGTCGACCGAATGAGGTCTCTCGGTCGACCGAATAAATTTTTTTTTTTTTTTTTATTTTTATTTTATTTTAAGCTGGAATTTTCAGACAGAGCAGACAACCAGAGGGACTCAAAACGTAAAAACAGACTCTAAAACAGAAAACTCGACATGAATAAAAAATTATTTATATATAAAATTGACCGTTGGTTCCCCGGCAACGGCGCCAAAAACTTGATCGGGGTCAATCAGGTTATAATATACTTGACCACCATAAACCAATACTAGCAAGAGGACTAGGCCCATCGTAGTATAGCTATAGTGAATCAAGGTCGATCCCACAGGGAACCAATTGTGGATCATCTTATATACAAACAATTAATTAAACATGTCAAGGACATAGAGGTGGTCTACGACCAACATAAGACAAGAAAGGTAAAGACACGACTCGACACAACGTAATTAACCTCCCCAATTATAGTCTTTATCGTTTGGACCTAGATAATTTATATAATAAACTGAACTTATTAACTGTCAATCTGTTTGTATCTATCTTAGATTGGCTACGGGAGTCATCCTCTTTAACTTGACTTAGCACCGGTAGGTCACTAGATCACTGTGGTATTGTTACGTGACTTCGCCTTTTGGTGCCTCCATCTCATATAACTCACACGCTTACGACTCTAAGGATGCCGATATTGACCGTACACCTCGTCCAGGCAACATTCCTATGGTTAGGCGTACTTCCTAAACGATTACTCAAGCTCTCGTCCAACTAGCAATTACCAAGTTATAGTCTCATGCTAATCTACGACGTACGTATAATCAGGTGCATGCAATTCCCAAATATAAACCTACCTAGATAACGCTGAACGTCCGAAGATCAATTCATAAGCCTACCTAAGAGTTTTATATCGGTATTTCCTTTTTACACGTTTTAATTAAACTAAGCGAGTAACGTAGCCATAGCCATACCTACTGAGATAATAAATTCTATTAAGTTAACCTAACCATAAAGACATGGCTATCTAACGGATGAACAGGGGGCTCGGTCGACCGAATACAGACACTCGGTCGACCGAATGGTCCTTTCCCCCAGATTGCATCCCTGAATATATCTCTCAGCGTTTCATCATACACAACGGATTAAACAGTAATTCGTAAAGCATTCATATAAACTAACTTAGATACACATTAATTAAACAATGCGCATTCATGAATAAATACTAAGTGTACGACGTAGGTTATGGGATCCTCATAGACAAGGTATCGCCACCTCCCTAACGTCATAGCCTAGATCTACATCATCTAGCTATGAATAATCAACTCAAACGATAAAGCATAATTGGGGAATTAATTACTGAAAAGAAAGAAACAGAAAATAAAGGCTTACATATTGCAGCCCTTAAATTGCTGGAAACCCTCAAATTATTCTACATTGTATCAAAGTTGAATTGTACGATTGAAGAAAGAATGAAGGGATGTATTGGTGTCTAAGGTGTGTTTTTACAAATTCTTGTAGATGCTGCTTATATAGAGGCTGTAACCGACCTAGGGAGGATCTAGAAGATATACACGCGAAAATCCCGTAAGTGACCGAGCCGACACTCTCGGTCGACCGAATGGATAGGCTCGGTCGACCGAGCCATTTTTACACGTGTTAAACGCGTCTCTTTGTCTGACTTGTTCCCCACTGCACGCTTGCTTGTTGATCTGATTAATCTTTCATTTAATGCTCCGATTTTCTTCCTCTATTATCTTGAGACCATTGATTGAATGACATTAATCCTCTCGATTTGTCGTGATCTACAAAATCATCATTTATCGCACAATAAATCGGTTTTTAATAATGAAAACGGCTAAATACCAAATATCATATTAATAATCACTTAACATTAAATAATAAATATAAACATGTGATTTAATATGAAATATATATTATTAATCTCGATTTAAGGTCAACGTTGATGACTTTTACGGGTATAATTTGACCGTCATCAGCTTTGAAGCAATTCCAGATGGTAACTTCCATCCCGCACCTGCGGGCAAAATTTTATGTTGGGGACATGATCGGAACATCGATCAGCGAACCTATAGCTGTCCTCACATACATACAGTAAATGAGAACCGGGAACAAAAGAGCCCGAATCGAGCAACCTGAAAACATGGAAAATATGAACATGATCGGGGTAGTGGGGGAGACTGTACCCACGGAAGTGAATTGTGAAACTTTGCAAGTCAGGGATGAGCCCAACTTTATGGCAGAGGATGAGTTGGTCAAGGTAGTTATCAACGATAAATACCCCGATCAGAAAGTCATGATAAGAGCTCTGCTGAGTCCCTGCGAGAGAGAAACCCTGGTCACACTTCTTAAAGAAAATTTGGATGCTTTTGCCTGGGTAGTGACAGATATGAGAGGGGTTGAGGCCGACATCGCCCTGCATTATCTCAACGTCGACTATACTTTCAAACCGATGCAGCAATGAGCATGCCAATTTTCGACCGAAAAGGAAGCGGCGGTGAAAATAGAGGTCGGAAACTCCTGCAAGCAGGGATCATAAAAGAGCTCGCCTATCCTACCTTGCAGGCAAATGTAGTGATGGTGAAGAAGCACAATGGCATGTGGAGGATGTGTGTCGACTTCACGGACATTAACAAAGCTTGTCCGAAAGATCCTTATCAGCTTTTGCGAATTGATCGGTTAGTAGATTCCATCTCTCGTTTTGAAGTTCTTAGTTTTTTGGACGCATATTCGGGGTATCATCAAGTGCGGATGGCTGAGTCCGACAAGGAAAAATCGGCCTTCGGAGCTGCTGGGGGTTTATACTACTACGAAATGATGCCCTTCGGACTGAAAAACACGGGCTCAACTTATCAGAGAATGGTCAACAAAGTTTTTAGTTCGCAAATTGGAAAAAACATGGAATCTTACATTGACAATATGGTTGTCAAGTCCGCTGTGGACGGTCACGCCGCTGACCTTCAAGAAACTTTCAGCAATGTCCGAAAACACACAATGAAACTCAATCCGGCAAAATGTACTTTTGGTGTCCAGTCCGGCAAGTTTCTGGGGTTTATGGTTAGCCGTCGTGGCATCGAGGCTAATCTAGAAAAAATACAAGCTTTGCTCGAAATGCAGGAACCCACGACCATCAAGGAAGTCCAGAGGCTCAATTGCCGCATCATTGCATTGGGTCGCTTCATACCAAAATCAACGGACAAGACTTTTTCGTTGAGCACAGAGTGTTCGCAGCCGTTTCAAGCTTTAAATGATTATCTTGGGAAGCCACCTCTTTTGGTTAGCCCTATAGAAGGAGATATTTTCTTTTTGTACTTGGCGGCTTCGGATCGGGCTGTTGCCGCCGTTCTTGTCAAGGAGGCCGGAACCCTCCAAAATCCCGTCTATTATGTAAGCAAGGCTCTCAGTCCGGTGGAGAGTCGCTATTTTAATGTTGAAAAATTAGCCTACTCGCTTTTTATCGCTGCCCGCAAACTCATGGGCTACTTTGGTTCGCACACAATAATTGTCTTAACGGATAGTCCAATGCGACAAATACTGCATAAACCCGATCTTTCAGGTCGACTCCTCAGATGGGCTATCGAATTCACTGAATTCAACATACAATATCAACCTAGAAAATCTATCAAGGGTCAAACGTTGCCGGATTTTATTGTAGAGACAAGTTTCAGTTCACTGCAACCAAGCTCACCGGTACCACTAGAGCCCGCTGCGGTCAGGAGTAAGCCCGATCAATGTTGGCAGTTGTATGTTGACGGAGTGTCTAATCGAAATGGTTGCGGGGCCGGGGTAATTCTGATGGAACCCGGAACGAAGGAGGAAATCAAAAAGGCTCTAAGGTTTGAATTTTTGGCTACGAACAATCAGGCCGAGTATGAAGCAGTTATAGCCGGGCTCAAGCTAGCAAAGGAACTAAGTGTGGAGAATGTTGAAGTCTACTGTGACTCCCAACTTATCGTCAACAAAATCTCAGGGGACTATGACACGCATTGTGGTATTCTCGAGAAATATGGTGAGATTGTTCGACGATTGAAAGCCGGCTTCCACTATTGCGAGTTCATCAGAATTCAGAGAGAGGACAACAAGCGGGCAGACTATCTCTTTAAGCTATCTCTCAAAGAAGAACTCGCAGATCCCTCCATAATGATAGAATATCTAGCGGTATCCGCTGTCGACGAACACAAATCATGGAAATCGACACTCCAGCGCCGACTACATGCTGGATCGACGAGGTTCAGGCTTACATAGAGTCAGGCGTCTTACCTGACGGAGCGGATAAATCTCGCGTGCTCAAAAAAAGAGCGGCCAGTTATATTATAAACATCGGAATACTCTACAAGAGATCCACAACAAAACCTCTACTATGATGTGTTCGAGAAGAAGAAAGCAAAATAATTCTTATCGAGCTTCACCAAGGAGCGTGTGGGCCCATCCTGCTAGTCGCTCCTTGGCCCAGAAGGTTATAACCGCAGGATATTACTGGCCAACGATCCTCAAGGACTCAGAAAAGCTAGTCAGGGAATGTCCGGAGTGTCAAAAGCATGCAGACATTCCCCGGATACCATGTGTCAAACAAAGCATCGTGGTCGTTCCTTGGCCTTTCGACATGTGGGGACTCGATCTCATCGGACCTTTTCCATCAGGAAGAGGTGGGTGCAAGGTTATCATAGTGGCTGTGGATTACTTTACAAAGTGGATCAAAGCCAAGCCTATGGTCAAGATAAGCGCGAAGGTTGTGGGTTATTTCTTACCCGATCATATTTTTTCATGTTTTGGTATCCCGCGTGCAGTAGTATAAGACCACGGCCCATAATTTAGGAAGGACTTCTCAAATCTTTGTGAAGAAATCAAAGTCAAACATTGGCAGTCATCCGTGGCTTATCCTCAAGGAAACGGCCAAGCTGAGGCCGGCAACAAGCAAATAATCAAAATGCTCAAAAAGAGTGTGGATGACAAAGTGAAAGCAGGAGGATGGGTCAACGAGCTACCCGCTATACTCTGGGCCCTCCGCATCACAATCAAAACACCCACAAGAGAAACACCTTTTGCACTTACTTACGGATCGGAGGCCAGGACTCCTGTCGAAATGGCCCTACCCAGCATTCGGGTCGCCTTACACGACCCGACGGACAATTTATTAAACAGACGGATCGACCTAGATCTAGCGGAGGAGAAAAGGCTAGCAACATACTATCGACTCGTGAATTACAAGCAACTCGCTAAACAACAACACGAAAAACGAATCCGCGATCATTCATTTAGGGTCAGAGATTTTGTTCTTTGAAACAGAAAGGCCACTGGTATGGAGCCTGATAAGGTTAAGCTAACAGCAAATTGGGAAGGTCCTTACCAGGTCACAAGAGAGATCAAAAAAGGAACTTATGTCCTCAGAAATTAGCATGGTTTCGAGCTCAATAGGCCATGGCACGTGGACAATCTCAAAAGGTACTACATGTAATAAATCGGTTAGGGTTATGGCTATCCTCTCGTTTACGACGTAAGTGGTTAGGCTTTCTTACTTGCTTGTGGTCTTCACTCATCTAGCGGGTTGAGTCGAAATTAATAAAGCCCGATTTTACATTTCTCTTTTAGAATGCGTATTATTGTATGCTTCAGCTGTGCCCGGTGTACGGGTAAAAGATGGTTTTTCGAAAAATTTCCGACAAAAGCTCGAACTCACCTCAACCTTTGTCAAAAATAGGGGCCATATTTGGAAAATTTTAAAACAACCATGGGCAAATAGATTCATCGAGAGGTCATATCGTGTTCGACTCCAAATCTCATCTCAAATAGGGGGCCACCCTCCCGAAAATTCAAGTTGCCTAAGCGAGCAGCTATTTGAGATCAGACTCAAGAGGGGGCGGACATGAAGTTTCATATTTTTAATCGAGCAGTTATTTCATATAAGATTCAAGGCGGGCATATCTCGAAATTAAGTACGATCGGAATCAACTTAGAATCTTATCTAAAACAACGGGGCTGGATGCCCGGACGCTACTATAATTGGACTCAATTTATGCAATAAATTGGAGCAAAAAATAAAGCATACATCAGGCGAACAGAAAGCAGACTTCATTCAGAAATGTTATTACAAAAATAAAGTGCGCAAAGAAAGAGAGTTATACATATGCAAAATCAAAATTGTTTTGTACAAGACAGAGAGCACAAGTCTAGGAGTCTTCAGGGCGCATTTCTTCGTTATGAACATTCTCCTCGCGGAGGGAATGGTGCAGAATCTGGTCAGCATTTTTCTCAGACTCGGTAGGCTCTATGGCTTCCTCAACTGTCTGCTCAGCCTCTTCTCCAGCCTGCTCACCCTCTCCCTCAGTTGCGGTGTTCGCCTCGGTTTCGCGGTGAACAAGCTCCCTTAGATTCTCTTCTACCACTGCGGGAACCTCCCAATCCGGAGCATACTTAGGGATGTATCGTTGCAGCTCAATGTCGGAGAAGGGTATATGCGTGTGAAAATCCCTTAAATGATCAGAAAAGGGATGGGTGAGAATCTAGTCTTACAAGGTTTCGATGTCCGGTGTGTCGCCGCCGTGAGCCCAAATGCACCTAGCGATATGATAAACCCTTGGTCATTTCCCAGCAGGAAATTCTCTCCTGCAACAGCTTTGCTAGCTGCCTCAATCTGATCTTGGACACTGGAACTCAGATCAGCCAACTGCTTCCTCAAATCCTCACTTACCTTTTGCTCGGCTTCCCAATGGGTCTGAGCCTCTGTTACTATCAACTTCATTTCTTTCATGCATCGGGCAGTGGACCTATCTTGTTCCGTGAGTTCAGCGTTAAACTTCTCCAAATGCTCGGATTTCTTTTGAGCCTCGGCAAGCTGCAGTTTCAATTTCTCGTTTTTAGCCTCAGCCGCACTCAAACTGCCATGCAAACCAGTCACGACCTCATTAGCGGCCTTGAGAGTTTTCTTGGTGGTCATCAACTCCTTGGTAGCATCAGCACTTAACGATATAGTGTTCCTATAATCGTTTATGAACTGAGCCAAACCCGTACCCACCTGAAAAGAATGTTGTCAACAAGATCAGACCTGACTTCAAACATAAAATAAATGAATAAAAGCAGAAAAAGAAGGAAGGTTGTTTACCATGCACACCGTGGCGCCGTATAAACCCCACAGATCCTCTATGTTTTGGAGGAAGGTCATGCGAGGATTGACTTGATCGGCCAGGACGATTCTATTAGCGATCCCGTGGCCGATTTCCAGTTGGACAGGGTTAGGGAGACCCCACCTCAAATAACTCAGCGGGGCCACATCAGCGATGCCCCTCGAAATCATCTTGGCCTTGGGCAATTCGAGGGTACCTTGGCGCATAATTTCTTTGTCTAACCACACCGCAGGATTCTTCGCGGGCCCATCGGGTACACCAACAAATGGCACCAGCGACCCCGCTAAGGAAGCTTCATCGGCCACAGATTTGCCTTTATCAGCAGCATCTTTCTTCCGGGCCTCGTCCGTTTTGGACTTTTTAGGGGGGAGCTTCCTGCCCGCCGATACCACCTCCCGCAGGGTCGATATCCTCAACAACAACCATCTTTTTCTTAACACCAACCGGCGGCTTTGTCAGGGTAGTCTGTTTGAAAATCTTGCTCGTCGCCGTCTTCTCCACAGTTTGCTTGGCAGGCGGCTGAGTCGATTTTTCAGTTTGAGATCCAGAGGCTCCAGCCCCCCTTTTCCTTATATCGACCGTAAGAAGCGGGGTCTTAATCCCCTTCCGCCCAGCGGCCCTCTTGACCACACCTGTAGTCTTCCTTCTGGTCAGCTGACTGCGTTGATCAAGAGCATCCATGGTACCTGCGGAAAACAACACTTATTAGCGACCTGAAAAATAACATGAAGAGAAGTAACAAAGAAAACAGGCAATCGAAAAATATAAAAAAGAATGCAAAGTAAAAATCATACTCGGGGACCGAAGTGAGGGGTCGCCTAAACAAACTCTACATTGGGAGGGCATGCATTGGCCATGATGGCACTCTCCGTACCAATCAGGATCGGTGGGCAATGGGTCGACCACAACCAGGGGATCTCCTCCACCGGCTACGGGTAGACCGGCCATTCTGTGATAAGGTTGACTGTCATCTAAGAGCAATCTCCAGTTAAAGGCTCGAGGTTGTTCGACACCTTTTCGAACAAACCCGAGTAGCTCCTTAATCTCGGTGATAAACTCATCGAACATGAGACGAGGTTTACCACTACTCGATTTGCTGCGTGGTTGAATTTGCTCGGCATCGCCCTTTCTTGTGAAACTGTAAAAGTATAGCAACGCCGCCATCATCAGATCGCGACCACGAAGTCGACTTATAAAAATAAATTCCATTACTACCCGAGCCACTCCTAGACTAAGATCGCAAGGCATGACCTTTAGCTCCTTCATAAAAGTAACAAAGAAGGGATCGAATGGTGGCCTAAGTCCGGCCACTAGGTGATCATAGTGAAGCCACAAGAAATCATCGGTATCCCGACCACACGTCCGGGATAAGTTCGTCGCGCCCATACTAATGAATCGGTAATCATCCGAAATATCGTAAGCTGTCATCGCCGACGTGTAATCAAACCGATCTCGGAACTCGCGCCATCGAGCAATAAGGTTAGTATCAGCATGTTTTTGTTCCGCAAGCTCCACTTCGACGGCACACGATCTCTTTTTGGGCAGCCTCTTCTTCGTCTCAGGCTCATCGGACACGGCTAAATCCTTCTCCGCTATAGTTTTTCTAGCCGCAGACGGTCTCTTCGACGCACCGGTCTTTCTCGACACTTGTGCAGTTTACACGGCTTCCTTGATCTTTCAGCTATGCTTAGCGGCTCCAGGGGTTATAACTTTTTCCATTCGATGAAGCAAGTCGTTGAGCGCTGTCTGGTCCTCATCATCGACCTCACCCCCTATGCCGCCCTCGCCAATTACCACGACTTTCTCATTCTCCTAGTCAGAATTGATGTTTATCGGCCCTTGCTCTTCTTCGACAATCTCCTCATCAGCATCACCGGAGCTAGCTTCTCCCATACTGACCTTCTCTGAGCCATAGCCTGCTGCGGCCTGGTATTCTTCATCCGATTGAGACAGGGTATGCTCTGAAGACATTATAGAAAAGAAAAAGGGGCAGGTGGATCAGTTAATCACCTAAGTATGGAAATTGGGCCGAGGTGAAAGAGATCACACCCTGACACCTCGCCCCTCCATTTTCCTTAGCAAAAATCTACCCAGAAAAACCCCAAATCTACCCAGAAAACCACAAATATAACCCAGAAAAAACTCCAAATAAACACAAGCATTGAAGCCTCTACAAATATCAACAATCAAAGTATATGCATATGAAGAAATTTCTGAGGAAAAAAAGTCACAAACACGAAAAAAAACGTAAAGGATGAATCAATGGTGTTCATCGGAAAAACCTAAACTACAAACACGAATCCACAGACTTACTTCTAGCATGAGGAGCAAAAGAGATTAAGGCAAAATCAAATCAAAAAGCGATAGAAACAAGCAATGGCATACCTGATTAGTAAGAGGGTAAGGGAAAGTGTTGATCTTTGTCTGAAATTACGCTTGCCGGAACCTGCTTGCACTCACCGGAATTCTCTGATGCTATCGCCGGAAAAATTCTTAGAAAGAGGAAAGTGGAAGAGTGGAGATGGAAGCCGCTATTTATAGGAGGAAATCGGGAGGGAAATGACGTTTGGATTTTCATAATTCAAACGTCATAATGACTGAAACGGTTACCGATTTTCCTTAGCCAATCAGAGCGTCGGACGGTTCAGTTCAAATGTCGAGTCAGTGTACGTGACTGAAATGACGTTTCGTGATCCAATACATCCGTCTGTCATCTCCAACCGATCAAATCGCCGCTGGCGGCCATCAACCTGTCTGAACACACGGCCTCATGATATCGAGGTCTACAAATACTTCTTCAAGCGGCCAACATCTATCAATGCCCGCAGGTGCCTATTTGATAATCCATACCCGATAGAGCGTTATCGGTGACTAAGTCCGACAGAGCGTTGTCGGTAATTAAGCATGTCCGCTACAATGCACAACATATGGCTAGTGGTTTTCACCAACACTGGTTTAAGACCGATAGAATGTTATCGGCATGCCTCTATCACGAGCATCAATACAAGGGTGCGGCTCTCAATTTCTTCTTCAAGATTATACTCTCTGCCTTGGCGGACACGCGATGCACAAAGTAAGGGGCCTTCGATATACCCGAATCGGAATAGGGCCCTATTCATCTAGATTGGGCCTATTATCATGGCCCAATAACAATGATATGGGGCCTCTTTCCCTCTGTCCGCCCACATAAGCCGGATCCTACCCGCCGTTCGTAAGCCGGGTCCTATCTGCCAACAGTAAGCCGGATCCTGTCCGCTGGTCATAAGTCGGACTCCTTCTCTCCGTGTGATTTCTACCCATATGGTCAAACTGATTTCAAGACAAGGCATATACGAGTCCACTATTCGCTACTCGCCATACATATCACTCCAGCTGGCTAGGCCACTTGTATTGCATGCATGATTATCTTTAATTGTGCATTCAAAATTTGTCTTGTCATGAACAGTAAACTGACATAGTCTTAGCCTATATATATGGGATCACAATGTAATAGAAAAGGTTCCAAGAACTAATATACAAGCAGAACACTCTGCCAATTTGTCGACTCATTCGATTGTTCTTCACCAAACACTTATCCGGCAACCTTGTTCTTGTTGACCGCCATACTCTCCCCAGAGAAATCATACATATAAAGCCTTATATCCTCAAGATAAACACTGTTACCGCAAATCTGGTGTTCAACGCAACATCACCAAAATATTTCACAAGAGGAATGAGCCGTATCTGTAACTTAAATGTTTATTTTTATTGATGGGGTGGGTGTTGGGGTGAGGAGAGGGAAATCGGAGAAATTTTATGATGCAAACGTTGTAACACTACAACATCATCAATCTAGTATGAGGGCTCGCACTTATTGGTATGTGTCTTGCAGGGACAACTTTTGTTTTCCGCGCAACTCCCATCCACATTGCAAGGTATGTTGCATGTATTTGCAAGAAAACTGCTCTGCTGGAATCCTTTTATCTTGACATTCATCGATGTGGTTTCATGTATCACAGCACCAACTGTATAACCAAGTATTATTGAAGACATAAGTTCAAAGCATAAAATATCATATATATATATATATATATATATATATATATATATATATATATATATACACACACACACGTTAGGAAATCTATGCGGGAACGCAGTGGAATTTAAAATTTTATTTCATATCGACCCAAGATCGACTTCGTTTAAGCAATAAACAAATATACAGTAGACGGTGGTTACCTTGGTTGATCTAAAAGATCGACGCTTTGACCGTCTAAGGAGAGTAGTTCTGCATAGAGCCGCCCAAGTGTTCGGCCTCTACCGCTAGTCCACGCGAACAGCCCGCCGGAATCCCATCATGGATTGCTATTGGAAAACCCCAGTTGCTAGACCGGCCCTTTTCCCCTCTCTCCAACTCTCTATAGGATGCTCTCTATTTTACACAAGAACTATTAGTTCTTGGAATTGCGATGTACAAAAGAGCTTGACACTCACCTCCTATTTATAGTGGTTGGGGCGCCCCCTAGTAGAGTATAGGAGAAGAAAACATTTTCCCAATAAAATAAGGAAAATATAATTGATTGATTTATCTCATTTAGTATAATATCTTATATCAAATAAATCTAGGATAATTTCAATATCTTATATTGAATATTTCCAAGATTTTGTCAATATCTTATATTGACTATATTTATCTTATTACCATAAATCAATTTACACATGTGTATATATCACATATATATATATTATTACAAATATAAATCTATATATTATATATAACTATACAAATGTGTACATGTACATCAATATGTACAAGCCACGCATGGATTCACAAGTTACATATATATATATATATATATATATATATATATATATATATATATATATATATATATATATATATATATATATATATATATATATATAATATCTAATATCTAATATAATATATGGTAATACCATTAATTAAATTGCACAATCCATACACACATAAATTGCGCCACCTTAGCCAATAAATTGGCATCCGGGATATTCTTTAATTAATATAATATTATTAATATCTTGTATTTAATTTATTCATAATAAATAAATACCACCATATTAATTTACCACTATAACCCTTATAGTCTTCGAGATAAACTTTCCTTATATGGTTATCATCTATAACCACATTTTAATCCGGCTAGATGTTCATATATGTGTGACCCGATAGGCTTCCGAATATGTTGGCCGCAGACACAAAGTGCAAATTACGAAAATGCCCTTCATGCCTAACGATCACGGGATAGCGTCTAGCAACACACCGTGACCGCCAATCATCGGAAGAGTCAAATGCAATGACTACTACCTTTCATGTGAAACAGTTACCATGTAACTTACAATCCTATCGCTGTAATAATATCCATACGGTCGTACGTCGAGTGTCAAACATTAACGACCGTATCTTATAATCTGGATATCAAGCTCTCTCGAAGTAACTCGTTTACTCCCACTTTGCAAAGATTCACGAGAGTAAGACATTCCTTATAAGAAGGCCATTTCGGATATTCGATCCCAAACATAGGATACACGATTCCCGGACGACCAATCATGTATACTCTGCATGCTTCAATATCATACCCAATCACTACCGCATGATTGCCCCGTGGCTAGGGGAAACCTCAATAGTGTCAAAGCATGACAAATCCACACCGTGATGCCATGAAGACTCCGGTCTTAAGGATAATTACACAACCGCCACATAGTGTGACACTTATCCGTGTAAGTGGGTCGATCTAACGTACGCATTCTCTAATACACGTCCACGTACGGTCCCAAGTGTCTCTACACTTTGATAGACGAGATTTATCCCCGCCCTTAAAGACAAAGACAACTAATACGTGCTAGTCTGTTTATACTATCAATGCCCTGTTTAATAGTACATCAGCCTAGAGACATTTAAGTATCAAACTTATTAAAGTGATTAGAGATCTCATCAACCATAATCGCCTATCATGGTTTCTCTATCACAGTTTAATACTAAGGACGTTATCATATAACAATTCACAATTGGTCCTTTAAAAGAACACATATATATATATGACAACAGAAATGCCATTTAATATATGTATAAACATAAAGAAATAGTAGAAATGATCCGACCCGGTCGGATCCGGTCCAACCCGATTGGGTTTAGGACATTATTTCAACAATCTCCCACTTGACCTAAAACCAATCACTCGCACACACGAGACCAAGTTGAAACAGAAGAATCTCATGCAATACTCGCAACCAGCCCTAACCTTAAACGGATCGCTATCCGTGGGGACTCAGATTATCTTCATACCATGCTCTAAATGACCAAGTCAAAGGAACCGCCTCAACACACACACAAATCTCCGATGAGACCCTGGTCCTTGCTTCATGCAATGAATCCACTTACTATATCAGCTATATAGAAAAGATGGAAGAACCGTACAAGGTTCAGGAATGAACCTCATAGACTCATGTACTGCTCCCGCTGCGCCTCCAAGGCACTACTGTGTTTTGGCCTAGTTGTAGAATTTACAGTGACCCATAGGCTAGAACATTTCCAGCTCACTGTATCACTTAATCAAAGTGACTTCAAACCCAGATCGTAGCTCCCACTCGCATTCATCAGACTCAGGATATACGTCTATATATCTACGTTTATTTATTTCCAAGTTTCAATAAACTAGGAATTCTTCCTTAACTTGTTTAAGGATATTCTCGACATCTACCAGATTTACTTTCATACTTGTTCATGACTATTCATGAATTATGAACATCCGGCATTTCCTTTATGATGGTTCATGTCGCAGTAGCGAAGGAAACCTTCCATAAGCATCATCTTTCACCTTATCTTTAGGACTAACGTCCTAACATAGATAGATCTCGAGAACACCGACTAGCAATATCCCCTGTCATGACCTATGCTAAACTCTTTTAGCATCACATCTATATAGGTAAACAATAATCTAACAACAGTTAAATCTATCACTATAGATTCTTATTTCTGAAAATAAGAACTGTTAATCCAAGTGCTTTCGTAAAGACCTTGAATTACCAAACATTAATTGACTGTGACATGGGGTGATAATTCTCGAGAGAGATATCCAATACCTTGCTCAAAATCATAACACACTCCCACTATCCATCTTGCACATGGGCATATCCTTCTTTTGACTAAATCAAACTCCTTTGATTGTAAAACAAAGAAATCGTCTAGAGAAACTTGTTTGAGACCATAAATGGATCTCATGGGCTTACATATCATGTCATCATCTACGAACATCGAGCTTTCTGCCCAACGTCTTCAACACTATCATATAGTCATGATACGAAGTTCTAACAAGTATTATCTGAATAGAACTGGGCTCAGCCTTACGGGGACATTCCCTCTAGGTAAGACATACTAGGTTCATAACCCGGTTGTCACTGATGGAATCTAATTCAGATATTATGGCTCCTGGCCATATCTCTCAAACTTGCCTTTCAAACATTCCTTCATAAGTCATGAGATATTCAATCTTCAAGATGAACATACCAGCAGCCCTTTCAGGCTTGAGGTTAACCACAAACTTACAGAACTTTTGTGTGCACTGAGCAGTGTTCTACACCTCATCGCTATGCGGCGTCTGCTCATGTTCCATTGGTTGAATATATATTTGTGGTTCTCAAACTACATTTGAGATCTAAATCTACTCCCACTGTTTCTTTTGGAAGAAACACTTCCTCTAGAAGACATCATATATGTTCGGAGACAAACATTTTGCTCCACGGACAAGTAGATAATATCCAGCGTACTTGCTAAGACATTCCACAAAGTTGCATATGTCGTACTAGGCTCCAAGCCTTTCTAACTTTGCCTATGACAACTTCAAATCATCGGTTAAGATAGATTCGACATTATCTTAATATGGAATTTATTCAACCTTTATCTTTGGAACTCGGTTAAGTATAAGGGCACTATCCCGAAACCGGTAAGGGATACTTCGCATGGCATGCGTCACACCTTTATCATATAAAGTGTTGTTTCCATTTTGGGAACACAATCTAATTGCGTATCCCAAAGATGGTATCCTTCAAGGGAGAATCTTATTCCTTTCAGACGACTTCTGAAACACCCTTCAGGTATTAATTACTTCAATCCAATTGAAGATTAATTCCTAAGTAGCTCATCAACCTCATATTCATACTAGCTCGAACCTTTCGGGCTTTCCGAATTGTGCACTTCATTGAGTACACTTGACTATTTCTAAAAATAGTCGTAGAGATTAATAAACAATTATTTGTGGCATTAATTGTCATAAGCAAACAAACATCGGTATGTTTAGGCTTTAGACAATTTTTCTAGAATTTATAACCTTTTCATAAAAGGGTATTTTAGTCATCTTTAGATAAGATACGCATCGCCCACATGATTCATAATCACATGGTTCAATCATCTAAAAGACATTTGATTATACATTTCTCTTCCAAAGAGTCGACATCTAGAACAACTATAAATATCAAGGATAACAGCCATACAAATATTTAGTCGAGATCTCATCACATATAGTGACATCAATCTAGTATGTTAGATTCAGTGACCTTCCAACTTTATCGGAATAACATTTATTCTGTACAATTGAATATGTCTACTAAATCCTAACAAATAACTGGAAGTATGTTCTTCATAAGAACCGGAACATAATAACATTTATTTAGTTCCCTTATTAGTTTACTAGATTCAGAATATGGTAAGTGTTACAACGTTTGTTTCACCTTCCATATCTGTATTCAATCTTTCTAATTTAATCACACTCGTAAGGTATCATATATCTTAGAGTTTGAACTTTGATAGATTTATCTCAACTCATTTGCCTAGAATAGAAACTTCAATAAGTTCTCTATTTAAGCACATGCCCTAACTTTCCCTTTTAATCCTTTAAGCACTTGAAAAATGTTTCTTATTGTAGTCTTCATAAGACTTAAGAAAGATCACAAGAGCTATGTCTTTAATTTCCTTTCATAAAGAAAATCTGAAGTTTATTAAATAGTTTATTTATCCTTTTGAATCGTATTCAAAACATTGACTATTTAATTAACCTTTAAGCAAAGATAGAATTAAGTCGATACTTAAATCTTACAATTTTGAAAACAACCTTTCCAAAATTCGGTCTAGTCATTCTTATCTAACGTTTGAATAATTTGTCTTCGTATGACCGAATGATTATATTGGATCGTATCCAATATCACGAGCTTCCGCCTTTTCTTTAATAATTAAAGTCTTGGAGCAACTTGCATTGATTATGTAGTCTCCTTGTCTCCAACTACTATAACGGGATTGCTCGTCTCATTGCTTATTTTAAAAGGATTAAAATTACTTAACCATTCTTGAGAACGTTTCTAAAACAGCCATAATTTGGTTTTACTAATCGAGAAAAACATAAATATAAAAGTTTGCTAAAAACTACAACATAAAAATGAAAATAAAAGAGTGTTGTTGTTTATACACGCAAAATCAATGATGGTCTTTGGTTTATGATTTTGCTCCCACTAGTCAACTACTCACAATTGACTTTCAAGAATTTTCAAAATTCTTTAGTGGCTGAAATCCTATCTAGTTGACTCGATCCCCGACGTGGGCCGATCGACCGGGTCAATTTCGACGGGTAGGTACTTCTTACCAATCGCGTCTAACGCGACTTCCAGTGGTTTGACTAGTCAACTCTTTGACAATTCACATCGTCTATGTGATAGTCAACCTTATGTCTCTAAAATCAAACGGTCCTGACGTGGGCCAATCACCGCAAGATTCTTAGTCGAGTCGTAACCCAAGTATTCATGAGATCTCATAACGATCATATCTTGATAATGAAGATATACCCGTGGTAGGTCAACTCCCGACGTGGGCCGATCAGTTGGATCTGAACAAGGGCTCTTCACCGTCACTATAATATTGGGAGACATATCATAACTCGATTTTTGTTGTGGGAGTAATTTTAAATTAATTCACTTAATTAATTTCGAATTAATTCTCTTAATTAATTTAATTACGGTCTCATCAAATATATCTATCTCTATAGACATACATCCTACACATTTATCTAGATCGTGCCTAGTCATGCATCTATCGTATCATATAAAATAAATACAAGCACAAAATAAATAAATGCGTAAAGTAACAGCTATGATCATGGACTTTTCCTAGGTGCGGTTTCGAATACAAACTGACGAAACAGCGGGTCGCAATCTAAGGGTAGCTGCAACCGCCAATAGGATCTTTAATGCTCCATTCTCCAATGGGATCTTTATCTTCCGTCTTTCTTTGGTCTTCATCTTCTGCTCCATTCTTGTTACATTTAATTCTATCTAATAAAATAAATGCACCCGCCGCACACGGGGGGAGTCAACGGGAATGGGATAAATGCAGAAAATAAACTAGGTCACGTTCTTCATAACGGCCTAGGACAATTTTTAAAACCAACAGAAAATTTAAATCATTCACATCTATCCTATCAGTCGAGTCCATGATCAATCGGGGTCCATATAATCATATCATATCTACTATATCTAATCCATACAATAAAAATCTTATGAAAAAGATAAAATTAAAATTTTACTACTTGCGTCATAATAAATCAATTAACATTTAATCTATTAAATAATTTTATCCAATCAATTAACTAATTAAAATTTAATTAATTAAATGATTTTAATCGAAATAAAATTAACGATTAATTTTAAACCGATTTTATTTTTAATTTTAATTAATTAATACTATTCCAAAATAAATCAAAATTAAAATTATTTCTCTTTTGTTTCTTTCCTTTTGATTCGTAATCAAAAGGGATGTCTTTGGTTTCCGAAACCAAATTTGGCTTAGGCCTGGCCACTTTCCAAAATCAAAATTTTGGAAGTGGCCTAGGCCTAGGCCTTTTACAAATCAAATATTTGAAAAGGGCCTAGGCCTATTCCCTATGCCTTTTACAAATCAAATATTTGAAAAGGGCCTAGGCCTATTCCAAATCAAATATTTGGAAAGGCCAAATAATTTTGGTATAGGCCTGGCCACTTTCCAAAATCTAAATTTTGGAAGTGGCCTAGGCTTAGGCCTTTTCCCAAATCAAATATTTGGAAAGGGCTTAGGCCTATTCCAAACAAAGTTTGGAAATTGCATTATTATTTTAATGCCATGTGGCATCCCAATGGCCCAAACTATTTGAACCATTGGTTAGCCACATGACACAACTAAACAAAGGGAAATTAACAATCACAACTATGAACCATATTGAATCGAAAAATACACAAAACAAAAATTTGGAGATCCGCCAGCACTGAACGGTCAACCGACTGCCGGCAGCAGGCTGCTGCCGCCGCCGGTGGTGGTGCCGCCGCAAGTCGGCCGAGCACCACCCGACCTCGTTTTTTTCCTTTTCATGTATCACTTTTGCGAATAAAAAATATTTCATCTTTTAATTACGTGATTTAAACGATAAAATTAACTACGCAAAATAACATGCTTATTGCTTAAGCTCGAAGCTCTCTCTGATACCACTGTTAGGAAATCTACGCGGGAACGCAACGGAATTTAAAATTTTATTTCCTATCGACCCAAGATCGACTTCGTTTAAGCAATAAACAAATAGATAGTAGAAGGTGGTTACCTTGGTTGATCTAAAAGATCGACGCTTTGACCGTCTAAGGAGAGTTGTAACGCCCCGTTCCCGGATACCGAGCCCTTATCCGGAAATACGACGTTCGGCACATATATAAATAAAATTTAATTCATTTATATATGTAAGCCTACAATCAATACAATCAAAGCGCGCGGAATTTAATGCTCGGGTAATGTATATCCATAAAGATACTAGAATACGAAAAGGTACTAAAAGTCGAAAGTGTATCAAAACAATACAACTGAAAATCCCTCGAAAGTCCAAACGAAATACTATGAAATAAGAAATAAAGATGATCACACGTCATCCCAAAGTACTATGAACAAAGTATATATAAAAAAGTGCAACATCGCCAATGTAAACAAAAGTGCAAAATGAAATATCAAGCTCGAGGTCCTCCTCGGGACATACTCCTCGAAATACTCGTACTCCCGTTCGCCTTCTCACCCCCAAGCACATATAACAAAAACATGCACAAGGGGTAAGTATATAATACTCGCAAGGAAGAGAAGTACGTTTAAGCTTAGAATATATATAAGATTTATTATCAAGTTTCTATTAAAAGGCATGACAGACTCGATTCTACGCATAAAGGTTACATCTCCCAATATGCCTAAACTCGTAACTACTTAGCTTATCTTTGTTACAACATGCTATCAAGGTGGAACGTGACATATTGAAATCTTCAGATACAATAACCCCGGAACGTATTGAAATCTTCAGATACAATAACCGGTTCCGATAGTATGAACATACGGCGATGCCTATAGGCCCGCAGCCGATAGACACTCACTTTGACCGTCCGTTCACACATCACGCTATAGATCTTCGTGATCTACCCAAGACCACATGGTGTTTAATCTTTTATCTAGCAAGTTGTGTAGTATTAGGTGATTAACTAACCATCCTAGTTCATTTAGATAACACATCCTCACTGACACCACTCAATGATCAAGAGACCAATTCTATCCTAAGTAAGGTTTAAAGGTGTTATCATAAAATAATAATACGTTTACAAAGGTTTAAGGTTGATTAAACAACCCTAAACGATAGTCGAAAGCCAATTTAAACAAGCTGGGAGACCAGCTCCAGGTGGACGCCCGTCTGAAGGACCAGACGCCCGTCTGAAGGCTCTGGACGCCCGTCCAAAAAAGTGGACGCCCGTCCAGGCATCCCCTTTCAATCCTGTATCAAAATTTCACCCCAGACGCCCGTCCTAGGATCCCAGACGCCCGTCCAAGGTTGGACGCCCGTCCAGAAAACCGGACGCCCGTCCGCCCTGGCGATTACCAGAAACTGGTTTTGAACCCTATCGTATTCATCCGTTTTCCAAACCAAAAACCCAATCTTTCCTGACCAAAAGCACTCGAATTAAACTACCACCCATACCAAAACATCAACCATTGTTTAGGCATCAAATTAACACAATTAAACCACTAATACAGCAAGGAAAGCAACACAATTGTTATAAATTCAAAACTGAAAACGTAAGGATTTCTCCCTACCTTTTCTGCCTAAATACTCAGAATCAGATGTTGTGCCTGGTACCGATGCGAAGCTCTCGTCACGAGGATTCCAACGGTATGCTATGATCTGAAAACGGAAGAGGAACGAATGTGATATCAAGGATCGAAAACCGACGGTTTCAATGCCCAAAACAAATGGTTTCTCTTACCGGAGGAGAGGGAGTGCGGCTGCTCCAAAATTCAGAGTTTTAAGAAAAATGATTAGGTTTTAGTATATTTCCGTTTATATACGACAACCTAATTATCATTTTAAACCCGAATTTACTCCAATACCCTCGAACAACCATTAAACCGAAACCGTTATAATTCAAAGGATTTAAATTCCAACGAAAAGGAAAAAGAATATTAATTACGTTTTCGCAAAATGACACGTCTGCCCTTTTACGAAAGTCGGAATATTACATTCTCCCCCCCTTAAGTGGAGTTTCGTCCTCGAAACTCGAACGTACCTGGTAAATCCCAAAACTCCGGAAATTCGTTGATCATATCACCTTCAACTTCCCAAGTTGCTTCCTCGTGTGTATGATTGCTCCACCGAACAAGAACCAACCGAACCATCTTCCTCTTAATCATCTTTTCCTTCCCGTTCGTAATCTTAATCGGCTTTTCATCATAAGCGAGGTTGTCCCGAAGTATCTCGGGATTCACCGTAGACTCAACCTCTCGTCTTCGTCAAGCACTTCTTCAACATCGAAACATGGAAGACGTTGTGAACTCGGACATTGACTCGGCAACCGAAGTCTATAGGCCAAAGGTCCAATCCTCTCCAGAAATTACAAACGGTCCAACATACCTCGGGCTCAACTTTCCTTTCTGACCAAAACGCTTTACTCCTCTCATCGGTGATGCCCTCAAGTAAACACGATCACCAACCTCAAACTCAAGCGGTCTCCGTCTGACATCTGCCCAACTTTTCTGCCTATCTTGAGCTATCTGCAGATTCTTCTTCACTAACTGAACCCTCTCTTTGGCTTGTTCAACTAACTCTGGCCCAGTAAGCTGTTTCTCCCCAACATCGTCCCAAAACAGAGGCGTCCTGCATCTTCTACCATACAAAGCTTCAAACGGTGGCATGCCTATGCTCGCGTGATAACTGTTGTTGTAAGCAAACTCTGCAACTGGTAGATAATCTACCCAAGATCCGCCTACCTCCAAGACACATGCTCTAAGCATATCCTCAAGTGTCCGGATAGTCCTCTCGACCGACCATCCGTCCGAGGATGGAACGCCGTACTCAAATCCAACCGGGTACCAAAAGCCTCCCGTAAGCTCGCCAAAACCGACCGACGAACCTCGAATCCCGATCGAAACAATGGAGACTCGGAACTCCATGAAGCTTCACTATATTGTCCATATATAGTTCCGTCATCCTTGCCAAGGGCATATTCATCTTGAAAGGCAAGAAATGAGCCGACTTGGTTAATCTATCAACGATCACCCAAATAGAATCATGTCCACCCTTCGACTTAGGCAAACCCGAAATAAAGTCCATGGTGATCTTTTCCCATTTCCATTCTCGGGATATCCAATGACTTAAGCATCCCTCCCGGCTTCCTATGTTCGGCCTTCACTCTCTCGACGTACGTCACACTCGAAACAAACTTAGCTATCTCCAAACTTCATTGAGGGCCACCAAAATCTCTCTTTCAAATCCCGGTACATCTTGGTAGAACCCGGATGTACCGCAAAAGCAATCTTGTGTGCCTCTTCCATAACTCTTTGTCTCAAATCTCCAACATTAGGCACACAGAGACGATCCCGATACCACGATTTCCACTCGATCCAAGACATAGCCGATCGTAGGCTTCTCCCTTGCAACCCTCTTCAAATCAACTAAAACCGCATCTTCATCTTGCTTTGCTCGATCTCATCCATCAACTCGATCTAGCCAACAACGGTGCCGCAAACCGACGGTCCTCAATCCGATCAAATCTGCTAAACTGCAAATCATCAACCCCTGCTGTGATAGCCTCAACACTGGGCTCCAAAACCACTGGTTTCCTGCTCAAGGCATCTGCTACTACATTTGCCTTCCCCGGATGGTACTGAATGTCTAGGTCATAATCCTTCACGAACTCTAGCCATCTCCGCTGCCTCATATTCAAATTCTCCTGAGTGAAGAAATGCCTTAAGCTTTTGTGGTCGGTGAAGATTCTAGCCTTGACTCCATACAGATAGTGCCTCCAAATCTTCAATGCGAAAACCACTGCTGCTAACTCTAAGTCATGTGTGGGATAGTTCTTCTCATGCACTTTCAATTGCCTGGATGCATAGGCAATGACCTTTCCTCCTTGCATCAACACACAACCTAGACCCTGCCCTGAAGCGTCGGTGTAGACATCATAATCATCGAACACCTCGGGTACTGCCAATACCGGTGCTGTAGTCAACTTGTCCTTCAACAACTCAAATGCTAACTCACACTCGGGTGTCCAATCAAACCTGGTGTTCTTCTGTGTAAGTCTGGTGAGTGGAGTAGCTATCCTTGCGAAATTCTTCACAAACTTTCTGTAGTAACCAGCCAAACCCAGAAAGCTCCTGACCTCTGAAACTGTAGTCGGTGTAGGCCAACTCTTAACTGCCTCAATCTTGGCCGGATCAACCTGAATGCCCTCACCTGAAATGACATGACCCAAAAAGCTCACTTGGTCCAACCAAAAGTCACACTTGGAAAATTTTGCATACAATCGCTCCTTCTTCAACGTTTCCAAAACAATCCGTAGATGTTCCTCATGCTCCGCCTCATCCCTAGAGTATACCAAAATATCGTCAATAAAGACAATCACAAACTTATCTAGGTAAGGCATGAAGACCCGCCGCATCAAATCCATAAATGCGATGGAGCATTAGTGAGTCCAAAAGGCATAACAAGGAACTCATAATGTCCATATCTGTAGTACCGAATGCCGTCTTCGGAATATCCGCCACTTTAACTTTTAACCGATGGTAGCCCGACCGCAAATCAATCTTTGAAAACACTTTCCGACCCCGCAACCGATTGAACGTATCATCTATCCTCGGTAGTGGGTACTTATTCTTGATAGTCGATTGTTCAAAGCCCCGTAGTCAATACACATCCGCATGCCGCCATCCTTCTTCTTCACAAACAAAACTCGGTGCTCCCCAAGGTGAAGTACTAGGCCGAATGATGTTCCTTTCTAACATCTCCTTGAGTTGAGCCTTCAACTCCTTCAATTCAGCCGGTGCCATCCCGTATGGTGCCTTGGCAACCGGTGCCGCCCCGGGACTAGCCGTATCTCAAACTCAATGGCCCCGTCCGGCATGTTCCCCGGCAACTCATCCGGAAAACCTCTCGGATAATCTCTCGACCACTCTAGTATCTTCCAACTTAGGCTTTGCTTGTTCCACATCCACCGCGTACAACAAGTAGCCCTCACATCCTTTCGACATGCCCCGATGGCCTTGACCGCCGAAATGATAGGATGTCTCTTCTTGCTTGGCCTCGTAGACGTTCCCCCGATAAGTCTTATCTCGCTTTCCCCGGGACTCGAAAGTAACTCTCTTGGCCCTACAATCTAAGTGAACATAATTCTTGGATAGCCGCCTATCCCAAGAATCGCATCAAAGTCCGAGAAATCCATAACCGTGAAGTCACTCTTACACCGATAAGGTCCAACTCGAACATCCACTTGTGGTATCGTCTTAACCACCTTATTTACCTTGCCTAGTGGGGTAACAATCTCCATAGTATCTCTCAAATGCTCCATAGGTAAATCTAGTTTCTTAGCAATCCTAGAGGACACAAAGGTGGTTGAAGCTCCTGTATCAAATAAGGCCCTGACTACTAGATTGCCTACTCTTATCATACCTATCATGCATTTGTCCAATTAACTAAAGTTACAACATGTTCCAAGCATGCTATAAATAACTCAAAAAGGACAAAATCAACATAAAAGTACCTGAGATCACATCATCCTCTGGCTCAAACTCTCTGGCATCCATAGCAAACATCTGCACCTGCTTACTTGGACCTCGCTCTCGCTAGGGCCGACTCGCTTGAGCACTGGCTGCCTTGCGTGGACAATTCCTGGAGAAATGACCCGGCTCGCCACAAAAGAAACAACCTGAGGTAGCCGGTGGCCTAGCTGCCGGTGGAGCGCCAACTGGTGGCCTGACTGCTGGTGGGGCACCACCCGGTGGTCTAACCGCGTCCGTGCGGGGGAAACCTCCCGAACCGCCGCCGCGGAGCCCCTCTCGCCACTACCCCGACTTGTTTCAAAGCTTCTTTTATTACCAACAACCACCGTAGCTCTCTTCCCGAAAGTCTCGACTTCCAAGGCTTTATTCGCAGCTCGCCATATTCCTTGCTGTAAAGCCTAGCATGCCCGACTGAATCCCATATGCCAAACCGTCCTTGTAACGGGCCATCTTTCGTTCTTCCACTTGCATCAACTCCGGATAAAATCTCCCTAACTCATTAAACCGATTTGTATACTGGGACACTGTCATTTGATTACCTTGTTCAAGTTTCAGAAACTGACTGGCTTTTTCCGCTTGTACCGTTGCCGGAAAGTACTCGTTGTAGAACATGGATTTGAAAGCCGCCCAATCTGTGACCTTACCGTTGCTACTCTGAACTGCATCTATCCAAGACTCGGCTGAACCTAAAAGAAAACCGACCGCTAATCGGGCCATCTCTCGTCTCGTGGACACCTATGTTCCTACACGACTTCTCAAAACTTCGATCCATTCCTCGCCCCTTGCGTGTTCCACATTCCCATAAAAATCTTGCATACGGTTCCTTCTCGCCCCTAGTGTGCCAATCTACCGATGGTGCCGACTCAACAACCGGCCTAACTGGTGGGTAAACCGGAGGGTAACCATAGGGTATCTGCTGCTGCTGCTGAACCGGTGGCCTGAAAGGCTGATAGACCGGGGAATGACCAAGGGGTACCTGCGGCTGCTGCTGATAGTAGTACGGAGCCTGATGCTCAGCCGGATAAGGAGGATACATTGGGTACTGCGGAGGATACGGCGGAGGGTACTGTGGCTGCTGAAAACCATACTGAGGGATAGCCTGATGTGGTGCCTGTGTCACCGGTGATGGATAGACAACCGTCCTCTGCTGAAACTGCCCCGACCTGGGCTGATACGAAGAAGGCCAAAGTGACGCCGCATGGTTAACCACAAAAAGGGGAGGAGGTGGTGGTGGAGTCCGATGTTGATTCTCGCTCCGGCTCAGGTGAAGGTGTAGCTGTGCGAGGCGGCGGTGACAAACTGCGACGACCCCTAGAGGTTTCACCCCTCTCAGACGTCTGATTACCAAGAGCCAAAGTCTTCGATCTTGTGTTTCTACTCATCCTGACAACCAAGAGAACCGGAGTGTTACTAAAGATCTAAAGATAGGATTGAGTTAAACTCAAAGAATAGAAGCCTAAGGAACACGTATCTCTGATACCAACTGTAACGCCCCGTTCCCGGATACCGAGCCCTTATCCGGAAATACGACGTTCGGCACATATATAAATAAAATTTAATTCATTTATATATGTAAGCCTACAATCAATACAATCAAAGCGCGCGGAATTTAATGCTCGGGTAATGTATATCCATAAAGATACTAGAATACGAAAAGGTACTAAAAGTCGAAAGTGTATCAAAACAATACAACTGAAAATCCCTCGAAAGTCCAAACGAAATACTATGAAATAAGAAATAAAGATGATCACACGTCATCCCAAAGTACTATGAACAAAGTATATATAAAAAAGTGCAACATCGCCAATGTAAACAAAAGTGCAAAATGAAATATCAAGCTCGTAGGTCCTCCTCGTGGACATACTCCTCGAAATACTCGTACTCCTGTTCGCTTCTCACCCCCAAGCACATATAACAAAAACATGCACAAGGGGTAAGTATATAATACTCGCAAGGAAGAGAAGTACGTTTAAGCTTAGAATATATATAAGATTTATTATCAAGTTTCTATTAAAAGGCATGACAGACTCGATTCTACGCATAAAGGTTACATCTCCCAATATGCCTAAACTCGTAACTACTTAGCTTATCTTTGTTACAACATGCTATCAAGGTGGAACGTGACATATTGAAATCTTCAGATACAATAACCCCGGAACGTATTGAAATCTTCGGATACAATAACCGGTTCCGATAGTATGAACATACGGCGATGCCTATAGGCCCGCAGCCGATAGGACACTCACTTTGACGTCCGTTCACACATCACGCTATAGATCTTCGTGATCTACCCAAGACCACATGGTGTTTAATCTTTTATCTAGCAAGTTGTGTAGTATTAGGTGATTAACTAACCATCCTAGTTCATTTAGATAACACATCCTCACTGACACCACTCAATGATCAAGAGACCAATTCTATCCTAAGTAAGGTTTAAAGGTGTTATCATAAAATAATAATACGTTTACAAAGGTTTAAGGTTGATTAAACAACCCTAAACGATAGTCGAAAGCCAATTTAAACAAGCCGGGAGACCGCCCAGGTGGACGCCCGTCGAAGGACCGTACGCCCGTCCGAAGGCTCGGACGCCCGTCCAAAAAAGTGGACGCCCGTCCGTCCATCCCCTTTCAATCTCGTATCAAAATTTCACCCCGCACGCCCGTCCTAGGATCCCGCACGCCCGTCCAAGGTTGGACGCCCGTCCGTAAAACCGGACGCCCGTCCGCCCTGGCGATTACCAGAAACTGGTTTTGAACCCTATCGTATTCATCCGTTTTCCAAACCAAAAACCCAATCTTTCCTGACCAAAAGCACTCGAATTAAACTACCACCCATACCAAAACATCAACCATTGTTTAGGCATCAAATTAACACAATTAAACCACTAATACAAAGAAGGAAAGCAACACAATTGTTATAAATTCAAAACTCGAAAACGTAAGGATTTCTCCCTACCTTTTCTGCCTAAATACTCGAATCGATGTTGTGCCCGGTACCGATGCGAAGCTCTCGTCACGAGGATTCCAACGGTATGCTATGATCTGAAAACGGAAGAGGAACGAATGTGATATCAAGGATCGAAAACTCGACGGTTTCAATGCCCAAAACAAGCCGGTTTCTCTTACCGGAGGAGAGGAGTGCGGTGCGCTCCAAAATTCGAGTTTTAAGAAAAATGATTAGGTTTTAGTATATTTCCGTTTATATACGACAACCTAATTATCATTTTAAACCCGAATTTACTCCAATACCCTCGAACAACCATTAAACCGAAACCGTTATAATTCAAAGGATTTAAATTCCAACGAAAAGGAAAAAGAATATTAATTACGTTTTCGCAAAATGACACGTCTGCCCTTTTACGAAAGTCGGAATATTACAAGAGTAGTTCTGCATAGAGCCGCCCAAGTGTTCAGCCTCTACCGCTAGTCCACACGAACAGCCCTCCAGAATCGCATCATGGATTGCTATTGGAAAACCCCAGTTGCTAGACCGACCATTTTCCCCTCTCTCCAACTCTCTATAGGATGCTCTCTATTTTACACAAGAACTATTAGTTCTTGGAATTGTGATGTACAAAAGAGCTTGACACTCACCTCCTATTTATAGTGGTTGGGGTGCCCCCTAGTAGAGTAGAGGAGAAGAAAACTTTTTTCCAATAAAATAAGGAAAATATAATTGATTGATTTATCTCATTTATTATAATATCTTATATCAAATAAATCTAGGATAATTTCAATATCTTATATTGAATATTTCCAAGATTTTGTCAATATCTTATATTGACTATATTTATCTTATTACCATAAATTAATTTACACATGTGTATATATCACATATATATATTATTACAAATATAAATCTATATATTATATATAACTATCCAAATGTGTACAGGTACATCAATATGTACAAGCCACGCATGGATTCACAAGTTACATATATATATATATATATATATATATATATATATATATATATATATATATATATATATATATATATATATATATATATATATATATATATATATATATATATTAATATCTAATATTAATATATGGTAATACCATTAATTAAATTGCACAATCCAAGTGTATCTTATACACACACAAATTGCGCCACCTTAGCCAATAAATTGGCATCCGGGATATTTTTTAATTAATATAATATTATTAATATCTTGTATTTAATTTATTCATAATAAATAAATACCACCATATTAATTTACCACTATAACCCTTATAGTCTCGAGATAAACTTTCCTTATTTGGTTATCATCTATAACCACATTTTAATCCGACTAGATGTTCATATGTGTGTGACCCGAAAGGCTTCCGAATATGTTGGCCGCAGACACAAAGTGCAAATTACGAAAATGCCCTTCATGCCTAACGATCACGGGATAGCGTCTAGAAACACACCGTGACCCCCAATCATCGGAAGAGTCAAATGCAATGACTACTACCTTTCATGTGAAACAGTTACCATGTAACTTACAATCCTATCGCTGTAATAATATCCATACGGTCGTACGTCGAGTGTCAAACATTAACGACCGTATCTTATAATCTGGATATCAAGCTCTCTCGAAGTAACTCGTTTACTCCCACTTTGCAAAGATTCACGAGAGTAAGACATTCCTTATAAGAATGCCATTTCGGATATTCGATTCCAAACATAGGATACGCGATTCCCGGACGACCAATCATGTATACTCCGCATGCTTCAATATCATACCCAATCACTACCGCATGATCGCCCCGTGGCTAGGGGAAACCTCAATAGTGTCAAAGCATGACAAAACACACTGTGATGCCATGAAGACTCCGGTCTTAAGGATAATTACACAACCGCCACATAGTGTGACACTGATCCGTGTAAGTGAGTCAGTCTAACGTACGCATTCTCTAATACACGTCCACGTACGGTCAAGTGTCTCTACACTTCGATAGACGAGATATATCCCCGCCCTTAAAGACGAGAAGACTCCGATATGTGCTAGTCTGTTTATACTATCAATGCCCTGTTTAATAGTACATCAGCCTAGAGACATTTAAGTATCAAACTTATTAAAGTGATTAGAGATCTCATCAACCATAATCGCCTATCATGGTTTCTCTATCACAGTTTAATACTAAGTACGGTATCATATAACAATTCACAATTGGTCCTTTAAAAGAACATATATATATATATATATATGACAACAGAAATGCCATTTAATATATGTATAAACATAAAGAAATAGTAGAAATGATCCGACCCGGTCGGATCCGGTCCAACCTGATTGGGTTTAGGACACTATTTCAACGACACATATATAGGGTTGTCCGGCCCGTCCCATTCCGATACTGGGCCTAAGGCCAATTTATCTTCTCGGAACACTGACCATTTCAATAGAAATTTATGAAAATTCTTTTTTAATTTTCATTAGAAAATCAATGAAGAAAATTCCTAAAAGCAATTGATAGAAAATGATATTAAAAAAAAATTGAAAACTTATTCATGCTTCAAAATTGCTTTCAGTGCTTAAAAAAATGAATAGTGAACTTTCCGGAAAAGCATCTTGTCTTGTAGTATTTACTAGATTCCAATAGAACTCGTGTAAAAGATACGTAGAATAAAAATACTACTAGACGTATTTCCGATGGACCCCCTAAAACTTGTGTTTTAATGGGGTGACTAGACAATAGCCTCTTGGGCCTTGCCCCAGGGATGGGTATGTATGTATATACACGAGTTTTAGATCTCTATTATCACTTTTGTGTCCTGCAACGAAGATTTTGGAAAAGATAAAATTAAAATTTTAAAAATAAAATAAAATAAATAAAATTTCACAAAGATATTAGAAAGAAATAGTGAACTTTAGGAAAAGCATATTGTAGTATTTACGGGATGCTTATAGAACTCGCCTAAAAAATATGTAGGTTAAAAATTCTACTAGACGCTTTTCTGTTGGGAGCCTAAAGCTCGTTCTTTCATTGAGGGCCTACACCATAGCCTCTTGGACCTAGCCCCAGGAACGGGTCTCTATAGATATACACGAGTTTTACATCACTATTACCACTTTTGTGTCCTGCAACAAAAACTTTGGAAAAGATAAAATAAAAGAATATTTCATACATACTGCAAGAAAAAACACACTATTATAGTCATAGTTAATTCAATAACTATTTAGATCCATTGTCCTCACTTGAGCTAAAATAGTTAACCTAAGTTAGCAACTACATTATGTGTCAACGTTATATCTTAAAAAAAATTCTATCATTTTCTCAACGAGGGATATTACACTAGTGCACATACACGAATATATTGCACATTTACTATGTGTAAAATGATGAGTTGGATGCATCACATCACTCAAATTTGTATAACTCTGCGAATATTACTTATTGTTGGGACATATTGCCACACTATTAAATAATAAGGAAATAATATAGGGCATTTATTAACCCCAATTGGTTTTAATACAACAGTAAGCGTTTGATCCTAACATGGTATCAGAGTCAGAAGTCACGAGATCGAACCCTGGTTGGAACATTATTTAAAAAATATTGTGCAAATGTTCGGACAGATTGCCCACACTAGAGGGGCTGTTGGCAGATATTGCCAACACACTTGAAGAAAAAATTGTGCAAGTGTGGGATAGATTGCCAACACTTGAGGAGAGTGTTGGGAGAGATTGTCCACACTCTTAAATGACAAGGAAATAAAGTAGCATCTTTATAAACACCAATTTGTTTTAGTACAACGATAAACGCTTGATCCTAACAATTATACTAATTCCCGATGGAGACGTACAAAAAACGAGATGAATTATGGTAACAGCTTTTGGGAAGTCATATCGAATGGGACGATGCTAATACTACTTCCCGATGGAGACATACAAAACGAAAGGAATTGTGATACAACAGTTATTAGAAAATGATACCAAGTATATGAATATGATGCATCCAACTAACATTTACACAAATATTGTGTGAAAGATGATGAGTTGGATGAATCACATCCATCCACTTGACACCACTTATCGAATAACGTTTACACAATAATTAATTGCGTACAAATCTTACCAATAAGAAGAATGAGAATGCAACTACCAAACTTCATGAAGGTGTTCTTCTTCTTCTTCTTTTTCTGTTTAGAATTTTTTTTCCTTGGGTAAATACAGGTGCATTTCCTTCCGAGCACTGCTACAGCCACACCCGTGTGCGCCACATCCGGCCACATCGGATGATCTGCACCGTTGATCGGTGTTAGATCTATATTATAATATAGATCTAACACCGATCAACGGTGCAGATCATCCGATGTGGCCGGATGTGGCGCACACGGGTGTGGCACTATCATTTCCGTTTCCTTCCATAAGTTTACTCTTAATTTATAGGAGTGAGATGGGTCATCCAAGCTCTACGGTGGAAAACCGAAATTTGTGATTACATTAATTTAAAAAGGAATAAATAACAACAACAACAACCAAAAACTTTTATCCCGTTTTTGTTTGCTAATATAATTCTAGAAATTTGTTACACATATATGGTAAAACTATAGAATCAGTCTCACAACTTTACGACAATATCAATTTTGGTGTTATACGATTCTTATTTAGCAAAATTGTTTTGATAACTTTAAGATGACCGTTTTTGTTTCATACGATTCTCATTCAACAATTTTGGTACGATAACTTAAGAAACTTCTCAATTAATTTTCAGGACACATCTCATGAGACCAAAGTTGCTAAATTAAAATCGTATGGGATCAAAATTGCTAAATGAGAATCTTATGTGACCAAAATCGGTATCATCCCAAAGTTATGAGACCACTTTTGCTAAACTGAAATCATATGGAACCAAAATTAATATCATCCCAAAATTATGAGGCCAATATTGTGAAAGATCATATATATCTGGAGCTACCTTATATGATAGGGAGGTCGAAAAAACAAATCTTTAATTTTGTAAGATGAAAGGTGTGGAAGAAACTCACTTCATGGAAGGAAAAGTATCTCTCTCCGACAGGACGTGAAGTGTAAAGTCTCACATCGGTAAAGTAGTAGAATGTTCACCCCAGATAAGTGTGAGACATAAATGTCTTGTCGACTCGGGTTATCCCTTTTACACCAAGCGAGGACGGTGGTCTAAGCAGTTGACCAGACCATTTATCACTCACTTAGCCCCAACATGCCCGGGGTCTGGGGCGTTACAGAATGGTATCAGAGCTGACTATCAGACGGAACTATGCTCTGCACCGTACAAGAAGACGGTGTAAGGATGACCTCTAGTTAACTCAGGTAGGGACGATCCAAGAAGAAGTCTTGGCCATCCTGGCGAGGACGCCAGTCCCTTATTAGGTGGGGAGGGGAGAGGAATGTAAAGTCCCACATCCGTAAAGTACTAACATATTCACCCCATATAAGTGTGAGACATAAATGTCTTGTCAACTCGGGTTAGCCCTTTTACACCAAGCAAGGACGTCTGTCTAAGCAATTGACCGGACCATTTATGACTCATTTAGTGCCACCATGCCCACGGTTTGGGGGCGTTACATGAAGTCTTAATCAAAACCGTCATCCAACCCAGACCATCATGTATCATGCATTGTTTCCAACTGCCAATCGCGCTCATAAACGACAATGAATAATGGATACGAAATTTATATTCGGGGTGGAAATGAGTATCGGAAAAAAACTCATTGGAAAAGTGGGGATACTTGTGGCTTATCAAAGGACAAGGGCACGCTAGGATTTCAGGATTGCTTCTGCATCTTTGGTCAGACTGATTATTAAACACAAATATTTCCACAACACCTCCATATTAGATGAAAGAACTGGTGCAAAGCCTTCATTTCTTTGGCGAAGTCTTCTGGACGGACGAGATTTACTTCTAAATGGTGTGCGGAGAAGGATTGGTAGCGGTGATAGCACAAAAATATGGGGTGATCCTTGGTTACCTTTTCCACAATATTTCAAAGTATGCTCCCCTCCATTAGAGTTGCCTACTAATGTCCTTGTTTGAGATCTCTTCGTACCAGGTTCTCATGCATGGTGAGGAAATCTAATCTCCATTGACGATTAGAATACAAACTTCTAGGAAATTTTAAAAGTATAAAAGTGGGAAAACAAAAAATGATGAACTAAGATGAAAATGTTGGATTTCATTCAATTGTTTCAAGTAGTGTTTACAAGAGTTAAATTCATACTATATATAGGTTGAATCAAGGTTTAATTAGCATATAGGCAGTTGAACCTTCTCCAATTTGTTGTAACAACCTTCAACCGTTTTCCGGTTGAAAGTGTTCGACGTATTGACTGAACTAGGATAGCAACATCAGTTTGATCAAACATAGTAGCATATGTTTGATCATTCACTTCACCCCCTCAAGATGGACTAGGGAAGACAAGAATGTTGGGGATTGATAGCTTTTGCATAATGGAGTTAAATAGAGGTCCATCTAAGGATTTTGTTAGAATATCTTCCAATTGATGTTGAGTCTTGACTGGTAACAACTTCACTAGGCCGAATCGGACCTTTTATCTACACCATGGAGCAGTCGATTTATATATTTTGGTGAGTTTATGGAACACTGGATTATGGGCTATGTGAATTGCATTTTGTCATTGTACATAGGGATTGGCTGTCGTAAAGGCAGCTATAGGTCTTGCAGAATGTATGATATCCATTGCAATTCACACACCCCTAGTGCCATTGATCTATATCCAGCCTCTGCTAATCTTCTTCTAACTGTAGGCTAATTTTTAAACGTCCATGATACTAAGGCTGTTCCTAGGAACATACAATAGCCAATGATTGGTCTTCTTGTTTCATGACAGCCTCCCCAATCTGAGTCTGTGAATGCAACAAGTGTTAAATCATTGTTTGCTGGAAAGACAGTCATTGAGCAGGAGCTAATTTAATATATCTTAGTTACCTAGCTATTAGATGCCTGCAAATGATTCATTGTAAGAGCTACCAAGAATTGGCTGAGCTGATTAACAGCATAAAAATCAGGTCTTCATATAGTTAAGTAAAGCATCTTGCCAGTTAGACTTGTGTACATTGTATTATCAGGAAGTAGTTCTGAATCACCATTGGTAAGATGAACCTTACATTGTAGAGGGGTTTTTCTTAGTTTGCAGCCAGAAAAACCATATTCCTCTAAAAGATTAAGTGCATACTTCCTATGGAAAATAGAGATTCCTTTGACCTAGCCACTTCTAGGCCAAGGAAATATTTTAGCTCACCAAGATCCTTAATCTGGAAAAGGTTATATAGATACCCTTTGAGTTCATTTATTAGATACATGTTTGTGCTGGCAAGGACAATATCATCTACATATACCAAAATAGGCATAAAATCAGTGGAGGTCTTCTTTGTAATCAGACGGTAGTCATGTATGGACTGCACACATCCCAAATTCTGTGAAGCTGCCGTGAGCTTTGAGTCCCATGGCCTAATGGCTTGTTTTAAGCCATATAAGGACTTGATTGACTTGCACACTGATAACGCCCTCAATGGTACCATTAATTATACCTTTATTCACCACGAATTCTGCTCAAGAGAGGATATATAGGCTCGTTATTATATGGAATATGTGTTAAATGCTATGTGTATGTTTCTAGGATCGTAATTCTGCATCTGTGTTATTTTCCTGATGGTTTGGTACTGTTTTGCCACATTTTACGTGTTTAATAGGATGTACCGAATCTGGAGCATTGGAGAACGGATCTGGATCAAATGAAGCATGTTGGGCCAATTAAAAGAAGTTCAAGAAGAGATCTGTTGAAGAAAAAGAAGAAAAGTGAGCCTGGTTTACTGAGGGCTAGGGCCGGTAAAACGAGAGCCTTATGGGACACAAAATTGAATCTGCCGCACTGTCTAGGTCGGTTAGGGTTTTTATGAATCATAAGTCGACTGTTGTATCTATTTAAAGCCGCATTAGCTGAAGTTTTCAATAGGTTGCAAGTTTTTCATAATATATTATATACATTATACAATTTGATGAAATAAAGTTATTCTAAGCTTTTGAGGAGTTATTTTCCGCTTTTCTCCCCTTCTCTACCATCTCTAGCTTGAGTAGATCGAGCTAGATCTCCATTGTTGAACGTATGAAGCTTTGAACGTTCCTTTTCATCTTCAATATGGTAGATCTGTTTGTATTTATGTGTTTTAGTCAATCTGCATGTTTAGTGACCCCATGATTTACTTAGATTAATCGTATTTGAGCAATGTAGATCAAGAATTAAGAAAAGCTGACCCCGGTAAACCGGTGGTGTATACCGGGTTACCAAGGCAAATTTTTGGAAACATAATCTGGAGGATTCACGTCAGCTACGTTGATCGACATTTTTAATTATCAATAGGTTAAATCTGGCCAATCTGCTTATTGTACTCGTAAATTAACAAGAAGAACTTGCAAGGTGAATTGTTAGTTTAAACATAGTCATGCTGGACCCCAGGAATGTGCTAATCAGTGTCGACAGCTGTCTAGGCTGGTTAGCGGTATGAGTTAGCTCTCAATATCAGCAATTCTAATTCTTTATGCGCATGGGCTATTACGGACAAATTAAGGAGGGTAGCTTGAGTATAGATTTTCTACTACCATGGTCGGAGTAGATAGGGTTAAGAGTTGCACCCGTAGCTTATAACTAAACTAAAAAGCTCGCTCGATTAATTTAAGGAAATATGTGGGGAAGTAAATATAAAGATTAACTAATCAAAGTTAGTAGTTCAGTGGGAAGAGAGGGAGGAATACCAAGTTTCTTTCATGTTTATTGTTGGTCAAAGACCATCTATGTCGCTTCTTAGTTAGGTTAGAATCGTTTATATTTAGAGTTGCATTGTCTCTGTAGGATCGACCTTGATTCTCCTTTACTGTACTATGATGTACCTAGTATTCTTACTAGTAATATCGACGTTAGTGACATACATGCGATCAATATTTTTGGCGCCGTTGCCGGGGACAATGGCCAATTTCAAGGATAAAAGTTTTAACTCTGATTAAGAAGTTGTTTTTATTTTATTTTATTTTCTTTTGAGTCTTGAGTCATTCTTGATCAAACATGCACTTGTTAATCTGCGAGAAAGAGAAATTCTTGGCCCAGTTTACCGAGGGTTACCCTCGGGTTACCATGACCCAGAAAATCGAATTCTAAACAGTCGTTGTTTTTCTGTGTATTTCCCAGTTGATTTTAGTTAGTAGGTCTGCAAAAGTTGGGCTCATCCCCAACTGAAGCATGAGTTGCTAACCTTTTCTTTGTTTTACTTTGTCTGTTTTGCAGGAGTATCAGGACACTTCAGAAATTCAGTCAAGCAAAAGCGATTAAGGCTAGACGAGTCAAACGCAATGCCTCGTATTGTGTTGAGCATCAAACCAATCTCTATGTATCTTAGATCAGAAGCCAGAGAGAAATATGAAGCTGATAAGAAGCGTGTGGAAGAAGAGACTGAAAAGCTTAAACAGGAATCCGAGGAAAACTTGATGGAGTATGAGACTTATCGACCAGGTACGTTCTCTATCGAGCTAATTGATCTTTCATCCGACTACGACTCCGATGATCCGGAGGAGGATCCGGACACCATGTTCTCAGAGTTTGAGGATTACCCGGACTCTAATACAGCAGAAAAGTTAGGAGACCCTGGAACGTTTTGACTCACATTCTCTATCAATGGTATATCTGTAGGTTTAGGTCTTTCTGATTCCGTTGCAAGTTGTAACATTCTTCCTCTGTCCATTTGGCAAATGATTAAGCTTTTTGTTGTCATGGATCAAACACAGTCCATGACCTTTGTCGATCGAACCCGAGATATGCCTGCCGGCCAGTTAAAGGATTGTACGATTAAGGTAGGAGGATTCTCATTTCCAATAAATTTCACGGTTTTAGACATACCTGAGGATCCGAGTGCCCCTGTTTTATTAGGTAGACCGTTCTTAGCGACCAGTAGAGCCATCATGAACTTCGATAATGGGCAGATCACTTTAAGATTGAACAATGATGTTGTATCGATGAAAATCCTAGAGCCCCTAGATAATAGGCCGGAAAGTTGCAAGATGACTTATGGTTCGGGAAAAGTGGAAATCATGAAGATATAAAAAGAGGGGCATAAGCAACGAGAGGTTTTAGTGGAAGCCTGTGAGCAAGAATTCATGTGATTAATGCTTAGAGAGAGTGAAGAAAAGGACCACAACAAGGTGCTCAGGGAAGCTAGTCCTTCCGTATTGCGTAGTGAAAGATTAGAGCTCAAAGTGGAAAATGTGGACTCCTTGGGCATAAAAACTAGATCTCGAAGCAGAGGATGACCTAGCACACGAGCAAAGAGAGAGAGGCATGCTAGTAAGAGAGCTCAAAAAGTTTTTATGCAAAACCAGGAAAAGGCACTCTTGAAAAATAATGACCGACGATAAGGAAAGTGCATGACGATGGAAACCTCAAAGATTCAAGTTTGGCGAGTTAAGGCCCCGAATTTTGACTGTGTGAAGATCCAAAGGTAAGTCGAGCTGACGAATTTAAACTCAGAACTATTCTGTTGAACCCTTAGGTAGATTAGGAATGAATAAAAGTAACAGGATGAAGGGACGATCTTTTTTTCATCGTACCGCACCCTTAGGTTTGAAATTGATGGTTGTTGGAAAGGTTTTTTTTACTCGTTGTGTATTCTAGTGAAGTAGGTTAGTATTGAATCGAAAATAGCAACAAAAGGAGTAAGGACTTGTCATTTTTAGGTCAAAATTGAGCAGAAAGTTATTATAAGGTGTGCAGAGGAGCAGTACAGAGAAATCTGGGGAAAAGAAGCCCCGGTAAACCGGGAGTTACCTCTGGTTTACCGAGCTAGGTTTTTTCAGATTCTGAACGTCAGATTAAAAAGCAGAATTTTTAGAGACATGTGGAGGACACACGTTCCCTCATAACCCTACCAGTCAAGAGAAACCGTCCTATTTCCCCTATTTTCCACCTTTTCATCCTTTCCCACACTCCACCATAACTCCACCTCAATCCCATCAATCAAACCCCTCAAATCCCTCACCCTAATTACTTCTCTACCCACTATCCCACCAAATCCTTCCACCTTCTACCCATTTCTCCTATTTAAACACCCTTCCACCACCATTATTCATCATTCTCCACAACTACCATCATCATCAATCACCAAAAACTCTCTATTTCTTCTTCTTCTACAAAATTCGCCACCCATCACCACCATTATCACTACCATATCTCCACCCAAAATCAAACCTTTTCCTTTTATTTCATCAACCAAAATACCCATTTTGCCATTCCTGTTGCTGATTAGTAGTGTTGCTGCAAAGTGTAGCTGCCTCAATTCTTCTTCTTCCATTATCAGAGCACTGTCCCAGTCAGAATTCAGTAAAATTTAGGCCGGTAAATCAGGGGTACATGCCGGTTTACCGAGGATATTTTTTCATCATCAGCTTCTGTTATCATTCAGGATAGGTCCCAAGCGTAGCCGAACAGTCCATCATCCAAGTGGTCACCAGTATGTCTGTGGAGATGCTAACCCTTTGATAGGTGGGGTCGAGCAATTTCACTCCTTATAAATCTATGAGTCGTTCCGAGGGCAATGGAACGGAAGACTGGTAGCCCGAGAACGAGGAGTAGAGTTGAAACATTGCGGTTCGATCTTGCCACGAGCCATAAAAGTATAAGATATTTTGGACATGGCCGAGGCACCAATGCGGTTTAATGCTACTGTTCTGAGAGAATTTAATGATTATCTTTCGCATACACCAGGAGCTACATTTGCGATGGCCTGTGGGGTTAAGATTGATTTTTCAATTGAGCGGATCAACGCACATTACAGGGTTTGCAATCCACCAGTGGGCCCGAATGAGTACACATCCTTGACTAATATGAAAGATCTAAAAGGGATGGATATGATTGCTGATTACTTTGTGGTGCAATGGAGGCGCAATCCTGTGGGAGCCCCTACTATCTTCCTGGAAAACGAGTTATCTTGGGATAGGAAGGTGGTTAATCGATTTGTTTATGCTCGCCTTCTACCAACCAAGAATACGGTGTCTGTCACGCCAAAGAGGGCAGAGTTGATGTTCTATCTGGAGTAGAGATCTCCAATCAACATAGGTCTCCTGATGCATAGCCGCATTCACGAGCTCGCCGCCACATCTGAGCGTGAGCAGTTGCCATATGGGCCTATGATTGATATGTTTGATATATATGATAAGGTTCCGGTTCTGGTTAGTGACGAGTGGGAAGACCCTGAGCCAATGATCAGTTCATAGTCAGTTTCAAGAGTACTCCGGTCCATGGAGCAGAAAGCTGAGAGAGAGCGTGGAGCACCTCGAACTCAAAGAGAGCGTACTCCGGTCCATAGAGCACCCCGAACTCAAAGAGCCTTTCTAGAGGATCACTCAAGAGAAATTCCCAGTCTGCATCGCAAGAAGGATAGAATTATAGACTTTCTAGGAGTTCCCCCTACAACCCCGCCACGTAGGACTGCCCAACGTCATAGAGCATCATCTTCTACTACTGCTGCCTTAAGTTCTGCACCGCCTCCTGGCTTTGAGCCTAGAGATGACTGGGAGGATTATTATGATGTGGATTAGATTTCTTTAACTTTATTGCTATTATTTTTCATTTTCTTATTTTTCTTTCCTACATAGTAATGTAGCGGATTTTCTATAATATAATGATTTTGTCGGCTTAAACTGTTTGGAGTTATTTATTTTCTCTTTACTGCCATGATATTATTATATGGTTTCTTGTCACAACCATTCTTCTTGTTTGAGATATTTAGCACAGATTCTTCACGGATTACTTACATTCAGCCATTGGGATTATACGACTTTCCAATTCTTCTTTGGCGCCACGCTTAACGAAGCTAAGTTCATTTCCGTTTTAATTTTTACATCTTACACATTGGGGACAATGTTTTGATTAAGTGGGGGGTAAGGGACGTCACTTAGCTTCTAAGCATTATATTCCGTTAATTGCGTGATTATCTTGATTCACATTGATGCACTATTCACCACATAGACTATAATGAGCCACCATTTTAAGCACGTATAACTCACTTTCCTTGGTGTGTAGTCGATAGCATATTGCTTTGACTAGAGTTGACCCAGGCTTTATCCCGAATTATATTCCACGAACACTTATAAGGGCAAAGGAATTTCAGATTCGGTAGTTTATCAAGAGTGAGACCGTGAGGATAGATTAATCAATGAGAGTTCACCCACCAAGAAAGAGAAGTGCATTGAAATATATACATTTATATTCTCTTTGGAAAAAATTGAGTCGATGGAGCGTAAAATGCACGAATTTTGCATAGACTGATTAACGTGAGCTTACGAGTAATACTCGGTTCTCGATCCACCTTTCCAGCTAATTTAATTAATAAATAACATATTCAAGACTGGTTAGTTCGACTACAGGCTGACGTAATGTGAGATTGTCTGCACTACTAAGCGATTGGGAAAGTTATTGAACACACACATTGGCTCATGACGTGAATAGTGTTTAATGAGTTACTGATGGATATGAGTGGCATGATCTTGATCTTGAATTTTTTAGGCATAGCTTTTTTTAATTAACTTGTATACTGATCAGGATGTTGCCCTCTTTTCGCCTTTTTGCTAGGGACAATCAAAAGCTAAGTGGGGGGGTAGTTGATGACGCTCTAAATGGTACCATTAATTATACCTTTATTCACCCCAAATTCACCTCAAAAAAGGATAGATAGGCTCGTTATTATATTGAATATGTGTTAAATACTATGTGTATGTTTCTAGGATTGTAATTCTGCATCTGTGTTATTTTCCCGATGATTTGGTACTATTTTGCCTCATTTTACATGTTTTATAGGATGTACCGAATCTGGATCATTAAAGAATGGATCTAGATCAAAAGAAGCATGTTAGGCCAAGTAAAAGAAGTCCAAGAAGGGATCTGCTGAAGAAAAAGAAGAAAACTGATCCCGGTTTACCGAGGGCTAGGGCCGATAAACCAAGAGACTTGTGGGACATGAAATTGTATCTACCGCACTATCTACGTCGGTTAGGGTTTCTATGAGTCATAAGTCGGCTCTTGTATAAAGCCGCATTAGCTGAAGTTTTCAATAGGTTCCAAGTTTTGCATAATATATTATATACATTATACAATTTAATGCAATAAAGTTATTCTAAGCTTTTGAGGAGTTATTTTCTTGTTTTCTCCCATTCTCTACCCTCTCTAGCTTGAGTAGATCAAGCTAGATCTCCATTGTTGAAGGTATGAAGCTTTGAATGTTCCTTTTTGTCATCAATATGGTAGACATGTTCGTATTTATGTGTTTTAGTTAATCTGCATGTTTAACGACCCCAAGATTACATAGATTAATCATATTTGAGCAATGTAGATCCAAAATTAAGAAAAGCTGACCCGGGTAAACCGGCGGTCTATACCGGTTTACCGAGGCAAAATTTAGGAAACTTAAGCTGGAGGATTCACGTCAGCTACGTTGATCAACAGGCTTAATTAACAGTAGGTTAGATCTGGCCAATCTAGTTATTTTACTCATAAAATAACACGAAGAACTTGCAAGGTGAAATGTTAGTTAGGACATAGTCTTGATGAACCCTAAGAACATGTTGATCAGTGTTGACAGCTGTCTAGGCGGGTCAGCGGTATGAGTTAGTGCTCAATATCGGCATTCTATTTCTTTATGCGTATGGGCTATTACGGACCAATTAAAGAGAGTAGCTTGCGTATAGATTGTCTACTACCATGGTTGGAGTAGATAGGGTTAGGAGTTGCACCCGTAGCTTATAACTAAACTAAAAGCTCGCTCGATTAATTTAAGGAAATTATGTGGGGAGGTAAATATAAAGATTAACTAATCCAAGTAAGTAGATTGGTGGGAAGAGGGGGAGGAATACCAAGTTTCTTTCATGTTTATTGTTGGTCAAAGACCATCTATGTAGCTTCTTAGTTAGGTTAAAATTGTTTATACTTAGAGTTGCATTGTCTCTGTGGGATCGACCTTGATTCGCCTTTACTATACTACGATATACCTAGTATTCTTGCTAGTAACATCGACGTTAGTGACTTACACGCGATCACACACCTTTTCATTTTGAGCATGAAATCCATGAGGTATAGTCTTATACAACTCTTCATTGAGATCTCCGTACAAAAATGCATTGTTTACATCTAATTGATGTAAATGAAGGCCTTTTACAGCAGCTATGGAAAATAATATCCTGATGGTATTCATCTTAGCAACAAGGGAGAATGTCTCTTCATAATCTATCCCAAAGGTCTGAGTTTAGCCCTTTGCTACCAATCTAGCTTTATATCTTTCTATTATGCCATATGCCTTGTGTTTGACCTTGTAGACCCCCTTAGAGCCTATTGGTTTCTTTCCTGATTGAAAATCTACCACTTCCCATGTATTAGTCTGTATGAGGGCATCAATCTCCTTTTGCATAGCCTTCTGCCATTCTGGAGACTTAACAACCTGATTATAAGTTGTTGGTTCTTTTAATGCATCTACAGACATCACATATGACCTGTACTTATGGGAAAGATTAGTATAATAAACAGTATTACCTAAGGGATAGGGTGTGACATGGGATACTTGAAAATATATGTACTCCTTGAGGAAGGATGGAGTCTTCTTTTCCCTTGTAGATCTCCTATTTTCAGGTGCAACAGATGATCTCGCATGCAACTCGCTTACTAGCAATAGGACTAGGTCAATGGTGGTATAGTACATGTGAGTCAAGGTCGAATCCCACAGAGACTCGTAAAAATGTAGATTAATCTAGATTGAATATACAAATTGTCACAATTACAGTCTACGGCCAACTATATAGTGAAAAAGTGAACGGTGGTAACAAAAACTTGCAAGACACTATGACGAAACCGATGAGTTTATAAGTATTAATTCTAACTATGAGTTATTAGTTATTCCCCCCATATCATGCATCAATCATCCCCGTTGATAAATTTTAGATAATTAACAGCTATGGGTGCTATCCCTATAGTCATATACTTCGTTAATATGACAGTAGTTGTCTATGTGCAATTAACCTCCTTCATTGTTTGTATTAATCCACATGCAATAAGAACAAGGACTAGCCGGAAAACCGAAAACCTCCTAAGGAGCTATCGTTAATATGACTGGCATGTTCCTAGGATCGATCTAGACATTCATCCAAACTAACACTTCACTTATCGTCCTTCATGCTAATTTAAAATGACATGCAAATAGTTGATCAGGCTAAAAACCTATAAATTAAATCTGTCGATCAGACGTAGCTGGCGCCGATTAATCATAAACTAGGGTTTACTGGGTATTCAGATCTAACGATAAAGACCGTCGCAGATCTGAAGAACACAACTACTATTTCATGATTTCATCTACCAATATTTCAGATCTATACATAATAGGGGTAAAAATAATCTAACTACTATATATCAGAATTAAATAAACAATTAAACCATACTAATCACAAGGAAAATAACAGATCTACATCTAGAAAGCCGGAGAAGTTTACCATCAAACACGAGTGAAGACCCTCCATGGATCTTCCCTTGGCGGCAAATCCGTCATATCCGTGACTAGAACTCATAAGAAAAATAACTAAAGAAAATAAACTTCTATTGAGTGAAACTTGCAATATTTATGTACATTTAAATGTGAGGGTGAGGCCTCTTATTTATACTAGTTTAAACCGACTTAGATGACCTAACTTTACTCCTCATCCAAGAAAATGCATAAATCGAAGCTTCCAGACTGGCGCAGTTGCGGCACCGCCTCGCGCAATTATAGGGTAATTTCATCTTTTTCCACTCTGCCGACTTAACTGAAGGTTCTAGAATATCCTAGGCCCAACATCTTCATTGAGTCCGATCCAGAATCAACTCCAAACGTTGGCCAAATATCCGTATCAGGAAAATAGTCCAACAAAGCACGCAATAATATTGAATCGAGGGAAATAAACGTTAAATGCAAACTACTCGACTCATGAACCTAACATATAGCATTTGACTCAAATAGTTCATATAAATGGTCAGAAACTACTACTTTTAGCTCAGAATGGGTGAAATGTTGATGCCGTAAGGTGTATCATTTTGAACGTCATCAGTAGACATACTAGGAGAATACACAACAGTCTGATCCATAGTAGAATCAGGATAATGAGATATAGTGTGATTGGTGTTGTGGTCTGCTATAGGATGAGAATGATATGATTGAGCTTCAGCAGAGGAAATGCAACCAGTCATGTAGGGATAGGGAAAGAACAGATGTTAGTGGATGACTGAAATTTAAGAGTAATAGAAGGAAAAATATGCTCATGAAAACATTAATAGAGAATACCTATTTTGAATTGGACCATGCCCAAAATTTAATGCATATTCTGGCTCTAGCATCAAATTTCGTCCTCTCCTGGGACAAATTAGTAGAGAAAACAAGACAACCAAACACCTTTAGACTATTATAATCAGGATGTTTATTATGCAACAAGAAATAAGGTGTCTGATTATTCAAAACAGGGGTAGGAAATATGTAAATTAGATGCCCAACATGCAAAACATAGTACCCCTACAAATTAGTAGTAATTGAGCTTGAAATTTTAAATCCCTAGCAACATTGAGGATATGTTGGTGCTTTTTTTCCACAATTCCATTTTGTTTTGGTATTTCTACACAACTAGTCTGATGAATAATGCCTTTCTCGTTATAGAATTCAGTAAAGTCGTATTCTGACACATTATCAGACCTAATAATCTGGATAGATTGGCCAAATTGGTTTAAAGCATAAGAAAAAAAAGCAGTAATGCTAGATCATACTAAACTTTTTGCTTGTAACAAGAAGATCCAAGTATATCTAGTACAATCATCTACCATTGTGATGAAATAATGCTGATTATGAACTGTATGATGTTTATATAGACCCTAGATGTCCATATGAACAAGGGCAAAAGCAGTATTAGTAGTAGAAGGTCTTAAAGGAAATGGCAACTTCTTTTGTTTGGCTAAGGGACAAACATAGCTTGTAGAATCTTTGCACATAGAAATATCAGAACATATGCCATGTACTGTAGCTAATCTACTACTAGATGAGTGCCCTAGCCTATAATCCCATAACAATTCTTGAGGAATCTTATCATATAGAGGCAATTGAACACATGCAGCAACATGTGAAACCGTATGCTTATCAAACTTCAACACATATAGACCTTGTTGTTCCTTAGCTAATCTAATCATCTTCCCATTGTGATTGTCCTGCAACACACACTTACCATTAATAAACACAGCAGACACACCAGAATGTTTTGTGGGTCTGTTGATGGATAAAAGGTTGTACTTAAACCCTAGAACACAAAGAACTTGGGACAGAATTAAATGATCATTGATCTTAACTTCACCTATAGAAGTGATTGGAAAATATTATCCATTAGGTAAAGTAATTCAAACATTAAAAAGCTTCTTATGCGACAGGAACAAATCATGATCATAAATGATATGATCTGTGGCTCCTGATTCTACAACCCACTGGATAAAAAATTAACCTTGAACCTCTGTAGAATCTTGTTTGAAATTTGTAGTGAATGTTGTGACTTGATTAGTAGCATGCTCTGCTTGATCCTCTCTAGATTCTATTAACTTCATTAATTGAGAAACCTGACTTTGAAGCAAAGCAATCTAAGATTGATCAATATCTGGAAATTCAGCACCACTTATAATAACTTGATCATCCTCCTGCTAAACCATTTTAGCCCTAGGCCTAGGTTTAAAACTTGGTGGGTACCCATGCTTTTTATAGAATTTGTCAATAATGTGACCATTATACCCACAGAAAGAACACTAGACTTTCTTTTGAGATCGTGTACCAGATTGACCCATTTTCTTGAAGTTCTCATTGCTTGCATTGGAACCTTGAAATCTTTGATTGTTAGAAGCAGTAGGCTGGCCATAAAACCCTCTTGCTTGAGTGATTAAAGCTAAATCTTATGAATTCTGTGGGTGCCCTATAGCATACACATCTTGTCTCTCAAATTAATAGCCATGGAAAAGGCTTGTTGCAATGTAGGTAGAGGTGTCATCAAGAAACCTGGGGCGTAGCTGGCGCAAAATAATCATTGAGGGCTTTCATGAATCTAATAACACAATTTGCCTCAATGTAATTATTCAGCTTCTTGCTAATATTTCACCTAGAAGGATTTCCCACTCACAAACAAGAACATGCTTCAGTACCATTATTTAATCCCATTTTGCCTTGAGTTTTGTAAAATAGGAATCAACACACATGGAACCTTGTTTTATGGTATTAACATCTTCTACAAGATCTGACACATGCAAACAATCAACGTTCAAAAATCTAAACTCAAGATCCAGCCAGATATTCCTTGATGTCTTGATCCAGATGATGCTTTGACGAATATCAGGCACAACTGACTTGATAATCCAAGTCATAACTACAATGTTACATTCACTCCATACCTTGTATAATTCATCAGTAGCAGTTGGCTTGTCAATCATGACATCAAAAAATCCCTATTTGTTCTTGGTTTTAAGCATTATGAGCATGGATCTTGACAAAGAATGGTAGTTATTCCCTTCAAAAGGTGGTGAAACCAACGCCATAGTGGCATTCTTATTCAGATGTAAGTAGAATTGACTGCAAGTACTGATTTCCGGACCTCTAGCTTTACTGACTAGAGTTGCATTCGATCTTTGATTGGCAGCCATTGAAACAGTAAAGAAAATAAAAGAAGAACAGTGCAAAAAACTCTCAAGATTTTGCACAGACGATAAGAATGAAGATCGCTCTCAACAATCTTCACTAGAAAGAACAGAATCACGCAACTAGAAGAAAATATGCTTTGATACCATGAGGAAATCTAATCTGCATTGAAGATTAGAATACAAACTTGCAGGAAATTTAAAAAGTATAAAAGTGGGAAAATAGAAAAAGATTGAATAAGATGAACAAGTCAGATTTCATTCAATTGTTTCATTTAGTGTTTACAGGAGTTAAATTCATACGATATATAGGATGAATCAAGGTTTAATTAGCAGTTAGGAAGTTGAATTAGCTCCAATTTGTTGTAACAACCTTCAACTGTTTTACGGTTGAAGGTTTTCGACGTATTTACTGAACCAGGATAGCAGCATCAGTTTGATCAAAAGTAGTAGCAGCAGTTTGATCACTCAATTCACATGGAACGAGCCACTAATTCGTCGAATTTTACCTTATGAGCAAGAAACGATTTTCCCCATCTAACCGCCAAGATGACACATATTTATGGGCCTATACCTCAAATGATCGCTACAATGTGAAGTCGGGATATCATTTGGCGTTTAACCGCTATAAGAATGGCAATGGTACCTAATCTACCACGTCTAACGGTATGAACCCACTTTGGAAGAAGATCCGGAAAGTGAATATTGCACCTAGAGTTTAACACTTCCTTTGGAAATGTGTGCGTGAATGCTTACCAACTAATACAAACATGGCAAATAGGGGAACTGGCGAACCAATCTACTCGATCTGTAAAGCATGGCTGGAGACTATTGGTCACTATCTAATTGAATGCGACATACCAAGAGCCGTTTGGAGTGCAGCCAATCCAAATTTGCAACGAGGTTTGAGCATGCTTCCCACGTTCTCGGATTTTATAGTCCTTTTATTTCAGTCTGAAACAGAAGATTCGCTCGCATATATTTTTACCCTTTTATGACACGTATGGAAAAATCGTTGCAGTTGGATCTATAATGAGGAGCCCATTTTTATACCATCTCTTATTAACCAAGCTTCATTTTTAGCTTGGGATTACAAGTTGTCTAGCATGGCCACGGCACCAGTGAAAAGCACCAACGTTCCAACACTTGCTAAATGGAAGGCTCCCCAAATTGACACTGTGAAGTGCAATACTGATGCTTCAGTTTTGGAAGGAGCCATAGCTACTGAATCATTTATCGAGACTACAATGGGACGCCATGTGGAGCATGCATGTTCGGAGATGCTTCCCATTTGTGGTGATGTAGAGACAACTGAAATGATTGCTATTCGAGCCGGCTTGACTGAAGCACTAAATAAGGGCTTTATGCACGTGGAATTAGAAAGCGACTCATTGCTCTCAATTAGGAAGTTGCTAAGTGTGGAAGAAGATTTATCTTCTATTGGTTGTCTTACGGAAGATTGTAAACGTCTCCTTAAATGTTTTAGTGAATTTTCTTTGTCGTTTGTTAAAAGAGATGGCAATCATTCGGCACACTTGCTAGCTTTGGCCAGTCGTGACATTTCTGGGCGTTGTAATTGGGGTTCGCTACCTCACAACACTCTCTGCTTGTCTGGCGGAATTAACGTAATGAAAATTGAGTGTTCTTCAATCTAAGAAAAAAATTATGAGACCAATTTTACAATTTTTCTATTTATGTTAAGATAATAAAAAAAAAAAAAACCAAAGACACGATCGAGAAGCAAATCGTTAGAGTATCAAATTTTTTCTTTTTAAAACAGAGTATCAATTTATTAGATGCAAGCTTCAAATCAAATAATTAAATATATACGCAATATACAAATTCAATTTGCCATATTAGTTATATAATAGTACGTGCATGAAGTATGTGCTAAACTCCTCCTTCTTTTGATAATTGAAGAAGTATGGTGAACTTCAAAGACTAATGTTATTAATTTTATCTCCGACCAAAAATACAAAACAAAAGGACGTTAAATTAACCTACAAAGGAGAGTGTTTTCCGCTAATTACAATAAAGATTTGAATCTTCATCGAGATACTTGGTAATATTATACTACCTCCGTCCAAAATATATGTTATTTTAGTTGTTTTCACACAGATTAGAAAGTGGTTGAATATCATAAATTTGAAGATTATTGTCTAAAATGTATATTGATTATCATTAATGCAGTAGTTGTTAAGTAATGAAAAGTTGTTAGATTGATAATAAATTAGGGGTAAGATGGAGAAATGAGTAGTAAATCTTGTATTGGTAATGTAAAATAACTTATACCGTGGGACAAATCTAAAGAGATAGAATGACTTATATTTTGGGATGGATGTAGAATAACTTACCTACTCGCGGCACATCGTATTATAAGTTTATAATATGACTTCCCAGTCTTGACCTCTCATCGAGCTACGAACGCGAGTAGGTAGACGGCTAGGGGGGTCAAGGATCAATATTTAATATTAGCGGGCCAGTTAGTAATTATGAATAAATTTTGAAAATGACAAAATTTATGTATTAATTGGCATTTAATCCAATAGATAGAATATAATGGCAAAAAGAACAAATTGTTTTTCGACCGGACGATTATACCCTTCTTACTTTTTATTGTTTTTGCTTTTATTTTAGTGGATTTGTTTGGTAATGGATTTGTTTGATATTAAAAAGTATTAGTGGATTTGTTTTGATGGATTCGTTTGATAGTGTAATTAAAATCGTTAAATATAACGAGGGTAATTTCATCATTTCATGTGTCTTTTGTCATTGTTCACAATTTTTCAATCAACTTATCCTTTTTGACAATTTTTTCTCCACTATTGTCATTTATAAACATTACCCCTTGTAGTTATTAATGTATGAAAAATGTAAAGAATGTGAAAATACATAGAATTCTTTTTATATGGTCACTTGACCCATTTCTTTATACATAGAGCCGTCCATATATATATATATATAGTAAAGGAGAAAATTATCGTATGTCGCTCGCCACGTGCACATCTCGTGATCAAATACACACGTGAGCTTTATGAGACAATCACATCATACAAAAGAGCGGAAGTTTAAAAGAATACAATAATCAGAACACATGGAAAACAAGACAAGCGTTAATTAAATAACTGATATTGCAGTGAATACCAGATTTACGGTAACAGTTATATAGAGTGGATATATGGTTGTATTTATATTATTTCTCTAGGGAGAAGGTGGCGGATATTAAGAACTAGGCGGTCGGACTATGCTTAAAGAGAGGAAACATAAGTGAGTCGACAAATTGACAGAGTAGCTCTGTGTATATTAGTTCTTGGATCATTTCTTATTACATTGTGATCCCATATATATATGCTAGGACTAAGTTGGTAGGACTATTCATGACAAGACAATTAAAAGGATATAATTAGAGATAATCATGCAAATAGATAAAAGTGGACCGGCCAGCTGTCAGGATAAGTATGGTGGACAGCGGACTCATATATTGGTCGGACTCATATCTGCCTTGTCTTGATGTCATCCTGATAATATGGGAGGTTCCACTGTATCCCAGGCCTTGGAGTGGAAAGGGGTCCGGCTTATGCGCGGCGAACAGGATCCGGCTTATGAACTGTGGACTGAACCCGGCTTATGAACGGTGGGCAGGACCCGGCTTATGAATTGCGGACTAAGGGGAAGGAGATCTGTTATTGGGCTATGAAATAGGCCCAATCTAGATGAGCAGGGCCCCAATCCAGTTCAGGTATGTCAATGGCCACCTACTCTGTGCCTGGCGTGCCCGCCGAGGCGGAGAGTAGAGCTCAAAAAAGTGGTAGAGAACCGCACCCTCATTTTGTCGTTCGTGACAGAGAGATGCCGATAAGTTATCGGGCTTAAATCAATGTTACTGACATATGCTGTGCATTGTAGCGAACAGGCTTAGATGCAGATACTGACTATCGGGCTTGCATGCCGATACTGTTAATTGGGCTTGAATCAGTGTTAGTATCACGAAGAAAATTACCGACCGTATGCTGCTCCTTGTAGCGGATAGGCTTAGATGCTGATACTGACTATTAGGCTTGCATGCCGATAACGCTCTATCGGGCTTAGATACCGTGCTTTGAAGCGAAAGGGTTTAGGTGGCCGTAAGCCATTTTGAGTTGAGGCCGCAAGCCCTTTTGAGCTGAGGCTGTAAGCCGTGTTGAGTAAAGGCCGTAAGCTAAAGCAGTTGAGGCTAAAACGGTTGTATGGGTTCACGAAATGTCACGTCGGTTGCATTAATTGACACGACGTTTGACGTGAACCGTCCTCTCTTCTGATTGCTGAGAGGAATCGGTAACCGTTCCTGGAAATAATTGCCTTTGAATTTCGAAATCTAAATGACGCCTCCCTTTTTTGTCTATAAATAGGGGTTTCCTCCCTCACTCTTACACTTTCCCTTTTCTGAGATATATTTCCGGCAAGAAAAGCAAGAGGATTCCGGCGAGAGAAAGCAGATTCCGGCAAGCAAACAATCTCAGGAAAAAGACAGCATCTTTCATCCCCATTTCATTCATTCAGGTATGATTTCATATGGTTTTATTGCTTTGTTGCTTCGATTTTGCTTATTCCTTTGGCTAGAAAACTGTATGTCGTAAGAATCGTGTTTAAAAATTAGGGTTGCTCTGATTGTGAATCGTAAATTTACCCTTTTGTGCTTCGATATACATATGCCCTTTTCCCTGAAACTTATGATAGTTTGACACCCAGGCTGTTGCCATGGTTGATTGATTTTTCTTTGGGTTTTTTCTGGGTGGATAAGAGGTTTTTAGGGGTTGATCGTTTCGGGGAAACGGAAGGGCGAGGTTTCGGGGTGTGATTGCTCTCACCTCAACCCGAATTCCATTTCTAGGTGATTATTTGATCCACCTCGACCTGTCTCTTTTCCAGGATGTCGTCAGAAGATACCCCGTCAGACGATGAGGTCCACGCTGCTGCCGGATATGGCTCAGAGGAGGTCGACACAAATGACGAGGAAGGAACGGCCGAGGAAGAAGAAGAGGCCATCAAAGTCAAATATGAGGAGGCTGGTGAGGAAGTCGAGGTAATCGGCGAGGGATCTACCGGGGGCGAGGTCGATAATGACGACCAAAGGAAAATCAGCGAGCTCATTAATGCCTACCATAAAGTTATGCCTCAGTTGGCAGCTGGTCGAGATGCAGAGTTCAAGGAAGCCGTGGGACTGATTATACTTCGGCGCTGACCGCTTTTGACATTCCGGACGATTATCATATTGCCAGTATTGTCAAGAGGCCGAGGATTATCTGTGGTTGCGTTACGACCACTTAGTAGCCGGACTCAGGCCACCCATTGATCCATTCTTCATAAAATTCATGGAGGAGCTGAAGGTTATGCCGTGTGATCTTAGCCTGGGGTAGTCTGGGTGGTGATGTCCTTTATAATCATAATTCGGCTTCGCGGTCACGAGCCGTCGATGGCAGCGCTGCTTTACTTTTATGGCTTCAATAGAAAGGGTGATGCTGGGCAGATCCAACCACGGAGCAGATCGAGCACTGGTAGACCTCGACATCTATTCGATCTTCCCGACAAAGTGACGGACTGGGATAATAAATGTATAAAAGTCGAGTCTTGAATAGGATGGCAGGTCGAAAAGCTCCTTGCAAACTCGGTTAAGCCCGATCACTTGAAGGATATCAAAACTTAGGAGGCCGATGATGGGTTTATAGCCGAGCTCAAGGAGGTGCTCGGGTATACCCGTATAGGACATGAGAAAGCCCGGGCTTTTAACTGGAGGCTTCTCTTAGATGTCGGTGAACCCTATCTCAGAAGGGCAAGACTCTCCGGAGCAGGTGTTGGGAAACCCTTGGTTGTGGTCGAACCATTGCCTTCTGACCCCGATTGGTATGTGGAGTACCACCACAGCAAATGCATGCCATCCTTAGGTAAAGTCTGTTTAGGCGATCTCTCGATGCGGTGTTAAGGGTGATTTTATGCGATTTATAACGTTATATTTTATAATGATTTCCTCCATATTCGTATTATTTGCATAGAAATTAAGGGTTTAAATGATTTATTGAGCAAATGAGTTTTAAAAGTATTTAAGTGTAAACTTGAGCTAATTTCATGATTTTATTGGTAATTATCTATGGTTTTACACTTTGCGTGTTCTTATGGTTTTGAAGTTACATTTACATGTCATAGAGAGGGATGAAAGGAGCTTAAAAGATGTTCAGGTGATGATTTGCATGGAAGGAAAGAGATATAGACGAAGTTGGAATGAAGATCAAGATGAATTTGGAAGAAAAAGGTACTGGACGAGCGTCCAAATACCTGAACTGGCGTCCAGAGGAGCAATTGGATTCAGGAAGCTGAGATGTTAACTGAACGTGCGTTTGAAGTCCTGTCCATCTGGACGGGCGTTTGAAATTCTGGACAAGCGTCGGGTTGAAGAAGTTTGATTCAGAGTTTTGACAAATCTGATGAACGAGCGTCCAAATTAAAGAAGGACGGGCGTCTGATCATGACTCGGCCCGATTCGAAGTTGATATTGAAGACCGGACGAGCGTCCATAAGGAGTGGACAGGCGTCCTTCGACCGACTCAGCCAAACCGACCTTAGAATCTATAAATACCAGCGTTTTCTCACACATAAAGCAGAGATATTCGAACCCTAAACCCTAGGGGCGGCCTAGCTGCGATTTTTATCAGTTTTTACTCAAAGTTTATGCTTTTTAATCTCTAGTTTAGATCAACACTTTTATGTCTTTTTATTCAAGTAATTCGAATTTCAAGAGGATGCTAAGAGGCTAGACCTCTATTGAACAAGCATTGTGAAGCCGTCCGATCAACAATTCAGTTTCGATTCTCGTTTGTCTTGTGATTTTTTAATTCAAGTTGTATCTTTATTATGTCTATGTTGATTTTATGCAATTTATATCGAAAGATTTTTGCATGTTGATTGTTTATATTGATGAAAATCTTGTTAAACCCTAGATCACCATAATAAAGATTAGGTCTTTAACCTAAAAATAACGAAAGTTGGTTAGGTTGAATTTCTAGGTTAGAAATTGAGAGATTTCACATCTTTGATTTGAAAGCGTTAATCTTTAGGATCGAAAGATAGAAGATTAATAGGCGAACTTGTCTAAGAAATTAGGAGTTCATACCTTGGCTAGGTGAATCACAACTTGGTTAGAAATAATGAAATAATCGAGATAGAGATTGATTGTTGTAGGATAGGTGGATCAATAGCTTGTTCGTTCGTAAACCACTGATTAAACCACTTGAACTTGAATTGCTTAGTAAATTTACAATCTTTACTTCATAATAGATTTAGTTTAGATAATTTGTCCGCAACCATATTTTCCTGGCTTTAGATCTCGATCTTTTGTCCAGTTATTCTTATCATTAGCTCCGTTTTTCGCTTTGGTTTTCACTGTTTAATTTTCTTATCTTCTTAGTGGTAATCGTGACATAGTTAGGTTAGATAATAAAAACTAGATTAAACAACCCCGATTCCCCGTAAGATCGACCCGGTATCAACCTCTATACTACGATCCCTACACTTGGGGTATACCGGATTTATAAATTTATTACTTGTTTATTTTCATTGCAAAAATCCGTGACAAGTTTTTGGCGCCGTTGCCGGGGAACCGGACGGTTGTCTAGTTTTTATTTTCGTTAGTAATTTAAATTAGATATTTTATTTTCGTTTCTGTTTCATTTCTGTTTCAGTAAACGGGCGTCTAGAGTAGTGGACGCCCGTCTGGTCAAATTTTTGTTCGGTAAAAACGAGTTTTACAATTTATAACCGAAACACCCCAAGTATAAGGATCGTAGTATAGGATGTTAACGGGTCGTCTAAGGGAGTGGAATGTTTATCGGATCAAGGAACAATTATTCTATCGATTATGTCACGACTATTAACTAAAACTAAGATTTATACTAATTATGAAATAATGAACGGTAACTACGATGAACGGTAACTTGGAAACTTAAAATATGCAAAAACAACTAGAACTTTAAAACAACTAAACTTAACAATCAACGATTGATACGAGTGATTTTTGTTTATCAAGGATTAAAAGGAACGGTAAGGCAACGGGAATCCACCAATCAACCAACCCAACCCCAACTAGATGGCAAGTTAAAGATACGATTTTTAGTAATGATCTATCACGAATTCGATTAAATCTCTTTAAATAAATTCTAGGGTTTCGTTTTCTTTTTCAAGTAAAGGCGAACGACATGCAAAACAAGATCATGAGATTGTCTCCAAAACTCTACTCAATTAATTATAAACGATCTCTCGAATTACAACTAATTGCATCAATTGAAAAGATCTAAGCTTGAATAATATTTTCATATAAATTCAAATCAAAACGATAGTTTCATCGATCTCTCGATTCGAATAAAACATAAGCAATATAAAACAACATCCAATTGATGAAAAATTGTAAATTTAACTCACTAAAAGTACGGCTAAAAATCCTCTAGTTGGTGTTGATGTTGATCGGTTTCATCCGTTGTCCCACCGCGATGTGCTTAGCCAATAATCATGTTGTTAAACATGATTATTGAGATGGAAGGAATCATCTTCTAATTTGTTATATGTTTGGTGCGGCTAGGGCTTTTTTATGCGGCTGCCTACGTAATGTGTGTATCAATAATAATGTAATTAGGGTTTGGAAATAGGCTTTGTATATATAAGGGAGTAAGTCGGCTGCTTGTAAATTGCGTATGTCGGTTGTCTTGAATGTCGGCCTGGACGCTCGTTTGCATAGAGTCTGAACTCTCTGAACTGAATCCTTCGATTAGATATTTATTGGAATAAAACTTCTAAAATTCATATCTTGAGTTGTAGACCTCCAAAAATTATGATCCGAATGTCAAAAAAAAACTCTCGGAAAACTCTACAACTTTCATTAAGGACTCTTCTTCAGAAAACGCGTTTTTGATTAGCCCGTCGTATTACGAGTATATTTCGGGATTTTCCACTTACCCAAATTGATTAGCCACTTGACCACCATTTGAGTTGTAGAAGTCCGATTGACGTAATTCAAAGTGCGTTGGAAAGCTCTTTCAAAGATCTACAATTTTCATGAAGAAGTCCTCCCCTGAAAATGCCTCTAAACACCTCTTTTAGACCGAATATATGCATCACAAGATATCCAAAATATTGCAAAGTGTAACAACATCCAAATAAACATAAAACCAACGATAAGAACACATAAATCAGCCACTTTTGCAATTTATTATCTTTAAAACTCATTTGCTCAGTTTATCCTTTTGGCGAGTAATTTTCTATAAGAATCACTAAAACATGGAAGATAATGTTACGAAATAACTCGATAAAAACCGTAAAATTAGTCGTAAACAACTCCCCCACACTTAAACTTTTGTTCGTCCCGAACAAAACAATCAAAACTAGCTCACTTTATATGCAATCCAAATAGATCCCCAACTCATGTAACAAAAGATACAACAACTATAGCAAGTAATACCAACATAGAGATAGATTCGGTGTATGTGTGACAAGCCCTTTTCAATCTCCACAATCCTTTCAGACAAATATCTTTTCAAATAATTCAATGACTATCCTAGGTATAGACGATAATCGTCCCACACAAAGTCATCCCGTGCACTCATCAAGATAATCCTTAAAACATATCTTCCGGTTTATACTAGGTATAAGATTAACGATAACCAAGTCTTTAAGTTTTTCACTTTTATACACACATTAGAATGAGCTCTTACCCGTCATAGTATAATAGGATGTTTCGTGATAACACCCTACCTTACTCAAATCATAGGGTAGCTTTTTCTAACTATCGTGAGCTTTTAGTCATCATAGTGGTATAGGACATTTCGAGATAATGCCCTACCTCACTCCAATCATCGACTAGCTTCCGACACACACAACTATAAAAACAACTTCACTTATTCACTTCATTTTAAAAGCACAATAGTTACGTTTCACTTATCACATTCAAACCGTCGGATATTCACGGTACACGTTACGAACTTAGGTGTTACTTCAACATTACTATTAAGAACAAATCTCCCTAAGATAAATCACTAAAATAATGAAAGGATACGAGTTCAAAAGTTTTTGCTTTGATATCAAAGGCTTTCGTGAGTGTAAAATGAATACTATCTCAAATCAGTAAAACATGCTATAACTATCTCACAAAGTCACATAAAATCATCGTCGGGAAACTACAACTAGCAAGCATTTGTTTCAATCATATGCTCAAGATTTACAACTATCCGAGTGCAAAAAAAAAAAAAAAAAAAAAAATTTCACAATTTATCAAGGATCACATATACTTACTCATATTGTCGAAATAAAGCATAAATTGCACCCCCCCACACACTTAACCACATTATGTCCTCAGAATGTGCAAATAAAAGAAAAGAATACTTAGCTGGTTATGAAGTGGTTGTCGGGCCGTAGGTTGGCAGTGGTCAGGCCGTAGCATGAATAAACCGCTGCACTCGTATCACGAACGAGACAACACTAAAAATAATCGCTTGCAAACACTGCTCAAAAGTATACGCAACACTCGACATAGCATATAATCTTGGGGTACACGGGGTATATGAGTAAACATGCACGCAAATAAAGCATTCACAAATAAGACAAGGATAACCAACACACAAACACCCGGGTTTTATTCCTAATAAAATAAAAGCTTAACTAAAAAGAAATACTTAAAAGACTAGGCTTTTGCCTCTAGTAGCGCTTCTTTTATGTCATTAGCTTGACACGATTTCAAAGTTAACCCGGATCGGGCCACTTCGGTTTATTGCTTGGCCCTTCTTCATCGGAATCGGAATGAAGGACGGGGGTGTGGCCGCAACGGCAACAAGTCAAGTGCTCTACTAAGTGTTTGAACTTAACTCTCCGGATAGCACGCGACTCTTTCTTCGTCTTGTGCTTGCGCAAGTTAAGCGTAGGTATGCTTGACATGGTCGAAGTCTTGGAAGAAGGGTCCTCACGGGTAGATGTAGAAATGTCATCATCCGAACCAAAGAAGTCGGATGGAATCTCTTCACAAATAAACGACTCAACCGTTTCATTTCTCTTTTGAAAGTATAGTACTTCAGGCTTTTCCTTGGGTTGCCCAAAATACTTCTTGAGTCTTTGACCATTGACCTTAAAAGGTTGATCACCATACCCGTTTAACGTGATCGCTCCACTCGGATGGACATCGAGAATCTCAAAGGGGCCAGACCATCTAGATTTGAGCTTACCGGCAAACAAATGGAGCCGGGTATTATAAAGCAAAGCCATATCACCCACTTTGAATTCTCGATCCTTGATCTTAGCATCGTGGAGTATCTTAGTTCTTTCCTTGCTGATTTTCGCATTCTCGTATGCTCGAGTCTAAATTCATCGAGCTCGTTTAATTGCAATAATCTCTTCTCCCCACGGAGTTGGCTATCGAAATTCAAGAATTTAATAGCCCGATAAGCTACGTGCTCAAGCTCGGCGGAAGATGGCAAGCTTTGCCATAGACCATTTGGAAGGGTGACGTGCCCATCGGGGTCTTAAACGCGGTGCGATAGGCCCAAAGCGCGTCATCCAACTTTAGACTCCGAGTTGGATCTATTTGAGTTCACGGTCTTTTCTAAAATCCTTTTAAGGCTCGGTTGCTTATCTCGACTTGGCCACTTGTTTGGGGATGATACGGTGTACCGATTTTATGTCTCACACCATATTTTTCAAGAACTTTATCAAGCGGCGCGTTGCAAAAATGAGTACCTTCGTCACTAATGAGGGCTACAGGACGACCAAACTGGTGAAGATATTCTTTTGCAAGAATTTCTTCACAACTTTGTGATCATTAGTTTGGGTGGCTATTGCCTCCACCCACTTGGAGACGTAGTCTACACGGACGAGAATGTATTTATTTCCACACGACGATGGAAAGGGTCCCATGAAATCAATTCCCCACACGTCGAAGACTTCGCATTCCGAATGGGCCTAAGTGGCATTTCCATCCTATTACTTTGCCTCCCAATTCTGCGGCACCTATCGCAACCTTTACAAAAGGCTTCGCGTCCTTAAAAAGAGTCGGCCGGTAGAATCCGGCTTGGAGGATTTTGCAAGCTGTCTTGGGTGCTCCGTAGTGTCCTCTGTGGGACCACTTTGACATTGCTCCGAGAATATCCCATTGCTCATGTTCCGGAACACACCTTCTAAGCAACCCGTCTTTACGGACCTTGAACAAATAAGGATCCTCCCACACGAGATACTTTAAATCAGAAAAGAACTTCTTCCTCTGCTGATACGTCATGTCCTCTAAATGACCACTTGCTAAATAGTTGGCGTAATCAGCGTACCACGGCCTAACAGTATCAAGCTTCATCAATTGCTCAGTAGGGAAATCGATGCCTATTTCCTTGTGATCTTCGCCACCCTCATTTACTAGGCGAGACAGGTGATCGGCCACAATATTATCGGCCGCCCTTCTTATCTTTGATCTCGAGGTCAAACTCTTGCAAAATTAGAATCCATCGAGTAACCTTGGTTTTGCATCTGCTTTGTCCATAAGGTAGCGTAGGGCTGCATGGTCGGTCCAAACCACAACTTGAGACCACTAGAAGGTAACTTCTAAACTTGTCAATAGCAAAAACGACGGCTAAGAATTCCTTCTCAGTCGTAGTGTAATTGCATTGAGCCTGGTTCAAGGTGCGGCTCGCATAGTAAATGGGCCTGAACTTTTTATCAATTCTCTGGCCTAAAACCGCGCCCACTTCGTAGTTAGAGGCATCGCATAATAATTCAAAAGGCTTAGTCCAGTCAGGTGCGATTAAGATAGGGGCACTTATGAGCTTTTCCTTCGAGCAATTGAAAGCTTTCTTGCATTTCTCATCAAACAAGAACACAACATCATCTTTCGAAGGTTGGACGGGGGCTTGGCGATGGTGGAAAAGTCCTTAATAAATCGCTGTGTAAAACCAACATGACCAAGGAAGCCGCGTACCTCCTTGACGGTTTTCGGATACGACATTTTTTCAATGGCTTCTACTTTGGCCTTATCAACTTGAATACCGGTGCCGGACACCTTGTGTCCCGAACGATCCCCTCATCAACTAGAAAATGGCATTTCTCCCGGTTAAGCACTAAATTCTTTTCAACACGGCGTTGAAGTACCATATCTAGATTCGCCAAGATCTCATCAAAGCTATCGCCATAGGCGAGAAGTCATCCATGAAGACTTCCATACATTTCTCCACAAGTCCATCAAAAATGGCTAACATGCACCGTTGAAAAGTCGCGGGTGCATTGCATAAGCCGAAAGGCATCTGCGAAAGCAAAAGTGCACGATGGACACGTAAACGTAGTCTTCTCCTGGTCATTTGGGTCGATGGCTATACGGAAGTAACGAGAATATCCATCGAGGAAACAATAATACTTGTGACCACTCGGTCTTTCAATAAGGCTTTGGTCAATGAAGGGTAAGGGGAAATGGTCTTTGGCAGTGACTTCGTTCAATCTGCGATAGTCAATGCATACTCTATAGCCAGTCACAAGGCGTAAAGCTATCTCTTCCCCCTTTTCATTCTTTTCAACGGTGATACCTCCCTTCTTTGGCACAACTTGAGTCGGGCTAACCCACTCACTATCGGCAATTGCATAGATGATTCCCATGTCTAACCACTTTATAACTTCCTTCTTGACAACCTCCTGCATATGCGGATTCAGCCTTCGCTGAGGTTGTCTTACTTTCTTAGCTCCTGCCTCCGTTCGGATTTTATGCATGCACACATCGGGGCTGATTCCTCTGATATCACCCACTTGCCATCCGAACGCGAGGATATTCTTTTCAAGCACTTTTATCGGCGGTGCTTCTTGCTCGGGCTCGAGTTTTGAAGAGATGATTAAGGGCAACTTATCACCATCCTTAAGAAAAATGTACTTAAGGTGTTGAGGAAGCGGTTTGAGCTCCAAGTCGGTAGGTGGTTGCTCAATACTAGATTTTAAAGGGCCACCTTTTTCCTTATGGGCTTGAAGTGGTTGACGGTAGAACACCTCATCTTCCCGAGGCATAACCCCGAAAGGTCTTGGATAACATCATCCATAGGGATCCTTACATCGGTACACCTTCCTCCTTCTTATGCTTAATCATCTTTCTCAACTCTTCTTCTTTCGGCTCTTACGCTAGCCTTTCCCAATCATCAACCCCCCAATGAGTAGTCTCTCTCCAAAAATCCACTTCGTCCCAACTACCCATCGGGGCTTCCTCTTCTACGGGGCTAAAGTCTTCGATGCGGCTCTTTGAAATCATCGTTCATTGCGGGAATTTCCATGTTTCTTGTTCATTGACGGTGAGCAAGTTGTGAAGACGACTTGTCGGTGACTACGGCCTGTAATGAAATAGAAGATGGTCCACGATCGAACTTGATCTTCAATGTTTATAACTTCGAAAACACCTATCTCTGTCGGCTCTTGACTTCCTCGGATTTGGCATCTTCTTCGTCCTCATAAATTGCTTCAATGAACGAGATTTCTTCACTCAAAGTGTTCTCTAGACTTTTCCCTTGTGTAAAGGTAACGGATGTATCATCAACTCTAAGTGTAATCGACCCTTACGAGAAGTCAATGAGGGCGGCGAGAGGTGTCTAAAAAGGTCCGGCCTAGAATTAGAGGCATCTCCTTGTCGGGTGGGTAGTCTAAGATAACCCGGTCGGTAGGGAAAACCAAATGTTCAACATGAAGAAGAACATTAGTAACACAACCGAGCTGGCGAGCGGCTAGATCGGTCTACCATACGTAAGGAAATAGGGCGTTCCCGCATTCTTTTATCTAAACCGAGCTTTTTGCGGACGTTCAATGGCATCACATTTATAGAGGCCCCGAGTCGCATAAGACATTTTGGAACTTGTGGCCTTCAATCTCACGGGAGATTGAAGGTCTTCCGAGGTCACCTCGCTTAATAGCAACTTTTTGTGAGACCATGGAACATTCTTCTCTTAAAACTTCTTCGCCATCCCTTGAAGCTTCTTCTTGCTTCCACAAACTTCTTTAAGATACTTAGAGCACTTGGGCATTTCGGTCAATACCTCGGCTAGGGGTATACTCACTTTGGTGTCTCTAAGCATCCTCCTCACTCCGTCATATTGTCTGTCAAGGCGAGGGTATTCTCTTTCCTCTTTGGTGGATAAGGAAGGGCTTTATCATTATCGGGGGAACGGCCACGACTTTTTAATGGCTTCGTCTTCCTTATCCTTCCATCTCACAAACTTTTCCTCCCTCCTTTTTGTCGGGGGAACAACCACACGACTTTTCCTCGAATCGAACCATCCTCGTCCCCCGAAGAACCGTCATCATTAAGCTCCTCCTCACTTTGTTGATTTCTTCGGTATATGATTCGATTGCCCCCTCTGAACTTATGGCGTCGGGAGGGGCTACTCGTTTCCCGACATCTTTCCGGGTCCTACACCTTACCACTTCTTAAAGTAACCTCATTCAGCTCTTCATTTCCATAATCCCATTGAGGTGTGATGGCAGTGCAAACATTGATATCTGCTTTAGGATTTCTTTCGGTATAACTTGGAAGTTTACCGTGGGGTCTGTTTGCTTGTTGGTCTGCCATCTGACCAACCTGTCTCTCTATTGTCTTGACACTAGTAGCCAGGGTCTTCACCATGTCTACTAGCTCATCGAACTTATGTTGAGGGACACACGAGGTGGTTTGGTTATGAGGTTGGTTTTGATTCCAACCACCTTGAGGTCTGCGAGAGTTAGGATTATGAGATTGATTAACCATCCCGGGTGGTGGTCTTTGATAACTTGAGTTGAAAGAAGGTTTTGAATTGGATGGGCCGGGTGGTGCATTGGCTTGATTCGGATTGGGACGTTGAAATCCGGAATAATTCGATTCGATTGAAGTTTCCATGGGTTTGGTTGAAATTCACTTCCTCGGTGATTTCATCTCCCGCTTTGAAGTCCCATATAATTCACATCGATGGCGCTCTTTCTTCTTTTGCATCTGCAAATTGGCTAGTTGCTTGCTCATCATTTCCATTTGAGCAACTAGCTTCTTAGTCTCGAGTTGCTCGTAGCGGACTCCCCGATTCCCACTAACATTGGCCTTCCTTGGAGATGACCACATGTTATTCTTCGCTATGGTTTCGGCTACCACAGTGCGTCGTCACCTCCCCCTAGAAAGGATCCATGAGCGATCGAATCAAGGTAGTCCCTATTTGGTTGAGAGACACCTCGTAGAATAACTCGAGTAGCTCATGTCTATCGTATCCATGATTGGGGCACTTCCTCATCAACGATTCAATCTCTCCCATGCTTTCCCAACACTCTCACCATTCGGTTGTTCAAATGTGGCTATCTCCCTTTTCATGTCCATGATTGTACCGGGGAGACCCACTTAAGAGCAAAGGCTCTTTTAACATCATTCCGGGAATGGAGAGAATGATGGGCTAAAGATTTAAACCAACGGTTTGCTTCTCCTTTTAGAGCAAATGGGAAGAGTTTCAACTTTACAATCTCGGAATCAACACCGGGATAGTGGCACAGCTTCGCGATTTGAACAAAGGTGGACAAGAAGTCATGTGGATCTTCTTGAGCGGTGCCATGAAAAGAACTATTACGGACTAGTCCTACCACTCCATTTTTGAGATCAAAGTTTACTTGCCCCATTTACGGAGGGCGAATAGGTCTATGCCCTTCCGGGAAATCCTGGTTAAGATAGGGAGCATAGGGGTCTTGGTTTAAGCTGGTTTAGGCTTTGGTTTTGATGGAATTGTTGCAATTGATTATGTAGCCCGGCTTGTTGATTGTTGTTGTTGTAAAGCTTGGATCTGTTGAAGGAGCATATTCATTTGGGCTTGAGGATCTGGATTTGGATTTGGGAGAGGCTGGATTAGGAGGAGCTGGATTCGGATTTTGAACTTGGTCGGCCATGATGTCCGGATCGGGAAAGAGCTTTCTTTTGAGAATGGATCGTTACGGTTCGGGGTTAAAGATAAGAGGTCCCTTCTTACTCCTGGTTTGCATAAACCAGGAGGGCAGAAAAGGAAAAAAAAAATCAACCTTTGGGTTGATGAGGACAAGTTCGAGAAAAGATTGGAGGGTTTAGAAGTTTAGAAAGAGAGAAGAAAAGAAAGAAAGGTAAAGTTTCCGGGGGCGGGCGGCGTTCGGTGTAAGTGAACGCTCGTTCAAAGGGGATTACGGAAGCGAACGCTCGTTCGGATCAACGAGCGGCGTTCGAAGACAGATTGGGGGTAAACGGGCGTTTAGAGGCTGGACGAGCGTTTGGGAATCCGGACGCTCGTCGATCGGCTTAAAACGATGCGGATAAGAAATTTTTAGAACGGACGGGCGTACGAAAGGATGGACGCCCGTTTAAAAACGAAAAACGAAACGGATACGAGATAAGAATAGCGGGAAAGAAAATAAAAACCTAAAATAGTAATAATTAAGGCAATAAATTTATACGATCTAAAATCTAAGGCAAATCTAAGCTAAATCTAAAAATTTGCTAAAATCTAAGATCTAAAGAAAAATCTAAGGCTTAAACTAATAAAAATCTAATGTGAACAATAACATAAAATAAATAAAAACTAAGATAATTAAAATCAAATTTATAAAATCGAAAATCTAAACTATGATAAAGTGAAATAAAAAAAAACGTAACAATTAGATTATTACCTAAAAAAAAATAGTATCGAAATAAAAATTGCACCTAGAAGAATCCGACAACCGTTACCGACTCCCCGGCAACGGCGCCAAAAACTTGTTCGGTAAAAACGAGTTTTACAATTTATAACCGAAACACCCCAAGTATAAGGATCGTAGTATAGGATGTTAACGGGTCGTCTAAGGGAGTGGAATGTTTATCGGATCAAGGAACAATTATTCTATCGATTATGTCACGACTATTAACTAAAACTAAGATTTATACTAATTATGAAATAATGAACGGTAACTACGATGAACGGTAACTTGGAAACTTAAAATATGCAAAAACAACTAGAACTTTAAAACAACTAAACTTAACAATCAACGATTGATACGAGTGATTTTTGTTTATCAAGGATTAAAAGGAACGGTAAGGCAACGGGAATCCACCAATCAACCAACCCAACCCCAACTAGATGGCAAGTTAAAGATACGATTTTTAGTAATGATCTATCACGAATTCGATTAAATCTCTTTAAATAAATTCTAGGGTTTCGTTTTCTTTTTCAAGTAAAGGCGAACGACATGCAAAACAAGATCATGAGATTGTCTCCAAAACTCTACTCAATTAATTATAAACGATCTCTCGAATTACAACTAATTGCATCAATTGAAAAGATCTAAGCTTGAATAATATTTTCATATAAATTCAAATCAAAACGATAGTTTCATCGATCTCTCGATTCGAATAAAACATAAGCAATATAAAACAACATCCAATTGATGAAAAATTGTAAATTTAACTCACTAAAAGTACGGCTAAAAATCCTCTAGTTGGTGTTGATGTTGATCGGTTTCATCCGTTGTCCCACCGCGATGTGCTTAGCCAATAATCATGTTGTTAAACATGATTATTGAATGGAAGGAATCATCTTCTAATTTGTTATATGTTTGGTGCGGTGGGGCTTTTTTATGCGGCTGCCTACGTAATGTGTGTATCAATAATAATGTAATTAGGGTTTGGAAATAGGCTTTGTATATATAAGGGAGTAAGTCGGTTGCTTGTAAATTGCGTATGTCGGTTGTCTTGAATGTCGGCACTGGACGCTCGTTTGCATAGAGTCGAACTCTACGAAATGAATCCTTCGATTAGATATTTATTGGAATAAAACTTCTAAAATTCATATCTTGAGTTGTAGACCTCCAAAAATTATGATCCGAATGTCAAAAAAAAACTCTCGGAAAACTCTACAACTTTCATTAAGGACTCTTCTTCGAAAACGCGTTTTTGATTAGCCCGTCGTATTACGAGTATATTTCGGGATTTTCCACTTACCCAAATTGATTAGCCACTTGACCACCATTTGAGTTGTAGAAGTCCGATTGACGTAATTCAAAGTGCGTTGGAAAGCTCTTTCAAAGATCTACAATTTTCATGAAGAAGTCCTCCCACGAAAATGCCTCTAAACACCTCTTTTAGACCGAATATATGCATACACAAGATATCCAAAATATTGCAAAGTGTAACAACATCCAAATAAACATAAAACCAACGATAAGAACACATAAATCAGCCACTTTTGCAATTTATTATCTTTAAAACTCATTTGCTCGGTTTATCCTTTTGGCGAGTAATTTTCTATAAGAATCACTAAAACATGGAAGATAATGTTACGAAATAACTCGATAAAAACCGTAAAATTAGTCGTAAACAAACGGTAGAGAAGAGGCCGGTGCGATGAACTTAAGGTCGGGTACTCAACTAAGTGGTCCCCCTCACCGGGAAACCACTAACCCCTCCCCCGGCGATAAGGCGGGAGGGGAAGTCGAGCACCTACGTTCCCCTTGGCTGCAAGAGAATACTCAGGTGGCTGATCCCCTGAGAGGTGAAAGAGTTGGAAGTCCTCAGGGGGTGAACCCCTGAGGAATGAAGAATCAAGTGAGAGTCCGGAGGCTGATCCCCTGACTAGTAAGAAGAATGAAAAGGTAGTAAGGTGGAAGGACTTGGAAGACATAGCTGTCAGTTCATCCTCGAAGAAAGCCTTTTCTGAGAGTGACTTGAAAAAACTTCCATTTCCACCTAGAAAAAGCAAAATCTCCTTGAATGAGGACAAAAAGTATGAAAAAGTGCTAAACCTTCTGAAAAATACTCAGGTTAATCTTCCATTATCCGAGGTTTTGGTTGAGATGCTTAAGTATACCAAATTCATCAAGGATGTTGTTTCTTCTAAGAAGAAGTTACCTGACATGGATCGGTTGATTGGTGAGGATTGCTCTATGATCAATTATGAAAATCTACCAATCAAGAGGGGTGACCCTGGGAAATTTGTTCTCACATTGCTAATGGGAGGCTTAGTCTTCCCAAACTCTTTTTGTGACCTGGGTGCATCCATAAGCCTGATGCCATTGTCTGTCTGCAAACAGCTTGGGTTAGACAATCTTCTAGAACCCACCACCATGAATCTTCAATTCACGGATAGATCTTCTAAGAAAGCTGCGGGAATACTAAAGGACGTGTTAGTTCAAATTGACAGATTTACCTTCCCGGTGGACTGGTACGTTCGGGACATAGAGAAGGATGAGCATGTCCCTCTAATTCTTGGGAGACCTTTTCTGTCTACAGCCAGAGCCCTCATTGACTGTGATGGTGGGCAAGTGACGATACGTGTTGATGATCAAGAGGTGAGTTACAATGTTTCCAAAGCTAGCCAGAAACCCTCTGAAAGACCGACCGGCTTCTCTATTGACGAAATGTCTGATGACTTCAATGATTTCATGGAAAAGCAAGTCATGGCTGTTGCAGCTGAATACGAGCGACTAGTGGAGAAGTTGAATAATCATGGTGTGGTGAATCTAGAACAGTTAGAAGCTGATTTTGAGGATGACTTGTTGAAAGGAGAAGTTTTGGCAGTGGGACCGCTAAGTAAACTCAGCGATGTTGAGTTGAAAAGTGGAGATCTTAAATCAAGTTTGGAAGACCCCCCGCGATCCGATACCGAAGCCGTTGCCTAAACATCTAAAGTATGTGTTTTTAAGAGAAGGTGACAAGCTCCCATTAATTATATCTGCCAAGCTGTCTCGATTAGAAGAAATGAAGCTGGTAAACGTCTTGAGGAAAAATGAGAGATCCTTTGGTTGGCAAGTAGGAGACATCATAGGGATATCTCCTGACATCTGTATGCATAAAATCAAGACTGAAGAGGGTGCGAAATGTGTTAGACAGCCCTAGAGGAGGCTCAACACTCATATGCAAGAGGTGGTCAAGAAGGAAATTATCAAGCTTTTAGATATGGGTATCATATACGCAATCGCTGACAGTGAATGGGTATCCCCTACCCAGGTAGTTCCCAAGAAAGGAGGAATTACTATTGAGAAGAATGAGAAGGGAGAAGAAATAGCATTGAGACTTGTTACTGGTTACAGAGTCTGCATTGATTACAGGAAACTCAATCAGGTAACAATGAAAGATCATTTCCCCTTCCTTTCATTGATTAGATGCTTGAGCGTCTGGCGGGACACGCATTCTACTGTTTCCTGGACGGATATTCAGGATATTTTCAGATACCCATCGATCCAGTTGGTCTTTGCAATGCCCCAGCTACATTTCAAAGATGTATGCTGGCTATCTTTGACGGGCTAGTTGAAAAGTGCATGGAAATTTTCATGGATGACTTTTCGGTCTTTGGTCAATCCTTCGATGATTGCCTTGATAATCTTGACCAGGTCTTATCCAGATGTGTGGAAAAGAACTTAGTCCTAAACTGGGAAAAGTGCCATTTCATGGTAGATGAGGGAATAGTTCTTGGCCACAAGATCTCCGCCAAAGGTATTGAGGTAGACAGGGCCAAAGTAGAAGCTATCGAGAAGATGAGTTATCCTAAGAATGTGCACGAAGTCAGAGGTTTTCTTGGACATGTCGGTTTCTATAGGAGATTCATTCAGGACTTTTCCAAGATAGCCAAGCCCCTGTCTACACTACTAAAAGAAGATGTTTTATTTGATTTTGATGAAAGTTGCAAACAAGCGTTTGAGGAGCTTAAAAGTCGATTAATATCTGCGCCGATCCTTATTTTGCCTGACTGGAATCTCCCCTTTGAACTTATGTGCGATGCGTCAAACTATGCTGTTGGCGCGGTCTTAGGACGAGAGAATAAAAGGGAAATTCCAGCCAATCTATTATGCCAGTCACACACTAAATCCGTCCCAAGTAAACTACACGACGACTGAAAAGGAATTATTGGCCGTGGTCTTTGCTATGGACAAGTTTCGTAGTTACTTGTTGGGTGCTCAAGTAGTTGTGTGGACTGATCACGCTGCTTTGCGATACTTGATGACAAAGAAAGAGGCTAAGCCGCGCTTACTACGCTGGATACTGACCCTACAAGAGTTCGATGTCCAGATTAAAGACAAAAAGGGCAGTGAAAACGTAGTGGCTGATCATGTCTCAAGAATGTTGAATGAGGAAAAGGATAACCCTGACGATATAGATCTTTACTTTCCTCTGGAGAATATCATGCTGGTCGACGGTTGTGCTCCAGATGTTCCATGGTATTCTTCCATCGTAAACTACCTTTATTCCCAATATCTTGACCCAGAATTGTCTTATCAGGAGAAGAAGAAATTCTTCTCTGATTTGAAAACATTCGTTTGGGATGAACCTTACCTCTTCAAGATTTGTAAAGATGGTTTGCTGAGAAGATGTGTTCCAGAATCCGAGCAACGTGATATTATTGAGCAATGTGACAGTGGACCTACCGGTGGTCATTTTGGTCCTTGGAAAACCGTTGCTAAGATCTTTCAATCCGGCTTCTATTGGCCCACAATCTTTAAAGATACAAAAGCTTTCTGTAAAGCTTGTGATAGGTGTCAAAGAACCGGAACATTGACACGGCGTTTCGACATGCCATTGAAACCCATCCTAGAATGCGAAGTCTTTGATGTATGGGGTATCGACTTTATGGGACCATTCCCATCATCTTGTGGAAATAAATACATCTTAGTCTGCGTGGATTATGTATCGAAATGGGTGGAGGCTCAAGCCACGTCTCACAATGATCATAAGACGTTCATGAAGTTTCTAAAGAAAAACATCTTCGTAAGATTCGGGTGTCCACGCGCCTTGATTAGTGATGAAGGGACACATTTTTGCAACCGACCCCTGGAGAAAGTGCTTGAGAAATATGGTGTCCGGCACAAAATTGGCACACCATATCATCCTATGACGAGTGGTCAGGTTGAAAGAAGCAACCAAAGTTTAAAGAAGATCCTGGAGAAAACAGTTAACAGTCATAGAAAAGACTGGAGTCTAAAGTTGGATGATGTACTATGGGCATATCGAACTGCCTATAAGACCCCCATGGGTACATCACCCTATCAAAAGGTTTATGGTAAACCATTCCACTTACCAATCGAGTTAGAGCATAGAGCGTATTGGGCCACGAAGTTTTTAAACTTCGATACCCAATCTTGTGGAAAACATCGATTGCAACAGTTGCATGAGTTAGATGAATTTAGACTTCAGGCCTACGACAGTGCCAGGATAAGTAAGGAAAAGACGAAACTCCTTCACGATGCCAAAATCAAGAAGAGAGAATTCCAAGTAGGGGAACAAGTTTTATTGTACAACTCCAGGTTACATCTGTTCCCTGGTAAGCTGAGGACATGATGGTCCGGCCCCTTTGAAATTCTCCAAATCATTCCTGGAGGTGTTCTAGAACTACGAGGTTATGGTGACCAGCCGTTCCGAGTGAATGGTCAAAGGTGCAAGCATTACATTGGTCAAGCCAAGGAACAGCCTTTGATTGTTCGATTCCTCGATATCCTCGGGTGTGGTACTTCAGAAGTCGATAAATTTGACGAGTATTCGCCCAATTTGTTTTCTGAGGATGACGGTGGTGGTCCCTCTGAAGAAGTTGTAGCAGGTAGTTGGGACATGGAAGAGTTTGAGAAGGAGCAACAGTTGAAACGTCGTCAAAAGAAGAAGAAATCAACCATAGGGAGGTTTAAACGTGTGTGGAAGGCAATTAAAGAATTCACCCCATGTGTTAGATGCTGTTTCTGCAGCCACACTACTGATCAAAGCCTACACGAGGTAGTGGCTGGCAGAAAAGTTAAATGGCCTGATCCAGGCTGAGCTAAAAGAGTGTCGAGCTAACGACATTAACCAAAAGCGCCACTAGGAGGCATCCTAGATATCCTTTATTATATTAGTACTCTCTATTATGTTGTTTCTTTTTTCTTTGATTAGTTTTTATCGTAAGTCTAATTAAGATTTTGTTTGAATCTGTTCAGTTTAGCTGTATTTTAGATATGGATTACGGAGTTCTACCACAGGAGTTTCCTTTCATTAGTAGGATCCCACTTATCACTCTAGGTGACGGACCCGGAGGGACTATCATTTTGGACGTTGACTTTGATATTAGTACCCGCATCAGGACTGTTACTTATGGTCTCATTGTACCCCGATCTTCGGGAGGTGGAGATTTTAGCTCGAGAGGACTGCAGGAGACTTTAGGACGACCGTATACAATCCTCAATGATCCGATGCTTGACCGACTTGGCGCTAGTGCGCCGCAAGCTGAGCATTTCCAAGGAGTGGATGTTGCTGGCGAGGACTGGGCTCTACAGGACGAGTATGATTTTCCTCCAGCTATTGACATGCTCCGCCGTCTGATCCGGATTGTGGATTGGGCGGAGATTTACGATGACTAGCGTCGTTAGGCTGTTTCGTCGAGCAAGCGACGTTAAACAAAAGCGCTCGGTGGGAGGCAACCCACTACTTCTAGAGTTTTTTTTTTTTTTATATTCTTCAACTTTTATCTATTATTTGAAGTTTTGTATGATTTTTTTATAATAAATAAGGGTTTGATTTGATTTAAATGAAAATTTTTAAGTTTTTGTTAAATTCTGCCTCAGACGTGCGTCCATGCCTTTGGACGCCCATCTGATCTATGTCTGCCTTGGACGAGCGTCCATCCTTAATGAACGCCCGTCCGTCCTTTGAAAATTTTGGACGAGCGTCCAAATTTCTTGAACGCCCGTCTGCAAGATTCCCTCCAACTCTGTTAAAAAATGGGCTACCTGGACGAGCGTCTGAATATCTGGACGCCCGTCCAGTTCATAAAATCCCCAGCTGAACGGCCGTCCAGTTTCATGGACTCCCGTCCAAGCCTCCTGCTATATATACCCTTGCTTCCAAATTTATTTCGCATCAGAATTTCCAAAATTGCAAAACCCGACTTTTCGACCTCTTTTGCCCTAAAATCCTTGTTTATAAACCAAATTGGGCGATTCAAAGTCCCACAAACAGCTCTCAAACCCCTCTCGTTGATTCTTCAACCCACATCCTCCGACAAACAACAGATAATTCGATTGGGTGACCTAGCTTGTGCGGTTTTCTTTTGGGAAAAATCCAATCTTTGGGTTCGATTGTTCACGGTTAGGACTTCTAATCATCATCATCATCATCCCTTCAATGCACTTGGTTAGATTTTATAAGCTTTTCGTAGATTATTTCACGTTTTTTTTTTTAATTCGATCTTCGAGTCGACTCTTTTACATGAAATTCACCTTATTGGTTTTTTCTTCTTGTTTTGTTTATTCATTCTTCCTTTGTGGTAATCTGGGATGGCTATGGATGATAATGGATGGGCTGCATTGTGGTTTGTTGTTGTTTTGTTTGGGAAATCCCGTTTGGACGATAAACGGGTGGTTTGTTTGAATTGTGGTTGGGGTTGATTGTTGGTTTAGCTTAAGTTTACAATGGTGCGTAAAGCGGTGCAGAAACGGCATGGTAAGGGGGTTGCCAATGAACCTCCTAAGAAGAAGAAGGTTGTAGACCCCGCATTAGTCAATCCGAACCGAGGCATCCATATTGGTGAACGTCAAAATCCTCCTAGAGGTCAGTCTAGGGTTCCTTTACGAGATGAGTCTGAGTCTGGGTCAGACACTGATGATGATGTACCCCTAGTGAGACTACCGAGGATTAAAGGGAGTGAAGACGCACCTAGGTTTAGAGTTGAGCAAGCCGAGGAAGCAACTGAGAGGGCTGAGCCGGTTAGACAGAATGTGAGACCTCCTATCCCTATCCCCTTGGCTCGTAGGTTCATAAATCCTAAGGCTTTCGAGGTGTACAATAAGCACTATGTTACGAGGACGATGTTAATAGAGCGAGCCATCCTTGAGACCAAGGTTGATCCCGCTTTTGTAAAAATGCTTACGGATAGAAAGTGTGGAGCATTGATGAGAACTCCGAGGACCCCAGTTAATGCTACATTAGTCCGAGAGTTTTATGCCAATTGCTCGGAAACGGATTTGGAAGCCGGAGTTGTGATGGTTCGGGGGGTAAAGGTGCTGTTTACGCCTAAGGTTATAAACGAGAAGTATAACTTGGCACCTTTTGAGGGGTTGGACTACAAGGAGGCAATAAAGGCCAAGCAGGATGCGGGAGAGGATCCGCTGGAGGATTTACGTTTGTTGGTATGCCCGGAGGTGCCGTGGACACTTAGACCGGGCGGAGATAGGAAAGAGTTGGTGATGACGAGTTGGACGGAGGGTTGGAAGGTCCAATGTCGGTTTATTCAGAACTGGTTGTTAGCTAAGAACAACCTGACTCATTTTCACATTGGTGACCTTGGGATGTTATATGCCTTGAATTTCAAGCTAAATGTGGATGTAGGACAAGCCATTTTCGATGAGATAGCCACGAATCAGAAGGTCTATGCTAGGTGTTTGATATGTCCGTATTTGATCCACAGTATCTGTCAAGATGCTAGGGTTCCCGAGTACAAGACCGATCACAAACCAAAGAATCCTAGGTACTTGCAACGAGAGAAAGTGAAATCTTCGGGACAGTCTGAGGCTGGGGCAGCACGCGAGGCCGGTTCATCTTCGGCACCACCTCGAGCATCTTCCCTTCCATATTTATCTCCCTCAGTCCGGATGAGGTTGAGTATGGCTAACAGTGTACGGAACTGGATGGAGGATATTAGGACTTCCCAGAACAATATCTTGACTATTTTGCGGTGCATAAGTGAGGACCGGCCTCCGAGGGACGATAGAGTCTTCAACCCGAGCATTATAGATTACGTCTATTAAGATGAGATTGAGCAAGCCATTGCGGATGTTCTTCATGATTCTGAGTCGTCTTCGGATGAGGAGCAGCCTGACTCTCCTACGGGTGGATCACCTCCTGCTGATGATTCTGCGGCACCGGGGCAGACCTGATGATTTGTTGCTGATTCTGGCTTATGTATTTCTTTTAAAGATGATTGTATTGTCCTGCTACTTTTCCTTACTTGATTCATTGTACTTTTCGTGTTAGCTACTGTCTCTTTTTCTCGATGAATCTTGTAAGCCTTAAGGAATTCCGTACTTTCATTTGACATCACTACGATTCGATTTTCATTGTATTGGATGTTTTCTCTTTTGATCTAATCATTTCATTATCTCTCATCATGGTATACTTCCCCCGTTTTCCCCGAGATTTTTCCTTGTTTGTCGAGTGATGCAGGATTATTTCTAGCTGTATCGTCGAGCTAGATTTTACATCGTGCTGATATGAGTTCTATTTGTCACTATGAAGGCTCCGGCCTGACCAACGATTCGAGTATCTATTGCAATCAGCTAAGTATTTTCTCTCTTTTAAGTTCTGCACAACCTGAGGACACGTTGTGGTTTAAGTGTGGGGGAGGGGAATGGTTTATGTGTCGATCGTTTGCTTAATCCGTTTCGATTCTATGCAAAATGAGCTAAATTTTGGGTTATCTTTGTTCGTTATTTTTATAGTCATCGATGATGTATATTGTATGTCCAGTAAGTTAGTTGTTTCGCCTGATATATATTTTTCACGAGCCATAGTGAATGATGAGCTATAATTAAAGCTATACCCCTTTTGATTAGTGATTTTTGATTATCTTATAAGTCATGTGCTTAGTGCTAACGTACATATCGTGAGAGTTATGATAGTTTGTGTTTATAGCCAAAGTATGACATACTGTGAATATCTGAGGTTTGAATGTGTTAAGTAAAGCGTAACTAAAGTTGTGGAAAAAGTTGAAAAGTAAATGAATTAATTGTGTGTGTCAGAAGCTGGTCGATGATTTGAGTGCGGTAGGTCATATCACGAATGTCCTATACCACTATGATGACCAAAAGCTCATGACAGTCAGAAGAAGCTGCCTTATGATTTGAGTAAGGTAGGGTATATCTCGAATATCCTATTCTGCTATGACAGGGCAAGAGCTCATTCTGATGTGCGTTTGAAAGTGAAATAGTTAAATCGACTTATATAAGAAAGTGGTATGAAATGAATAAAAGACTTATTTATCGCATATCTTATCCCCAGTATAAACTGACAGATATGTTGTAGGGATTATCCTCTGAGTATGTCAGAAAGGTCCTAAATACCTTCTATCATCCTTTTCAGGATATGTTACGTTTTGTAGGGTGCATCTTATAAGTATCAGTCATTTCTAGTTTGAATGGGGTATTAGCTAGTTTGCTTTGAAATTTTCTAGTTTGGACTTAGTGGAAGTTTGTTATGGCTTTCCACACACACCGGGGTGAACCTCTAAGTTATTGAATTTGTGTTATATGTGCTGAGATGTCTATCTTTTTCCGAGCCTTGATTTTTTTGTTTTGTTTTGCTCGGGACGAGCAAAAGCTAAGTGTGGGGGAGTTGTTAAGGGTGATTTTATGCGATTTATAACGTTATATTTTATAATGATTTCCTCCATATTCGTATTATTTGCATAGAAATTAAGGGTTTAATTGATTTATTGAGCAAATGAGTTTTAAAAGTATTTAAGTGTAAACTTGAGCTAATTTCATGATTTTATTGGTAATTATCTATGGTTTTACACTTTGCGTGTTCTTATGGTTTTGAAGGTACATTTACATGTCATGGAGAGGGATGAAAGGAGCTTAAAAGGTGTTCAAGTGATGATTTGCATGGAATGAAAGAGATAGAGATGAAGTTGGAATGAAGATCAAGATGAATTTGGAAGAAAAAGGTACTGGACGAGCGTCCAAATACCTGAACTGGCGTCCAGAGGAGAAATTGGATTCAGGAAGCTGAGATGTTAACTGAACGTGTGTTTGAAGTCCCGTCCATCTGGACGGGCGTTTGAAATTCTGGACGGGCGTCCGGGTTGAAGAAGTTTGATTCAGAGTTTTGACAAATCTGATGAACGAGCGTCCAAATCAAAGAAGGACGGGCGTCTGATCATGACTCAGCCCGATTCAAAGTTGATATTGAAGACCGGACGAGCGTCCAGAAGGAGTGGACGGGCGTCCTTCGACCGACTCAGCCAAACCGAACTTAGAATCTATAAATACCAGCGTTTTCTCACACATAAAGCAGAGATATTCGAACCCTAAACCCTAGGGGCGGCCTAGCTGCGATTTTTATCAGTTTTTACTCAAAGTTTATGCTTTTTAATCTCTAGTTTAGATCAACACTTTTATGTCTTTTTATTCAAGTAATTCAAATTTCAAGAGGATGCTAAGAGGCTAGACCTCTATTGAACAAGCATTGTGAAGCCGTCCGATCAACAATTCAGTTTCGATTCTCGTTTGTCTTGTGAGTTTTTTAATTCAAGTTGTATCTTTATTATGTCTATGTTGATTTTATGCAATTTATATCGAAAGATTTTTGCATGTTGATGTTTATATTGATGAAAATATTGTTAAACCCTAGATCACCATAATAAAGATTAGGACTTTAACCTAAAAATAATGAAAGTTGGTTAGGTTGAATTTCTAGGTTAGAAATTGAGAGATTTCACATCTTTGATTTGAAAGCGTTAATCTTTAGGATCGAAAGATAGAAGATTAATAGGCGAACTTGTCTATGAAATTAGGAGTTCATACCTTGGCTAGGTGAATCACAACTTGGTTAGAAATCATGAAATAATCGAGACAGAGATTGATTGTTGTAGGATAGGTGGATCAATAGCTTGTTCGTTCGTAAACCACTGATTAAACCACTTGAACTTGAATTGCTTAGTAAATTTACAATCTTTACTTCATAATAGATTTAGAATAGATTTAGTTTAGATAATTTGTTCGCAACCATATTTTCCTCGCTTTAGATCTCGAACTTCTGTCCAGTTATTCTTATCATTAGCTCCGTTTTTCGCTTTGGTTTTCACTGTTTAATTTTCTTATCTTCTTAGTGGTAATCGTTACATAGTTAGGTTAGATAATAAAAACTAGATTAAACAACCCCGATTCCCCGTAAGATCGACGCGGTATCAACCTCTATACTACGATCCCTACACTTGGGGTATACCGGATTTATAAATTTATTACTTGTTTATTTTCATTGCAAAAATCCGTGACATGCGGGCTCCGAGTATGATTTTTACTTGCATATTTCATTTTTGCTCTTCCTTATTACTTTACCTGTTTCTGATAACATTGTCTCTTGCAGGTACCATGGATGCATTGGCATAGCGTAATTTGCTAGGCCGTAGGAAGACTACAGGAGAGGTGAAGAGAGACGCTGAGCTGAAGGGAGTTAAAATTGACCACCCCATGGTCGACATTCGAGTTGACGCGGCGGGCACCTCTGGATCTAAGGCCTGGAAAGCTACCCAGCCATTAGTGAAATCGGCAGCGGGAAAAGCCATGACTGGCAAAACCATGAAACAGACAGTCCTTGGCTCAGCCTCCCATTGGTGAGAAGAAGAAGAGAACTGTAGTGGAAGAGATCGATCCCGTTGATGGTGGGGACGGTGAGCAGGAGGCTCGACCATCCAAGAAATCCAAAGTCGATGACGCCCAAAAGAAGGATGCTTGCTGCTGATAAAGGCAAATCTTTTGACAACCAATCATTTTCGGCGGGCACAATGACGATGATTCCTCATGCCGGTTTGCCCGTTAGGCCTGAGGGTCACCCTACGGTCTGGCTGGACAAAGAGTTCATACGTCAGCAACCCATCGACATGCTTAAGGCGATCAAAATCTCTAGAGGGATCTCTGATGTGGCCCCGCTGAGGCATTTGAGGTGGAGCATTCCTAACCCGGTACAATTAGAGATTGGTCATGGTATCGCGAACCAGATTGAGCTAGCGGATCTGACCGATCCTCGTCGTACCTTTCTTCAGAACATCGAGGATCTGTGGGGTTTGTACCGGGCCATGGTGAGCATGGTATACACCCCTTCTTTCTTTGTTTTATTTTGCTTTTTGTTATTTCAGTCCGCCGGCTTAAGTTTTGTTTTTCAGGTTGGCACCGGTCTCCTTTAGTTCATAAATGATTACGCGAGCACAATAGCATCGAGCTCAGATGCTACCATGGCATTGAATGCTGCCAGAGTGGTTAGGGATGATCTACGGGTATGGCTTGGTGCTGACGAAGCTGAAAAATGCCGAACGAACGAAGCAGTTGGCCGAGGTTGATGATATGAAGCGACAGCTCGCTGGGAGTGATGGTCTGAAGAAGCATCTCGCTGAAGCGAAGAGGTTGCATCTCGAGGCTCAGGAAAACTCCGAGCGCCTTGAAGTTCTCGCTCACGAGTTGGAGCAGAAATACAAGGATGCCTTCTCAAACCATGAAGGATATGTAGAAGCGGGTTGATCAGGCCCAAAAATGATAGAAAGCCGAGCAGAAAGAAAACACCGGTCTGAAGAAGAAGCTCGCTGATGTGAGTTCCGGAGTTGAAGCCCGGATAGAGGCTGCAAAAAAGGCTGATGCGGGTGAGAACTTCCTGATGGGATATGATCAAGGTTTTTATCATATCGCCAGATGCATGTGGGCTCGCGGCGGTGATGTTCTGGACCTTGAAAATCTACGGGATTGGATCCTTACCCCTCCCATCTCTGATCATTTAAGAGGTTTCCACTCACACATCCCCTACTCCCAGATTGAGCTGCAAACCTACGCCGACGGTTGGGAGGCACCTCCGGTCGAAGCTGTGAATCATCGGGAGTTAGTGCTTTAATTAGGCCAATCGGCAAGAAACTAAAGGTCAAGGGGAGGCGGAGCAAACCGAGTCCGAGGCCAATGTTGATAAGATGTTACACCCTTCCCTTAATATGGAGAACGTTGGCGACGAGGACATGCGCCGTGATGACGCCTGATATTATCTTCGTTTTGTAATAAACATTATTTTGATTTAGTATTGTATGACTTTTCTTTATTCCGCACTTTGCTTTATTTGTAATCATTTCCTTCATTTCCTAAGATGTATGAAGTTTCTTTTGTGCTCACCTTTGTGTTTGTATTTTGCTCGAATTTATTGCGTATATCGAGTTCGATCCTTCACATGTCCGATATAGTGGCCTCCGGTCCCCTTTATTTTAGATAAGGTGCGGAGTGTAAAGCGGACGGACTTATCTGAAATAACCGCCCACTTGTAACTGAAGTTTTTCCGGAGTCCGGCCCCCTTGTTTGAGATGATGTGCGGAGCTCAAAACGGATGGACTTATATGAAATAACCGCGCGTTCGCAATCTTAAGAATTTTTAAGGCTCGGGTGGTATGGCCCCCGTGAAATTTCTCCATAATTTTCCCCCTTGTTTCGATAAGGCTCGGAGTGGTAAACTTGTCCGATTATGGCGTGAAAATTTTCCATAATTTTCCCCCTTGTTTCAGGTGAGGCTCGGAGTCAAACTTAGTTGAAACAATTGCCCGAGTGTAGCTTAGAAGACGGACGGATGGACTTTATCTAAAATAACTGCCCGCTCGCAAAGTTGAAATTTTTCTGGGGTGTGGCCCCTTTATTTCAGATAATAGTTTGCTTCGGATGAAAAAATGGACAAGCATAGCTGAAACAGTTGCTCGATTCTTGCGTAATTTTTTTCAGGGAGCCCCCTTGTTTCAGGTAATAGTCGAGCTGTAACTTGCGGGTTTATAACATGTCTGATCGCGTGTGTTTGAAATTTTCCCAAACATAGCCCCCGTTTTTAACAAAGTCCGAGATGAGTCCGAGGTTTTTGTTGAAAATTTTGTCGAAAATCGCACATATGTATAGCGGACACATTTGACGGATATGATAACATGTTCGCTAAAAGATGAATGCAAAACCGGGCTTTATTAAGTTCGCCTCACCCCGCTAGGTGAGTGAAAGTCACAAGTAAGAAAGCCTAAACACTCACGTTGTAAACGAGAGGATAGCCAAAACTCTAACCGATTATTACATATAGTACCTTTTGAGGTTGTCCGCATGCCACGGCCTGTTGAGTTCAAAACCCTGTTGGTTCTTGAGGACATAGGTCCTTTTCTTGATCTCTCTTGTGACCTAGTAAGGGCCCTCCCAGTTCGTTGTGGGCTTTTCTTTATCGGGATCAAGACCGGTGGCCTTCCTGTTTTGTAGAACGAAGTCGCCGACCTTGAAGGAATGGTCGTGGATTCGTTAGTCATCCTTTCGCTAGCGGTTTGTTTGTAGTTTGTGAGCCGATGATATGTTGTGATCCTCTTTTCTTCCGCTAGGTCTAGGTCGATCTGCCTGTTAAGTAGGTTGTCTGTTCTATCGTACTGGAGACCCTGATACTTAGGAGCGCAATTTCAATAGGAGTCATGGCCTCCGATCCATAAGTTAGAGCAAACGGTGTCTCTCCGGTGGGTGTTTTAATTGTGGTGTGGAGTGCCCATAATATGCCGGGTAGCTCGTCCACCAACCGCTTTTGCTTTCTCACTTACGCTCTTTTTGAGCATCTTGATAATTTGCTTATTTCCGGCCTCATCTTGGCCATTGCCCGGGGGATAGGCCACGGATGATTGTCAATGTTTGACCTTGTACTGCTCGCAAAAACTAGAGAACTACTTCCTGAACTGCAGTCCGTGGTTTGACACCCTTGCCTGCGGGATGCCGAAACGAAACCATATATGGTCGTGCAGAAAGTAAACCTCATCCTTTGCTCTTATCTTAACACAAGGCGTGGCCTCGATCCACTTTGTGAAATAATCCACAGCCATTATGATAACTTTGCATCCACCCCTTCCCAATGGGAAGGGTCCGATGAGGTCGAGTCCTCATATGTCGAAAGTCCAAGGCACGACTAATCGCATGTGCAATTCAGTAATACACACGACGTACTAGCAAGAGTACTAGGTCAATCGTAGTATAGCAAGGGCGAGTCAAGGTCGATCCCACAGAGACTATTATTTAATAATTCAAAACACAACCACAATTCATAGGTCAACCGGTAGTGGTGGTCATTGACCAAGTAAATAAAAGAGATGCAAATAGACCAATCATCAATCATATATCAAAAAGGCACTAACCGCACTATTCCTAACTAATCTCCCCTTAATCCTTATCTTATCCGTATTGGTAATTAAGCTACGGGAGTAATTCCTAACCCTCTCTATTCCGACCAATGTAGTAGATAATTTATACGCCAGCTACCCTCCTTAATTGGTCCGTAATAGCCCATACACATAAAGAACTAGAATTGCCAGTATTGAGCACTAACCCATACGGCTAACCCACCTAGACAGCTGTCGACACTGATCAGCACGTTCCTAGGGTCCATCAAGACTATGTCCAAACTAACACTTCACTATTGTTAATTAAAGATGTCGATCGATCTATCGTTAATTAAAGATGTCGATCAACGTAGCTGACGCCGAACCACATATTAGGATTTACTAGGTATTCAGATCTACCGATAAAGACCGTCACAGATCTGAAGAGCGCAACCCATGATTCTGCGTTTCATATTGACGAATCGAATAAAGATTAAGGTTCGTTTAATTAATTCTTATATGATTAAATGCAAGCATAATCTAGATCTAACACAAGAACAATCATGAATCTAAGAAAAGAAATAAAACATTGGAATAGATCTTACCCATAACGAAGAATAGATCTACTCTTCCTTCTCTCTCCCTCCGGCGATTCGAGACGATCCATGATGATCGTAAACCAAACACAATTGAATAACGAAAGACTCATGATTTAATTACAAGAATGAAATTAAAAAAATAAAAGAAGGCTTTATTCCCAAAAGACTACATTGTAGCTAGTTGTTGAAGAACTAGAAAAGAGATGAATAATGAATGGAATACAAAATTCGTAGCACTATATGGCCTTATATAGGTGTATAAACTGACTTTGGGGTAAACCCAATGCTTGGAGGACAAGAAACCGCATTTTTGGAAGATTCTGGGCCTCGGTAAACCGAGGGTAACTCCCGGTTGTCAGAGGGTATTTTCATCTTTTTTCATTCTGCCGACTTATTCTGGAATACCCTAGGCCCAGCTCCGGTATTTGGACCATAACTTGGAATACGCAACTCCGATTTGAGTGATTCAAAGTGTGTTAGAATCCTTGTTTCAAGACCTACAATATTCAGGAAGAAGTACAAGCCCATTTAGGTATTTAGAAATTTGTAAACTGCATTGTAAGTTCAGCAATCAGATTCTCGGGTCCAATCTTTGCTCGAAACTGTTCAACCTTTAGCTCCGTTCATTCCTTTATCGATTGACTCTTATATTTAGCCAAAATGATGCTCTGAACACTCATTCATCTATCAATAAAACCAAGCCACATATAGTAGCTTCTATTCAAGAAAATAACGCATAAAATACACGGTTAATATGCATAATACAAATTTTGTCACCTCGGACGTGGCTTAATCACATTTATCTAATTAACTCATGATTTCATACATATTATCCCCATTGAGATCACAAATACGGGGTAGATTGATTGTAAATAATGATACCAATTTGACCGTCATCAGCGACCACTATGCTCTGCTCAACCGATGGTAACCTTGGGATGTCTGCATGTTTCAGGCACTCCGCACATTCTCTGACTAGTTTCTCCGAGTCCTTAAGGATTGTCAGCCACTAATACCCTGCTTGTTATAACCTTCTAAGCCAAGGAGCGGCTAACCGGATGGCCCCCGCACACTCCTTGGTGGAGTTCTATAAGTATTTTCTTGCTTTCTTCCTTTCGGACACATCTTAGTAAAGGCTTAGTGGCGGATCTCCTGTAAAGCATTCTGTCATGTATGATGTACCTGGCCGCTCTTTTCCCGAGGGCATGGGATTTATCCTCCTCAGATGGTAAGGTGCCCAATTCTATATATGCTTGAATTTCGTCAATCTAGCACGGAGTCGGCGTTGGTGCATCAATATCCATGATTTTGGTTATTTCAATGGTGGGTACAGAAAGATACTCTATCATTATTGAAGGATCTTCCATTTCCTCCTCAAGAGATAGCTTAGAGAGATGATATGCCCGTTCGTTATCCTCTCTTCAAACTCTGATGAATTCGCAATAGTTGAAGTCGGATCTCAATCGTCGGACAATCTCACCGTATTTTTTGAGGATGCCGCAACGCGTCGCATAGTCCCTTGAGATTTGGTTGAAGTTAAGCTGAGAATCATAGTAGACTTCAACATTTTCCACTTTTAACTATTTTGCAAGCTTAAGTCCGCCTATAACCGCCTCATACTCGGATTGATTATTCATGGCCAAGAACTCGAACCTTAGAGCTTTTTCGATCTCCTCTGCTGTCCCGGGTTCCATCAGAATAACACCGGCCCCATAAACATTTTGACTTGATGCTCCGTCGACATATAGCTGCCAGCACTGATCGGGTTGTTCGGGACCGCAGCGGGCTCCCCTGGTTTAGGCGAACATGGTTGAGGCGAGCTGAAACTTGTCTCAACAATGAAATCTGGCAAAGCTTGAGCTTTGATAGCTTTCCTTGGTTGGTACCGTATATCGAACTCAGTGATCTCGATAGCCCATCAAAGCAAACGACCAGAAAGGTCTGGTCTATGTAGTATTTGGCGCATCGGGCTATCCGTTAAGACAATTATAGTATGTGAAGTAAAAGCCCATGTGTTTGCGGGCAGCGATAACAAACGAGTAGGCTAACTTTTCAACATTAAAATAACGACTCGCCACCAGACGGAGAGCCTTGCTTACATAATACTGTAAACGGGATTTTGGAGGGATCCGGCCTCCTTGACAAGAATGGTGGCAACAGCCCTGTCCGAGGCCGCCAAGTACAAAAATAAAACATCTTCTTCTATAGGGATAACCAAGAGTGGTTGCTTCCCTAGATACTCTTTCAAATCTTGAAAAGCCTGCGAGCATTCCGCATTCCACGAAAAGGTCTTGTCACCTTTGAGTATTTTGAAGAATGAGAGACATTTCTTTGCTGATTTTGAGATGAAATGACCCAACGCGATGATTCTGCCATTGAGCCTCTGAACTTCTTTGATGGTCGTTGATTCCTACATGTCGAGCAAAGCATGTATTTTCTCTGGATTAGCCTCGATGCCTCGGTGTCCAACCATGAACCCAAGAAACTTGCTTGCATGGACACCAAATGTACATTTGGCCGGATTGAGTTTCATTGAGTGCTTGCGGACATCATTGAAAGTCTCTTGGAGGTCGACGGCATGTCCGTCACTTGTAGACTTGACGAAAATATCGTGTATGTAAGCTTCAATGTTTCTCCCAATATGCGAGCTGAAAACCCTGTTGACCATCCTTTGATAAGTTGAACCCTCATTTTTTAGCCCGAAGGGCATCATCTCGTAGTAGTATAGGCCCCCAGCAGCTCTGAAAGCCATTTTTTATTTGTCGGACTCAGCCATCCGAACTGTTTATACTCCGAATATGCATCCAAAAAGCACAAAGTTTCAAAACCTGCAATAGAGTCGACTAACCGATCAATCCTCGGAAGTTGATAAGGATCTTTCGGAGAGGCTTTGTTGATGTCCGTGAAATCAACGCACATCCTCCACTTGCCATTGTTTTTTTACCATCACCACTTTTGCTAGCCAAGTAGGATATGCTAACTCTCTAATGATTCCCGCCTGAAGAAGCTTCCCGACCTCTACCTTAACTGCAGCCTCTTTTTCGGTTGTGAACTGCCAAGCTCACTGCTTTATCGGCGTGAAGGTAGGGTCGACACTGAGATGATAGAGGGTGACGTCAGCCTCAAATCCTCTCATATCTGTAACCACCTAGGAAATGCATCTAGGTTTTATTTGAGCAATTTAATAAAAATTTCTTTCTCAGGAAGACTCGGGTGAGCCCCTATCTTGATCTTCTGATCGGTGTGTTCATCGTTAATGACTATCTCGATCAGCTAATCCTCCTGCGAAGTCGGGGTCATCCCTGACTTGCAAAGTTTCACACTCCACTTTGATAGGTAGGGGTTCTCCTACCACCCGGATCATGTTAATGTTTTCCATCTCCTCCGGTTGTTCGATGTGGGCTTTCTTGTTCCCCATCCTCATTTCATGGATATATGCGAGGACTATTTCGGGTTCACGATCGACATTCCGACCCTTTCCCCGACGTAAAACTTTGACCACTGATGCGGGATAGAAGTGACCATTTGAAACTTCTTTAATGCTGGCGTTCCGATTATCATGTTTTATTTGATTGGAGATCGACCACAAGAAATGTTACATTTTATGTCCGGAAAGACGCATAACCTCCCATCTTCACATCTAAGTCGATGGCCCCCTCGACCCGTATTCTATGATTGGTGAAACCCTCAAGAATGCGATTATGCGGCCTCAAATTGAAGTCACTGAACCCCAGCTCTTTGAAGCAGTTGTGTTGGTCCCAGAGAAGGGTGAAACTATAGTCAAAAGGGGGGGTGAATGACTATAGTGGAGTTTCAAAAACTTTTCTTTTGTTTAAAAGATTTTGGGCAGCGGATAAGTCCCTTCTTACTATGTTGTTTTCTAATCTGTTTAGGCAATCACAGATATAAGTTATGATCTAGGAAATTTAAATAAATACTGTAAAGTAAATTGTAGAAAGTAAATTGACACAAGGCTTATAGTGGTTCAGGGTGGTGTAATCCCTTAATCCACTCTTCTCCTGTGATGATTGGAGGAATTTACTATTGTTTTCACAGATACAATAGTATGATTGTCCTTGGCTTCCCAAGCTTCACAATCTACAAGACTATCACTCCTTGACTGCAACAGCTTCAGTGATTCAGTATCCTTTGCTGCTCATTGAGATCAAAATCCTTCAACAGCTATCACAGACTCAACTCCTTCTCAGATTGCCTCTGATTCAATTGCTTCAGTTTGATGTGAATGTGATCCACAACCTTGCTTGATTAATCTCAGTGCTGAATATGACTTTGTAGCTTTGATGTCTAGTTGATCACTAGATGTATCCTTGTATGTTCAGAGAAGGCTTTTTGAATTGATAGAGTTTCTGCTTGATTTTTTCTTTTCGTTGTTTTGTTTTTCTGTCAATGCATTCTATTTATAGCCTTGAATAACCTTGATTTTGAAATTCCGTCCGTTGGCTATATTAATGAGGGAATAATCCTTGATTTTATTCTTGATTCTCCCTTAATTGCATTCTCCTTGATTTCAGTGATCGGATTCTTTCTTCAAACGTATAGCAGAAAATCCGTCCTTGATTGATCCTCTATTGATTGTGCATTTAATGCATGATCCTCTGAATCTTCAACATATATTAAATCTGATGTGGTAGGTATTACTTCATTGTTTTCTGAACGGTCGAGTGCCTTCTAACTTAGCCATTTTGGCTCTTCCTTTACCGTTTTGTCTTCACTCAGCCGATTCACTGTTTTCTTCTTTGCTTCTGTTTAAGGAGAATCTTTGTACTTCACTGATCCTTGATTGGGGTGAGATCAGTGTACACCATATTTGAATATTAAGTTTCATCACTTGAAATATAACTTAGACTTATCCAAGGTCATCACAGACTTCCTTGGTTATAAGTCAGACCATAAAGTCTTCATTGTATCTCTGCTGGTGCTTGCCTGGCTTCACTCTGCCGAATGTCTGTTTTACTTTGCCGTCCTACCAACTAGTACAATACTTGTCTGACTCAACTTATACAACATCTCAGACTCTAAGGAAAGACTTATACAGAGAATTCTAACTTATTTCAGGCTTGCTATAACAGCTAGTATGGCCATCATCAAAACATAATAAATGTTCCTAACAATTTCCCCTTTTTTGATGATGCCAAAACCCTCATAAGCTTGAACATAAGTAATCCAAGTTTTTCATAATAAATAACAGAACAAAAATTCAGCAATTTTATTCATCCATTCCAGGGTAACAAGTTCAAAAAATTTATTCAAAGGTTACAAACTACATTTTGCTTAATTCAGCTTTGTACCTCTTGAACTTTGTAGTCTGAACCTCTTCAATGTCTTTCCAGTCAATTTCTGGAAACTTCCACTTCCAGTATGCCATAGATGTGTATTCAGATACACCTTGAAAAACTCTTTTGGCAAAGAGCTTGTTGAAATCAGGTATGGTCTCATTTGCCCTAGTTTCTCCAAAGTACTTCTCAAGTCTTTCCCTAGCCTCAGCTATGTGTGAATCTGCAAACTTGAGACTCTTGTAGATACTCCACTGCTCCTGTTTGTCCATTCTTCCCATAGGATTGAAGAATTTTGCCATATATTTGAATTCTTCTTGTTGTTAAGTTGGCAAGTCTTCTGGTCCTTTTGCAGATAGTGGTGTGGCTGAGCTTGGTTTGTTGTTGCTTTGTTTGAGGAGTGCAAACTCTCTTTTGACTTCATTGTAGAGTTTAGCCATATCAGTTCTCATCATTTCATCTTGATAGTTTAGCCAATCAACCCATGCTTCATCTTGTGAGGAATGTGGATACAGTCCTTCTTGTACTCTGAAGAATTCTCTTACATGGTCCAGTACATCTGCTTCATATTATGCTTTGCTTTGGTGACCAGTGTAATTTATGTGTTCCCCAATATATCTGAAGCTGCTATTGCCTCTGCTGTTGTTTCCTCTGGTGCTAAGTCTGTGTTGACTAGCTGATCCTCTTTGCTGACTAGATCCAGGCTTTTGCTGTCTGCCGGATCTGTCTCTATCATCATCTCTTCTTTGCAGTGCAGGGTTCTTTTAGGGCCTTTTCTCTTTCTTCTCTGGCTCTCCTTTGTTGTTCTTCTGCCTCATTCCTGATCCTTATTTCTCTGTCTCTTGCTCTCAGTTGTTCTTCAGTGAAGTTTGGGGGTCTAATAGTTGATCCTTCAGGCTTATCCTGTGTTTCCCCCTTTTTGGCAGCATCATCCCTTTGCTGGAGTAGGATGCTATTTGTGGCCTTTTCCATTCCAATCAGAGAGACAAGTTTTGATTCAATAGATGTGAATCAGTTGTGATGATCATTCAATTTCTCATTGACACTACGAAATCTAGTGCCAAAAGCCACTGCCATTGATTCATTTTCTTGGGAAATATGTTGCCTGAGGCCTTCAAGATTGTTGGTTATATTGATGTTGAGTTGCCTCATCAGATTTTGTTGGAATTATTTCTATGTTTTGATGATGAGTGCCAGACTAGCTGTTATAGTGCAAAGGCAAAAAGATGTCTAGATCAAATGTATAGGTTTATTAGAGTTTGATTTATGAATTGGTTGATCAAACAAGCATAAAGGGCTGCTGATTTATATCAGCAGACTGATCCATATCAGTAGGGTAGATAGGTCAGTAGACTAGTCTGGAACCTGCTGAAGACTGAAGGCTGAGGGTTCAAACTCAGTTACAGAAGGCTAAGGGATCAAACTTAGTAATTTAAGGCAAGGATATGGAATCAGAATTTAGGCAAGTCTGTGATAACCTAAACTGATTACATATACCTTGTGAAGAAGGTCTAAGTTCCACAAGTTGGATGATGTTTGGAACTTGGTTATAATTAAAAATGTGTAATCTAACTTCACAAATAAAAGTTAGATAAAAGAAGTCAGCTGCATTGTATTTTATACACAGCAAATTGCAGTTCAGTAGACTGATAGGTATCTCAGCAGACTGATGAACCTGCTGATAATATACCTCGGTTAATTCAAGATTATATTGGAAGATTACATGGATAAGGACAGCCAACTACCTCTGACTTATCAAAGAAATCAAAGGCTGAGATTAAAAGAACGTTGGGATGATTCAGATCTTTATCCAATGGTTATAAGTCAAAGGGTGGACAAACCGCATCTCAAAAGGAATTCGACGAGTGTCGATCCTATGAATAGTGACGAATGCAAATCGATGGGACAAAAACAAGGAACGGTTACATTTGAATTTCAAATACAAGTCACATGCATTCTTACCTATAAATAGAGGACTTTCAACTCAGAAACAAGATGATGAAAACTGATAAACTTTGAAGAGATATTTTACTGAGCTGAAAAACACCCCGAACTTACCGAACTTAAAGCTACCGATCCGAGAGAAATTCTTCAAGTGTATTCGCATTCAAGCTACATCAAGCATACACACTTGAAGCACACAACTCGCGATTATATCATCCTAATCAAGTTTGCTACATCCGAATCATTTATTTGATTCAATCTTTATTTTATAAAGAACCCGCCGAAGACAGTGAAGCACGGTTGTGTGAAAGATCGTTGTTTGTGGTGGAGTGGTGAAGAGGCAATCCTACCCTTCAAGGACCAGTGGAAGACTCAGGAGCAGCAATCCTCCAGTTTTCAGTTTGTCAAGCCATAGTTATTGGTGAAGGACAAGCAACCTTAGGAATCTTTGTATAAGCTACATCAAAGATCTCTAGTGAATTTCATCCAACATCACAGGAGAAGAGTGGACTGACAGGATTACACCACCTGGAACCACTATAAAATCTGCCTACTTACTTTTAGCATTTACATTCTGCACTTAGTTTATTTTACACATCAACCTACCGAATCCAAAGAATCGAAATCACACACTTGCACTACGAGTATCTAATACTTAGTATCATATTTAACAACAAGTATTAAGGCTTAATTTTGATATAATTCGCTCGCACAAATTCAGCAAACTCAACCGTCGGTAGACTACGTTTATCGACAGGACTGCGAGGTATCGCGGACTACGAAGTATCGGTAGACTGCGCCGAAGTTGCGAGAATTTGTTAACTCCAAAAGTTTTAAGTGTTAAGTTTATTCACCCCCCTCTAAACTTAACCAAAGCCTTTTCAAGGGACCAACAATTGGTATCGGAGCGAAGGCTTCCGTTCAAGAAATCCTACTTGTTGTGCTTGTGAAAATTCTTTGAAACTTTCTTTCAAGTTACCGATTTTCAAAGACTTGCATCATGGATAACACACGGTATGCAAGAACTATGCTTTGATGTGTTCTCTAGATAGATTTGATGAGTATAAACGTCGAATGCGAGCTTACCTTGCCGCAACTCATGATGAGATGATGGATGTACTAATCGATGGACCACTGGAGATTACCAAGGCAATAACAGCGGGTGATACAACTGAGTACATTCCTAAACCAAAAAGAGAATGGAATGCAGAAGACAGAAAAAGAGAAAACCTCAACAATATTGCTATTGACATCATTTATAGAACCTTGGATAGCAATATGTACATGAAGGTTAAAGATTGCAAAACTGCTAAGGAACTTTGGGACAAGATACAATTGATCTGTGAAGGCACTGATGCAATAAAGAAGAATAAAATCAGTGTGGTCAAAAAGAGGTTTCAAAAGTTCAAGATGCTACCTAATGAAACCATTGAGCAAATGGAATCAAGATTTAATGCAATCCTGGATGAACTTACCCTGCTAAGTGTAAGTTATTCAAAAGAAGAAATAAACACCAAAATCTTGGAGGCTCTACCTGCAAAAGATGTTTGGAAAATGAAGGTGACCGCAATAGAAGAAATGAGAAAGTTGCATGAAGAAGACACCTTCAAGTTGTTTTCGCATCTCAAGGCTTATGAATTTAGCAAAAAGCTTGTACACGAGACCGAAAAAGAAGAGCCAAAAACCATCGCACATTGGCTGCTTCACATCAAGAAGAAACATCCGGAGGACAAGATGATCCGCCGTATGAGATGCCGGAATGCATTGCCCTCCTGAGCAAGAAAATCAGGATGATGAAGACAGGAAAGGCCCCTGCAAGGAACTTCACAAAAAGGCCTACTGAAAGAAAGAAAGAAGAATCAAAGAAGGATAATGACTATATGTGCTTTCATTGCAAGAAACCAGGACACTTCAAACCTGATTGTCCTGAGTTAAAACAAAGTAAGGAACCTGATTATCTTTGCTTCAACTGCAAGAATCCTGGACACTTTAGACCTGATTGTCCAGACCTACTGAAGACCAAGAGTCAAAAAAGAAGACATGGCAAGAAGGCTATGGTTGCTGGAAGATGAATCGGGGTATGAAGTGGAATCTGAAAAAGGAAATGAATCAGATGACACAGCACTGGTTGCTGATATGGAAGATTATGCTTTGATGGCCAATATGGATGAAACTGAGGAGGTATACAATACTGTATCCATCAATACTCCTGTTGGAAGTGATTGTGAATCAACTTGTGGTTCAAATCCTAGAAATTCTGACAATAATGAGACTTTGGATGCCATCCTTAATCAACTGAGGATAATACAATCAGGTTATGAGATTGTGAAGGCCGAAAAAAGAAGCTCTTGAATTAGAAGTTGGAAGATTGAAAGCCGAATTAAGAGTTCTCAAAGGTAAGGAAAAAGATGTTGGATAGAATCGGTGTAAGCTCTTCGAACATCCAAGACCCCGAATCTATTTGAACCATCTTGCTCCACTACTGCATACAAATCTGGAAAGCCTTATGGTGATAAAACAGGGCTTGGATTTGGAACTCAACAATCCAAAAAGAGTGGATCCAGTAAGGTTACTGAACCTAGCACTAGAATTGGTCCTAAGTTTGTACCATCACAAGATCCAACTCCAAGTAAGGTTGCTGAGGCAGTAAAACCTACTGATAATACTTCAAGGAAGCAAAATCAGAAGTCAAAGAAGTCAACAACTCCTAACAAAAAGAACAAATCTAAAGATAGGACTGTTGTACCTTCTAGACCTACTAATAGCAGACCTGCTACCAAGTCTGCTGGACCACAAAAAGGTAAAGGTCAGAAATATTCCAAAGATAAGAATCCCAAATCTAAAAATGTTAATCATTCAAGGGATACTTATCTCAGGGGGAAAGGTAGATTGTTCCCTACTGATGATGATTGGAATATTCCTTCACCTGCTGATAGAAACAATGAGTATAACCATGATGCTAGGGTAAAACCTAAGCAATGGAATCAGCAAAGGACTCAGCAGAGGACTTATAAGAGACCTCAGCAGGGACCTCGGCGGACTCCATATTACGAGTACGTTCCTAACGACGGCAAACAAATGGTTATACTAATGCTTCTAACATCAAAAGTCACTTCAAATAGCATTATAAACCAAAAGGCCGTAAAAACATATGTGAATCCTACTCAACCTACCGTAAGAACTTATGGATGTGTGGAATACATGTATGAACCAAAGTATGACACTTTTAGGAGAAGACCTTATGGAAACTTACCAAAAGTCATGCTTACTACTGACCACTATGGACCCAAACAGGTTTGGGTGCCTAAAATGTATTAACTTTGTTTTGTAGGGTGTCCGGTACTTTGACAAGGGTGTTCCGGACATATGACAAAGAATAAGCACTGTTTATCAAAGTTTGTGGCAAAAGATGGTCCAAGGGTGAATTTTGGCAACAAGAATACACATGGATACACAAGAGGATATGGCACACTTGTAAGAAATGGACTTACAATCAAGAATGTTGCATATGTTGAAGGACTGGACTACAACTTGCTGAGCACTGGACAATTTTGTGACATAGGATACAAGGTCACTTTTGACAAAAACGATTGTATTGTCATTAGTGAAAGAGGTGATCAAGTTGTACTTGTCGGTAGAAGACAACAAAACATGTATGTTGTGGATTGGTCTACTCGCAGTTCCGAAACTCACTCGATTGTGCATACCAAGTCCGAACTCAATTGGTTATGGCACAAGAAGTTGAATCATTTAAACTTTGATGATATCAATCGGTTGGTGAAAAAGAAGCTGGTGATTGGTTTACCTGAGATCACATTCAAGAAGGATGCTATATGTGATGCATGTCAGCAGGGTAAACAGATAAAGTCAAGCTTCAAGTCAAATACTAAACAATCAACTAATAGAGTGTTGGAGATTATGCATATGGATCTTTTTGGACCAATAACTCCAACAAGTGTAACTGGAAAGAAATACACCTTAATGGTTGTGGATGATTATTCAAGGTACACTTGGGTGGTTTTTATGAACATGAAAAGTGAATCACTCAAAAGCATGCCTAATCTTTTAAAGAGATTACAAAATGAGAAAAGTTTAACAATAATAAAAATAAGATTAGACCAGGGTACTGAATTTCTCAACAAAGTGATAAGAGAATACTGTGAACAGAATGGTGTACTGCATCAACTTGCTGCTGCTGGTACACCTCAGCAAAATGGGGTTGCTGAAAGAAGAAATAGGACTTTAAAGGAAGCAGGAAGAACAATGATATGTGAAGCTTTACTACCTGAAAGATATTGGGTCAAGCGAGTTAATACGGCATGCTATACACAAAACAGAACATCGGAAACAAGAAGGCTCGAAGACACCTTATGAGATTTGGAATGGAAGGAAACCAAACATATCCTATTTCCATCCATTTGGAAGCAAGTGTTTTATCCTAAATCACAAGGCTCATCTGAAAACATTCCAACCAAAGTCAGATGAAGGGATTTTCTTGGGATATTCTTCAGTCAACAAGGCATTCAGGGTACTGAACAAGAGATCACTGAAACATGAAGAAACAATCCATGTTGTGTTTGATGAACCTAAGTTCACTGGTATGGAAGATGAAGATTGTGAACCTGCTGAGAATCAACAAGTCACTGATCCAGATTGTGTTGAAGTTTTGGAAAGATTCAATGACTTAAAAGTCTCTGATTCTGCCCCTGCTGAACACCCTACTGGTAACATTACTGATGCAACAACTGAAGCAATTCAAGGATCTGCTTTGAACCCCCGTTGTTGAAGAAGCTACGGTAGACCCTACGAAGATGAGGTTCCCGATAACCAAACTAACCGTAATCCACAATGGTTAAGGAATCACCCCGCCGAACAAGTTATTGGGAATGTACAAAGAAGGTGTAAGGACTAGAAGACAACCGGAAGCTATGTTTACTTGTTTTCTATCTCAAATGGAACCTAAAGTTGTTGAAGAAGCTATTTCGGATCCAGTTGGATAATAGCTATGCAAGAAGAATTGAATGAATTTGAAAGAAATCAAGTTTGGACACTAGTTGAAAGGCCAAGTCATGCAAATATCATTGGTACTAAGTGGGTATACAGAAATAAACTTGATGAATCTGGTACCATTGTGAGGAATAAGGCCAGACTAGTTGCAAAAGGCTATTTTCAAGCAGAAGGAATAGATTTTGATGAAACTTATGCACCTGTTGCAAGATTGGAAGCTATCAGATTATTCTTGGAACATGCTGCATATAAGAACATCAAAGTATATCAAATGGATGTCAAAAGTGCATTTCTGAATGGCATTCTAGAGGAGGAAGTGTATGTACAGCAACCTCCTGGATTTGCAGTCAAAGATCAAGAAGATAAAGTGTATAGACTCAACAAAGCACTTTATGGATTGAAACAAGCACCAAGAGCATGGTATGAGACTCTATCTCAATTCTTGGTGGACAAGGGGTTTACAAAAGGCACCATTGACAAGACACTTTTCAGAATCAGTGAAGGGAACAGCACCCTGCTGGTACAGATTTATGTGGATGACATAATATTTGGTTCTGAAAATGATTTACTTTGTGAAATGTTTGCAAATATAATGAAAAGTAAATTCCAAATGAGTATGATGGGAGAGATGAGCTAATTTTGGGATTGCAAGTTAAACAGATGAAAGATGGAATCTTCATTTATCAAACCAAGTATACCAAGGAGTTGCTGAAGAAGTTTGGTATGGAAAACATCACTAAGATATCAACTCCAATGAGTACAAACATCAGATTGGATGAAGATAAAGAAGGCAAAGATGTTGATCAGACTTTATATAGAAGGATGATAGGCGATCCGTCGTACCATCGCCAATGCGACTGATATATCCTTTGTTGTATGTGTTTGTGCAAGATTTCAATCTAAACCTAAAGAAAGTCATTTAGGTGCAGTCAAGAGAGTTCTCAAGTATCTAAAGGAGACTTTGGGAGTAGGGATATGGTATTCCAAGGATGGAAGCTTCAAAGTTATATCCTACTCAGATTCTGATTATGCTGGATGCAAAATTGATAGAAAAAGCACTACAGGAACTTGTCAGTTAATGGGAAGTAGACTGGTCTCCTGGTTCAGCAAGAAACAGAATTCAATATCAACTTCCACTGCTGAAGCTGAATATATAGCTGCTGGAAGTTGTTGTGCACAAGTACTATGGCTAAGACAACAATTAAGGGATTATGGAATTGAAGAAAAGGAAATTCCAATCATGTGTGACAACACAAGTGCAATTGCAATCACAGAAAATCATGTTTTGCACTCAAGAACCAAGCACATTGATGTGAGACATCATTTTATAAGAGATCATGTTGAAAAGAAAGATGTGGTGGTTCTATATATCCCTACTGAAAATCAACTTGCTGATATTTTCACTAAACCACTTGATAGTGAAAGATTTGCCAAATTAAGGACTGAACTTGGAATTATAAAAGTTGACTGATAATCAGCAATGTACTGGAATTCACCAAGGGGATTAGTCTTTGCTATGTTGGGTGAGCTCACTTAGCAGATTAGTCATTGGTATCAACAATTCCATGTACTTATGTTTGGACAATTGAGCAAATGAGGTTGCCAAGGGGATTGGTCTTTGTCATGTTGGGTGAGCTCACTTGACGATCGCTCATTGGTATTAAACTTCATCTTGTATTATCAATTGAACAAAACAATAAGAAATCAAGGATCACCAGAGTCACTTTGTCAGTAGGCTGCTGAAGCACCTTTATCAGCAGACTGCTGAGCCAACCCTGCTGAAGACAACCCTGCTGAATGGAACGTTACACAGTCAAACTTTACTAAAGTCAAAAAGCAGTTTGGCGGGATATTTATCCTACTCTTTATTACCATAGTTACCACGATCCAACGGTTACAAACGTTATGGAGGAGTTATGGGCCACGTGTCAAGACAACATTTACTCAGATTAATCGTGGTTAACATCAATGTACGTGCACTGACAGTTACAACTACCGTCTGTCCATATATACAGACTTACACTCAACAGATTTTCACTACTTGCAAAATATGCTATATCTCTGTTTTTACACTGTGTGAACACAGATTTACAATCCATCTTCTTCATCTCATTTTTCTCATAACAATGGCCGAAAAGATTGATGTCCAGATTGAATCAAGCCAAAGTGTTAGAGGCTTTGTTGTTGATGCAAACGAAACAAAATTGGCCATCAACATTGGTCGAAGAATAAGGAGGTTTGCAGGCTTGGAAAACAAACTCAATATCAGATTGAAAACAATATCATACACAAATGTTATTGATTTCTGGGAAGAACATGGTTGTGGAAGAAGGAACGGAGGCATTCAAGACAACGGGGAATGTCGAGGAGATTGAAGTTTCCCTAGTCTACTGAGGGAAGTGTTTGGATTTGAGGAAGTAATGGATGGTCCAGTAAATCCTGAAGCAATGGGACTATCCAAGATGGCTTTTGTTGATCAAATCAAAACAAATGCAGCCACCAAATCCATTCCAGGCATCAATGTGAAACACATTGGATTTGAGTACAACCTGCTGAGCAAACTCATTGCAAAGAACATACTTGGACTGGTTGGAAGTATGGACACTCTATCTGGACCTAAGATAGAGTTGATGATGATTATTTGCAGGAGCATGAGATTTGACTTGGCTGGTTACTTCATTCATTACATGAAGAAGGTAGCCAAGGAAGACAAAGAGGGGAAAAGGAAATCCAAGGCCTTGCCCTTAGGACTAATGGTTCAGACCCTGCTGAATCATTTGGAGGTTCTTGATATTGAACCTGAGAAGATTAATCAGTCTAGATACAAGAAGGAAATTGACTATGCTATTCCTGGTCTAGATGATGATGAAGATGTTGCTGACCCTGCTGCTAATGATGAGAGTAATGGAGATGATGGTGATGCTGGTGGTGAGCAGGTCTAGCAAACTAAGAAGAAATCTACTAAACCTGCTGCACCAAAAAAGACTACTGAGAAAAGAAAGGCTGCAGATGTAACGCCCCGTTCCCGGACACCGAGTCCTTATCCGGAAATCGAAACGTTCGGCACGCATAACATTAAATAAATAACATTACACGTAATCCTCTACTACGTCGTATCAAATAAAAGCAAACGGAAGCAAAAGACTCGGGTAATTTTTTTCCAAACATTAAAGAACAGGAATCACTAAAGGTAGAAAGAAAATGTAATGCTTATTACATTCAAAAGAAATCAACGAAATCCAATGCTACTAAGATGACTATTACATCCAACTAATCCAAGTCTATGAAATAGCATAAATGAAGGGAACAAAAATAAATAAGAGTCTTCAACTCCGGCGTCTTCAAACGTCGTCATCAAAGTCCTCCTCGAAACCATCACCAACCTGTTCGTCTTCTCTCCCCCAAACACATAAATAAACATGCATTTGAGGTAAGTACAATGTACATAGTAAGAAGTAGAAGCTACAATTTAATTAAGGTTTGTTATTAATAGATTATCTTGATGAAAACGACTCAACCTAGGGTTCACTTCATGTCCATCAACATGTCATGACTATACGTTTCTACTTAGCTTATCTTTGTTGCGTCATTACTCAAGGACACTGCGCATGGCGTTCATCACTCGAAGATATACTTGCTAACTAACGGTGATTAGCACCGGTTAGCTCCGGGGTCTCCCCGGTATGCGTATACGTCCGATGGATTTCCTCCACTACCCTTCAGCCGTTTAAGGCCAGCAGTGTTGTCCACCTTTTATGAACGTATCACATCGCCGATATGGAATAATGTCTAACCGAGAATAGATGATGCTTTATCTTTTACTACACATATGTAAATATTGATGTGAATTAACTAGCCATCCCTAGTGTTTTCAAGTTAGCTCCCTCACATCTCCTACTCTCGTACCTAGACCACTAGACACGGACAAGTCCTAGCAAATACACAGGCATTGATGAACTCAAGTTCACCAAAGCACAAGCCCTTTCATGCCCTTCCGACGGATCCGAACTTCAACTCCCTTTAAGAGTACATTCGGTGTTTTAACTGAACACATCAGAAGTACAATCGAAGCTAGTTCATTTTTAATTAATCTTAATACATCATAATTAAAAGCTCAAACCAATAAATAACATAACATTGAAGCCTGAACTAAACTGAATCGATTAAGATCAATAAAACAAGGTAAACCGATCAAACACCTGTCTGAAACCCTAAACGCTCGTCCGCTTAAGGCAAACGCCCGTTTGAGTTTCCAAGCTTTCAGACGCCCATCCGCTTATGCAGACGCCCGTCCACCTGCGTTTTTCCCAAAACCCCAAATCTTCAAACTCGATTTCTAATCCGTTTCTAACACAAACAGCAGCAACTTTAACCCAGACAAAACGCCTAAACGCATATCTAACCGTATCATAGCATCTAGGATCATTAACCAATCAAAAAGATACATCTTTCTTGCACCAAAACATCTTAAATCTTGATCTAACTACTCTCCACCATAATTAGATTGTAGGAAGAGCTTCTTACTTGTTTAACAAAGAAAACCAACAAAGAAAAGCTCAATAAAACAAAGAAAAAAACAGCTCTCCTTTCTCGCAAGAAACATGTGTGATAAATCCAAACCTTGATTAGATTCGATCACACGCTTCTTAAACGATAAACTACGAAAAAGATATGAGTTTGAACCCATCAAACTCGACAAAAGAGCAGATTTTTGGGCATAAACATACCTTACAAAAACATCAACTTTTTGGTGTTGAATCAACGCTCTCCTCACGACGATTCCGGCACACCACTCTGATCTGAAAACGATTGAGAATTGACTCGAACCGATGAGAAATCCTTCTCCGCCAAAGTTATGCTCACACACGCAAAAAAAAAAAAAAAAAAAAAGAATATGCGGCTGCCCCCCCCCCCCCCCCCCCCCCCCTTTGTGAATAAAGATCTAGGTTATGAGATTAATGTGTATAATAGATCCCTTATATAGTTAATCCCAATTAAATCCTTTTTCTATTATAAAATTAGAAAATCTCTTTTATTATATACATAATTATCTTAAAAATTATATATATAAATATCCAATTATTTAAACTCCAAATAAAAGGAACCGAACCCAATATTTCGTTTTCGCAAAAAGACACGTCTGCCCTTTCCCGAAAATCGGAATATTACATTCTTCCCCCCTTAAAGGAGTTTCGTCCTCGAAACTTAGAACATACCTGGTAAGTCCATAAAATCTGGGAACTCACTGATCATATCATCCTCGGCTTCCCACGTAGCTTCTTCCGGTGAATGATTGCTCCATTGCACCAAAATCAAGGGAATCATTCTTCTCTTAACCATCTTTTCCTTCCGGTCCAAAATCCTGATCGGTTTCTCATCATACGAAAAGTTATCTTGTAGGATCTCCGGATCAACCGTAGTCTCAACATCCGTCTTGGTCAAACACTTTTTCAACATCGATACGTGAAACACGTTGTGGACTCTTGACATGGATTCTGGTAGCTCAAGCTTATAAGCCAACGGTCCAATTCTTTCCGTAATTTCAAAAGGTCCAACATACCTCGGACTCGGCTTTCCCTTTTGTCCAAAGCATTTCACCCTTCATTGGTGAAGCTCGTAGATACACTCTTTCACCAACTTCAAACTCTAAGGGCCTTCTTCTAACATCTCGCCCAACTCTTCGTCTATCTTGAGCCACCTTCCATTCTTCTTGACCAAATTTGAACCCTTTCTTTAGCTTGCTCAACCAATTCCGGCCCGGTGATTTGTCTTTCCCCGACTTCATCCCAAAACAAATGGCGTTCTACATCTTCTTCCATACAAGGCTTCAAACGGTGGCATGCCTATACTTGCATGGTAACTGTTGTTGTAAGCAAACTCCGCTACCGGTAGGTAATCATCCCATGATCCGCCTACTTCCAAAACACAAGCTCTCAACATATCTTCAAGTGTTTGGATGGTTCTCTCAGATTGTCCGTCTGTCTGAGGATGAAAGGCCGTACTCAAATCCAACTTGGTTCCAAAAGCTACTTGTAAACTTTTCCAAAACCGACTGACGAACCGTGGATCACGATCCGAAACTATCGAGATAGGTACTCCGTGTAACTTCACTATATTATCCAAGTATAGTGTCGTCATCTTCTTTAAAGGCATATCAACCTTATATGGTAAGAAATGAGCGGATTTGGTCAATCTATCCACAATCACCCAAATCGCATCATGTCCGCCTCTTGTCTTAGGTAAACCGGTGATGAAATCCATCGTGATCTTATCCCATTTCCATTCGGGGATATCCAATGGCTTAAGCATTCCTCCCGGTCTTCTATGCTCGCCTTCACCTTCGACAAGTGTCACATTCTCGAAACGAACTTGGCTATCTCCAAGCTTCATCGAAGGCCACCAAAACTCTTCCTTCAAGTCTCTCGTACATTTTAGTAGCTCCCGGATGGACCGCAAAAGCAATCCTATGTGCCTCCTCCATGACTCTCTCGTCTCAAGTCGCAATATTAGGCACACACGTACGATCCCGATACCAAAGATTTCCATTCTTATCTAACACATATCCCACAAGAGGCTTTTCTCTTGCAACTCGCTTCAAATCAACTAAAACTCGGATCTTCATCTTGCTTTTCCCGAATATCATCCATCAACTCGACCTTGCTAACAACGGTGCCACAAACCGCCGGTCTTCAATCCGATCAAAACTTCGGATTTGCAGCCCGTCTAGCCTTTCTCGCCACAACTTCAACACTTGAAACCGCAAATACGGTTTTCTCGCTCAAAGCATCCGCTACCACATTCGCTTTACCCGGATGGTACCGTATCTCCAAATCATAATCCTTTACGAACTCTAGCCATCTCCTCTCGTCTCATATTCGGATTCTCTTGGGTAAAGAAATACTTCAAACTCTTGTGATCGGTGAATATCCCGGCCTTAACTCCGTACAGGTAGTGCCTCCAAATCTTCAAGGCAAACACAACCGCTGCTAACTCCAAGTCGTGGGTTGGGTAATTCTTCTCATGCACCTTCAACTGTCGGGATGCATAAGCAATTACCTTCCCTCCCTGCATCAACACACAACCTAAACCTTGTCCCGAAGCATCCGTGTAAACGTCATAATTATCAAAGATCTCCGGAACTGCCAAAACTGGGGCTGTAGTCAACCTCTTCTTCAACGTCTGAAAAGCCTTTTCACACTCACTGGTCCACTCAAACTTCACATTCTTCTGAGTGAGACGGGTAAGTGGTGTAGCTATCCTTGAGAAGTCTTGAACAAACTTCCTATTATAGCCAGCCAAACCAAGGAAACTTCTAACCTCGGAAACTGTAGTCGGTCTGGACCACTTCTCAACTGCTTCAACCTTTGCCGGATCAACCTTAATGCCATCTACAGAAATGACATGACCCAAGAAACTCACTTGATTCAACCAAAAGTCACACTTGGAAAACTTAGCATACAACTGATTCTCCTTCAAAGTCTCCAACACTATCCTTAAGTGTTCTTCATGTTCTTTCTCATCCTTGGAGTATACTAGGATGTCATCTATGAACACTAGCACAAACGTGTCCAAGTATGGCATGAAAACACGCTGCATTAAATCCATAAATGCAGATGGAGCATTAGTGAGTCCAAAAGGCATGACTAAGAACTCGTAATGTCCATACCTCGTACTGAAAGCCGTCTTCGGTATATCTGCTACCTTGATCTTCAACTGATGATATCCCGACCTAAGATCAATCTTAGAGAACACGCTCCTTCCTTGCAACTGATTAAACAAATCATCAATTCTTGGCAGAGGATATTTGTTCTTGATGTTCAGATTATTCAACGCTCTGTAGTCGATGCACATCCTCATGCTACCGTCTTTTTTCTTAACAAACAACACTGGGGCTCCCCAAGGTGAAGTACTAGGCTGAATTATATTCCTCTCGAGCATGTCCTTAAGCTGAGCTTTCAACTCTTTCAACTCAGCCGGCGCCATTCTATAAGGTTCCTTGGCAACTGGTGTCGCTCCTGGTATCAACTTGATCTCGAATTCGATCTATCTATCCGGCATGTTCCCCGGTAACTCTTGCGGAAACACTTCAGGATATTCCTTGACTATAGGGGTCTCCCTTAACTCGGGCTTCGCTTGTTCCACATCCACTGCGTACAACAAGTAGCCTTCACAAATTTTTCGACAAGCTCTTATAGCCTTAACCGCGAAATTATCGGATGTCGCTTCTTGCTAGGCTTGTACACATTGCCTTGAAAAGTCTTGTCGATTTCCCGTGTACCTTAAAGATCACTTTCTTTCCTCGGCAATCTAGATGGACGAAGTTCTCGGATAGCCAATCCATTCCAAGGATCACATCAAAATCCGAAAAGTCTAAAACCGTGAAGTCGCTTTTGCATCGATAAGATCCAACTTGGACTTTCACTTGTGGTATCATCCTAGTTACTTTCGTTACCTTTCCTAATGGTGTGGTTATCTCCAACGTATTCCTTAAAGGTTCCAATGGTAGAGGCCGTGGTCTTCTTGAAACTCTGATGTGGTGCTCCTCGGTTATTACCCTGGCTCGTTCCAAAGCTCCTCTTATTCCTAACAATCACGGTGGCCTTCTTCCTGAAGGTCTCAACTTCCAAAGCTTTATTCAACAACTCCGCCATGTTCTTAGCCGTGAAACCTAGCATGCCAGACTGTATATGATATGCTAACCCTTCTTTGTATAGGGCCATCTTCCTCTCTTCTACCTTTATTAGCTCAGGGTAGAATCTTCCCAACTCATTAAACTTGTTGGTGTACTGTGAAACTGTCATAGTTAAACCCTGCTTATGCTTTAAGAACCGGCTTGCCATGTCTCGCTCGCACCGTACCCGGGAAGTACTCATTGTAAAACATGGTCTTGAAACCTTCCCAATCTGTCACCTTACCATTACTACTCTGTATCGCATCAATCCAAGCTTCAGCTGCACCCAAAAGAAAACTGACCGCCAACTATGCCATCTCAGTCACAGGGACATGTATATTCCTACATGCCTTCTCAAAACTTCTTATCCAATCCTCGGCCTTCGAGTGCTCAACATTTCCAAATAAATCCTGGACCTTGTTCCTTCTCAACCTGGTATCCAATTATTTAAACTCCAAATAAAAGGAACCGAACCCAATATTTCATTTTCGCAAAAAGACACGTCTGCCCTTTCCCGAAAATCGGATTATTACAGTAGATACAAGGAAGATCATTGAGATCTTAAAGCCTAAAAAGACAAAGAAGCAAACATCACAGACTGTTGAGTCTGCTGAGGGTCCAGCTGAACTAAAGGTACTGACCCTGCTGTTGCTGCAAGAAGAACTGTTGTTGAGATTCTAAGAGAACAACAGAAGGAAGCTAGTAGAAAGAGGTTGTCTACTGTGGTTGAAAAAGATGATGAACCACTTTCCAAGAGAAGAAAAGAAATTATCCACAAAAAGAAACATGGAAAGGGGAAAGAATTGAAAAACTTGGAGGCACAAAGAGTCCAAGAAGAAGCATCAGTAGAAGAGGAAGAAGAGGCTATTGAGGCTGAGCCCTTGACTATCATCAAGCCTGTGGAAATTACTGACCCCTCACCTGAAGAGGTTGTTAAGTCTACCGAAGCCGCACAAAGGTTGTTGTTGAGCAATCTGTTGGAGATATACAAAGCAGTCTACTGAACCTGAGCCTGCTGTAGTATCTACTGAAGACCCACAACGAAACCACGGAACCCGAACCTACGGTGGTAGTTGAAGAATTGGTTGAAGACCCCGCAAGTGTTGCAAGAACTCGGGGGAAGAGCAAGATGTCGCTAACCCCGCCGATGAGCATGTAAGTCGGGGAACCAAGTGTTGTACGATGGAAGTAGTTGGTACAAATATACCACCTCAAAGCAACCTACCGACTTTGAAGCATCGCTGAAGAAACAATGAATTTACTTGTGGGAGCTTTTGGAGGTCGCAAGCTACCGAACCTGCCACTAGAAAGCCATCTATGCCATATGAGAAGGCATCTAAGAAGGACAAAGTAGATCCTAACTTCAAAAAGGTGCAAAACTATTTTCAGTGGAAGTTTGGATTCTACAAGAAACAGAAACCAGCTGCTGATCCGATGAGTGGATTTGAAGAATGGGCATTTGAGCAGCTAGGTGTGGACAGCCTGTTGGATTTGTTAGACACTAGCATGCTGCAATCCAGGCTGATGGATCTTTTGGATGAAGGAAAGAAAAGTGGAGGAATCATGTTCAAAGATCCAAAGTACACACCAGACAGTGATTCATCAGACTCTGATGATGATTCCCCCATGTTTCCTGGGGAGACCAATGGAGTGGCTAAAGAAACAACAATTGAAGCTGCTTGTCAAGGAGCCATTGATGGCATGGAAGATGAACCCACTGAGACTGGTAAGTCTGCTGAGGGCCAGCAGACTGGAGAGATGGATGAGGATCTACAGGATCTCACCATGGATGATCTGGAGGCATTGATCAATGAAGGAGTTAATCTAAGTGGTGGTAGGCTAGCTGATGAATCTGTTACATTCCATGTTGTAGAGCCTACTGCACAAACTGAAGCTGAACAGAGTGAGGATTTGGATGGAGAGAAGGTTACTGATTATAGTGAACCTAGTGCCAGCTCAGAAGAATCTATTGAATATCAAGATGGATTTGACTTTGAGGGCATTCTTACTAAAACCGCCATTATCCTGAAAACAATTGGTCGTGCTGAAGGATTCCAAGTGGATAATGAGGCTATATTCAATCCACATAGAGCTGAAGAGGAGGTACAGTTGCCGAGTTACAAACAAAGACTCCGGACACAAAGTTGGAACAGGGAGGTACAAAGTCGTCGAGTCTCAAACAAAGACTGGACAAAGGTTGGAACCTATTTTGGGTATGGAGGATACCCCTGTTGCTGAAGGGGCTGCTGTGGTGGAGCCTACTGGAGACAAGACCACTGAAGGGAAAGATGGTCAGCAGACTGCTGTTAATATGGATGAGCAGATGCTGGACTATGACTTTAGTGATGAGGAGTTCCAAATGCCTGAAGAAGAAAATGTTGATGTTGATCCCCCACGGGCATTTGTTCCTATTTTTGAAGAACCAGCCCTTGATCCTATCTTGGAAGAATATCAAGGACCTAATCCTGCTAGATTTGATAGGAGTTGGGCATTGGTTGTGAGCAATCAGAGGCCACAATACAATGTTGAGGAGCCTGCTGATGAGGCTACTGGTGGAAGAATGACTGGTGAGATACCAATAGAAGTTTTGAATGAGTTAAGGACTGTGAGGCATGATATGCAACAGTTAAGAACTCAACTGGATATACAGGAAGAGAGATTTGAAGAACTGATGAAAATGGTGAATGAAAATAGACAATCTACTGATACAGTTGCTTCAAACTTCACATCTACTCAAAATGCTGTGAATAATCTGATACTAGATGTGAGGGGAATCAAAGTTGGAAATACTGCAAAAGAGAAGTTTCTGAAAGACCAATTTATTTCCATCAATCAGAAACTTGACAACCTTACTGATACACCTAAGCCTACTGAGGCTGCTGGTATATCCCAACTTGCTGGATTGGATCCTAAAGTTACTGAAAGGATCAATCTACTGGAAGAGACCCTGCAATCAAGGATTACTGCAATTGATACCAGAACTGAGATTATGGAAGGACAACTAAATAATCTGGTAATCTCTCAGGAGGGTGTTCATGGCCTAATGTCCCGGTTTGTTGATGATGTCACTAAGGGGGAAGAGGGCCAAACAAAGAAGAAGAAAGAGGTGCAAGACTCTTTGCAAAGAAAATATGGGAGGATGAGAGTAATGCTTACGTACAACCCGCACTGCGAGTTCAACTTACTAATGATCTCCTCAGACAATACAAGAAAGAATACTATAACAGAAGGAAACCTTATCATGACAAAGGATATCATGAAGGTCTAAACTCTTTCTTGGGATTGAAATTTTGGGAAGCAAGAGTCAAAGCCTTAAGGGCAACTTACAGAGGTGGAAGAGGTGGAAGAGGTGGAAGAAGTGGCAGAGGTGATAGGAACTTGCCTATCACAAAAGCAAAGGACTCACTTGATGAATTCAAGGAACTTTACATGAAGTTTAGATTCAGAGTGAATCAAATTAATCTTCTCCTGCCTGAAGCATGGAAATGGTGGAAAGAGGTCAATCCCTACATTGATTTTACACTGATTGAAAATGAATGGATGAGGGATATGATAGAAGAAATCGGGCCTACCAAGAACAAGTGGAGAAGGCCAGACAAGAAAGAGAAAGAAGACAGTAGATCAGCACACTTTAACAGCATTATGTTTTGCTGATTCTAGACTATAATATTTTTGAACAAATGTTTATAATGAAAGATGACTATATTTGTTCTGTTTTTGTTTTTAGCTTTTTGCTTTGCTGTTAGGTGAGAGTAGTGGCATCATCACCAAAAAGGGGGAAATTGTTGGACTTATTTCTATGTTTTGATGATGAGTGCCAGACTAGCTATTATAGTGCAAAGGCAAAAAGATGTCTAGATCAAATGTATAGGTTTATTAGAGTTTGATTTATGAATAGGTTGATCAAACAAGCACTGTAAAGGGCTGCTGATTTATATCAGCAGACTGATCCATATCGGTAGGGTAGATAGGTCAGTAGACTAGTCTGGAACCTGCTGAAGACTGAAGGCTGAGGGTTCAAACTCGCTACGTAAGGCTAAGGGATCAAACTTAGTAATTTAAGTCAAGGATATGGAATCAGAATTTAGGCAAGTCTGTGATGACCTAAACTGATTACATATACCTTGTGAAGAAGGTCTAAGTTCCACAAGTTGGATGATGTTTGGAACTTGGTAATAATTAAAAAGGTGTAATTTAACTTCACAAATAAAAGTTAGATAAAAGAAGTCAGCTGCATTGTATTTTATACACAAGAAATTGCAAGCCAAATAGATCGATAGTATCTCACAGATCGATGAACCTGCTGATAATATACCTCGGTTAATTCAAGATTATATTGGAAGATTACATGGATAAGGACAGCCAACTACCTCTGACTTATCAAAGAAATCAAAGGCTGAGATTAAAAGAACGTTGGGATGATTTAGATCTTTATCCAATGGTTATAAGTCAAAGGGTGGACAGACTGCACTGTCAAAAAGGAATTCTGACAGTGTCAGTCCTATGAATAGTGACAGAATGCAAATCAGATGAGACAAAAACAAGGAACGGTTACATTTGAATTTCAAATACAAGTCACATGCATTCTTACCTATAAATAGAGGACTTTCAACTGAGAAACAAGATGATGAAAACTGATAAACTTTGAAGAGATATTTTACTGAGCTGAAAAACACCCTGCTGAACTTACTGAACTTAAAGCTACTGATCCAGAGAAATTCTTCAAGTGTATTCTCGCATTCAAGCAACATCAAGCATACACACTTGAAGCCCGCAAGCCGCCGATTATATCATCCTAATCAAGTCGCCGCATCCGAATCATTTATTTGATTCAATCTTTATTTTATAAAGAACCTACCGAAGACAAGAAGCACGCTTGTGTGAAAGACTATTGTTTGTGGTGGAGCCGGTGAAGAGGCAATCCTACCCTTCAAGGACCAAAGGGAAGACTCGGAGCAAGCAATCCTACATGTTCCCGCTTTTTCGCCAGCTTGTGAAGCCATAGTTATTGGTGAAGGACAAGCAACCTTAGGAATCTTTGTATAAGCTACATCAACGATCTCTAGTGAATTTCCTCCAACATCACAGGAGAAGAGTGGACCGACAGGATTACACCACCTCGGAACCACTATAAAATCTCGCCTACTTACTTTCAAAGATTTACATTCGCACTTAGTTTATTTTACACATCAACCTACCGAATCCAAAGAATCGAAATCACACACTTGCACTACCGAGTATCTAATACTTAGTATCATATTTAACAACAAGTATTAAGGCTTAATTTTGATATAATTCGCACAAATTCAAAGCAAACTCAACCGTCGCAGACTACCGTTTATCGCAGGCTCGAGGTATCGCGCGACTACGAAGTATCGCAGACCGCCGAAGTTGCGAATTTGTTAACTCCAAAAGTTTTAAGTGTTAAGTTTATTCACCCCCCCCCCCTCTAAACTTAACCAAAGCCTTTTCAAAGGACCAACAGATTTCCTTGTTGTTGAACCACAATATTTTGTGCATCAATGTACTCTGCAATGGCCTGGAACTTGTGCTCAATGGAGGAGCTTCTGAGATACATGGCTTGCTGCTCCAATTCTTCAGCCGGCAAATCTGCCGCTTTCTCAAAAGTTTCATTTGTAATGCCAGTGGGCAGTTGAGATAGTTTGTACCTTATGTCACTGGTTCAGTCATCCGTTTGTTGTCCCTTGTCTTGATGTTGAGTAACATCTGCTCCAATGTCCAAATCTTTAAGAGTTTGGGTAGATGTGTATGCGGGTGTGGCTTGAGCTGCTGTTCCCCCTATCTCTGTGCCGGGGGTTGCCTTGACTGGAGTGGCAGCAGCTGATCCAAAGTGTCCACAATGTTTGTGTTGTCAGCTGGAACATTTACAGACAGCGGTTGAGTGGCTGTCTTTGCTGGAGTTGTGGACTTGTTGGATGCTTGTGGTTTTAGAAATGTATGGAGAAGAGTGGTATCATCAATTGCATCTGGTGTAGGAGTATCCTCTTTTCTGTCTTTATCAAGATCATCATTGTCATCATGATCATCACCATCATCTTGATCATGATCATATCCACCATTTTCTGAGTCATCACTCTGTCTCCCAGAGGTCTGGGGCAGTTTTGCCTTGGCTTCATCAACCAAGTCCCATAGAGGTGATTCATCAAGTACACCAACCAGAGTTATGATTCCCAGAAAATCAAATAGCCATTCCTCTTCAGCAAGCATGCGGTCAGAGTCTTGAATCTGTTGTCTGGAATCACCTTCCTTCCACTCAAGATATTCTGCAATTCGATCATCTATATCGTTTGCAGACAATTGTGCAACTTCTTCTGGAGATTCCTCATCATCTCCAGTGTCTTCCTCATTAGGATGTTGTTCATCCTCACTGTCATTCTCTTCTTCCTGTTGTTCTACTTTTGTTGCTTCACATAGGTAAACATGACTTTGGATTCATGCAGTTTGTGGATTTGTACAGCAGGGACTTTAAGACATTGCATGAGATAGTGTAACTGAATCCCATATGACTTTTTCACCCAGAATTGTCCTTTCTTCGTCTTTCCTTCTTTGATCCCCTTCTTTGCCGCTTTTACTTCCCCTTGGATTTGCTCTTTGATTCTTAGAAAGAAGTATTTTGCCCAATTGAATTGTAGATTGTTGTAGATGATTCCCATTAGCCGCATTCTAATTTCTGTCATGGCATTATTTTCTCCCAACTTTCCTTCAATGGTTTTGCCAATTAAGGCACTAAACTCATTGAACGGTTTCTTCAACGCAGATCTAAGATAGTTGACTTTTGTAGATCCTGGGTTTGCCGTTTTGGCAATTGTTGCCCAGAAATCGTCCAAGTTTTGTGATACCAATGTCACTTTTGCTTGACCTTTATTTGAAAGTTTAAGATGTTTTAGAATTACCTTTTCTGTAATCACCACGTCTTTGCCGTTGACAGATGCAACGATCTTGTCTTCTTCCCACTTGTCACCTTCTTCAGTAGGGAGCCCAGATACGTATTTTGCAGATTTCCAGAAGGAGATGAGATTTTCATAGCAAACCTCGGTTATTGGAGGGTTGAGAAAGGTTGATAATTTTAGGTTTTCACAAATTTCCGTCGCCAATCGTTTGGCATCCTCGTCATTTCCGCACGGCTTCAAGTAGTGTTCGCTTGAAAGAATGATCCAAAGGGCAATCGATTTTTCATACCCAGCTTGGGTGTTTGAGGAAGATGATGCCATTGTTGAAAATTAAAGGAATTTTGAGGGTGAACTTGAAATTGCAGTAGAGAAAATCAAAAGTAGGGCTTGTGTTTTGCAAAAGAGTGTAAAGATTTCTGGAAATCTCTAAGTCTTGTTTATATAGGGTGATTTGGGTAGTGTGAACGTGGTTTGAATATGGAAGAATTATATGACATAATGGCGTGATTTTGTGTATGTAAATCGCGATATTCGAGCGTAATGGGGGAGTGGTTTGAGGTAAATAATGATAGAGCCCGGGAATCGAGGCGTTTATAATTCGAAAAATAATATAGTTACCTCCATGATCATAAGTTGATCTCCACGTGCGTAATTTTCCACAGAATAATTCTCCATAATTTCCTTATTCTCCACGTGTAAAAATTGATTTTGTTCACACTTTAATTTGTCCAAGTATTTAATTCGGTGAAGTGCCTTGGCTGTTCACTTAGCCGATATAGTGAATTCTTCACTGAGCTGCTCCATTTAACCTTTCCTAACAATCGCTTAAGTTAACTTTGCCGGATACCGCGTGCCTTACCTCGCTACATCCCCTGTAACGGCAAAGGTTGAACCAGTTGATGAAGTCACTTAGCCGATTACTCCAGTTAGCCGCTCTTTGGTACTTAGTCATTTTCAATCATTCCTAACTAAGTTCTCAACATGCTAAATCTTTCATAACTGAGTGGTTTAGTGAAGATGTCAGCCAATTGATCTTCAGTGGATATGTATTTTAGGATGACATCTCCCTTTTCAACATGATCTCTGATAAAATGATGTCTTACATCAATGTGCTCGTTCTTGAATGCAACACCGGATTTTCGCAAATAGATATTGCACTTGTGTTATCACACATGATTGGAATTGTTTCCTCCTCCACTCCATAATCCCTTAGCCGTTGTCTGATCCAAAGTACTTGAGCACAACAACTACCCGTCGCTATATATTCTCGCTTCACCGTTGATGTAGATATGGAGTTTTGCTTTTTACCGAACCAATAGACTAGTCCGGTGCCTAGCATTTGACATGTTCCGGAGGTGCTTTTTCTATCTATTTTGCATCCAAAGATAGTCGAGTCCGAATATGATATCAATTTAAATCCTCCATCTTTTGGATACCAAATTCCAACACTTATAGTGTTTTTCAAGTACTTGATTATCCTTTTGGCTGCTAGAAGATGTGATTCTTTTGGTTGAGCTTGAAATCTTGCACATACTCCTACTGCAAATGCTATATCAGGTCTACTTGCAGTCAAGTATAGTAAGGATCCAATGATTCCTCTATACATTTTCTGATCAACATCCTTTCCTGTTTCATCTTTTCCAAGAATGACTCTTGCACACATTGGTGTATCTGTTGTGCCACTTGTATCCATCCCATACTTGTGTATTAAATCTCTTGTGTACTTGGCTAGACTGATAAAAATACCATCCTTCATTTGCTTTACTTGAAGGCCAAGGAAATAATTTAATTCTCCCATCATGCTCATCTGAAATTTGCTATTCATCAGGTTTGCAAATTTCTCACATAGCTTTTCATCCTCTGATCCAAAGATGATATCATCAACATAGACTTGTACTAACAATGTACTTGTTCCTTCCTCTAGTTTGAATAGAGTCTTGTCTATAGTCCCTTTGTTGAATCCATTCTTGATCAGAAATTGTGATAGTGTTTCATACCAGGCTCTTGGTGCCTGTTTGAGTCCATAAAGGGCCTTCTTGAGTTTGTATACTTTGTCTTCTTTTCCTTTGATTTGAAATCCAGAGGTTGTTCCACATATACTTCTTCTTCCAAAAGTCCATTTAGAAATGCACTCTTGACATCCATTTGATAGACTTTGAAATCTTTGTATGCAGCAAAAGCTAGAAAGAGTCTGATTGCCTCCAATCTTGCTACTGGTGCAAATGTATCATCATAATCTATTCCTTCTGCTTGAGAATAGCCTTTTGCAACTAGTCTTGCTTTGTTTCTGACAACAGTTCCTTGCCCATCCATCTTGTTCCTGAATACCCATTTTGCTCTAATGGTGTTGGCCATATCTGGTCTGTCAACAAGTTCCTAGACTTCATTTCTTTCAAATTCATTTAGTTCTTCTTGCATGGCTGTGATCCAATCTGCATCTTGGATTGCATCATCTATGGTCTTGGGTTCCACTTGTGATAGAAAGCATGTTAGCATGTGCTCCGGTTGTCTTCTGGTTCTAACTCCTGTGTGAACATCTTCAATGACTTGTTCTTTAGGATGATCTCTTAGCCAATTTAGATCAGGTTGAAGTTGTTCTTCACTTGGTGCTTCTACAGCTTCATCATGGGTATGAACTTCAAGTTCGGTGCTTGATCTCGTTGTGTATATATGTGGCTCCTCTTGATTTTCAAAATGATGATTTAGGATAGAAGTTTCCGGTATGGTTGCACTTGTATAGATTTCCTTTGTGTCGCTTCCTTTTCTTGATCTTGAAGATCTTCACCATTTGTATCTGGTTCATCAAATACTACATGTATTGATTCTTCAATCACCAATGTTCTTTTTTTAAGTACTCTGAATGCTTTGCTGGTGTTTCAGTATCCCATGAAGATTGCTTCATCAGCCTTTTCATCAAAGGTATGCAACTGGTTCCTGTTCAAGACAAAACATTTCGATCCAAACATATGAAAATATGAGATATTAGGTTTTCTACCATTCCATATTTCATATGGAGTCTTTTCATGATATTTGTTGATGATTGATCTATTTTGTGTATGGTATGCTGTGTTTGCAGCTTCAGCCCAAAATCTCTTTTGCAAGCATGCTTCAGCAATCATTGTTCTAATTGCTTCTTTGTGAGTTCTGTTTCTTCTTTCTGCTACACCATTTTGGTGTGGAGTTCCTGCTGCAGATAGTTGATGTAGCCCTCCATTTTCTTCACAGTAGGTTCTGATAATTTCATTTAGAAATTCAGTGCCTCTATCTGATCTAATCTTGATGATCTTCAGTTCTTTTTCATTTTGGAGTCTTCTCAGCAAATCGGGCAGCTTTTTGAGTGTTTCTTTCTTCTTGTTCATGAAAATGGTCCAGGTGTATTTTGAAAAGTCATCCACCACTACTAGGGTGTATTTCTTACCACTTACACTTACTGGTGTGACTGGTCCAAACAGGTCCATGTGTAACAGATGTAGAACTCTTGTTGTAGATTGATAAGGCTTTGACTTGAATGAACTTTTGATTTGTTTCCCTTTCTGACATGCATCACATAGGCTTTCCTTTTTGAATCTGATCTCTGGTAGGTGTCTCGGATTTTATCTAATGAAAAATAAACAAGTAATAAAAATAAATCCGGTTTACCTCAAGTGCAGGGATCGTAGTATAATGATTAAAACCGGAGTCGAACCCACAGGGAATCGAGGTTGTTTACCTAGTTTTTATCTAACTAACCTAAAGATGTCATAACTACTATTACTAAAATTATAAGAAAATAAAAACGTTTAACACTTAACAAAATAAAAATGAAAATAACAAAAGTAAACTGGATAGAAGATTAGAAATCTAAGGCCAGGAAATATAATTACGAACAAGATTAACTAAACTAATTCTATTCTAAAACCTAAACATGCAGTAAAATGTTCTAACTTAGCTAAGCAATTCAAGTTCAGGCGATTTTAATCAATAATTTAACGAATGAACAAGCAATTGATCCACCAATTCTATAACATTCAATTCCTCCTCTAGATTATCTAGTGATTTTTAATAAAAGTTGTGATTCACCTAACAAAGGTATGAGCTCCTAATCTCTTAGAAAAGTTCATCTATCAATCTTTTATCTTTCGATCCTAAAGATTAACGCTTTTATATCCAAGGTGTGAAATTTCTCAATTTCTAATCTAGAAATTCAACCTAACAACTCTCGTTAATTAGATTAAAGATCTAATCTCTACTACGGTGATCTAGGGTTTAATCACGATTCTCATCAACATTAAACATCAAACATGCAAAGATCTCTCGATTCAAATTGCATAAAAACAAGTAAAACATAATAAAGATGCAACTTTTAATAAAACTCACAAGATAATCCAAAGGTGAAATCAAAGTGTTGATAGAACGGCTTCACAACACTTGTTCCAAAAGCTTTTAGCCTCTAAGCATCGCTTGAATACTCGAATTTGCTACTAGAAAGTACATATGATTGGAGAAATTTATCTAGGAAATCAAAAGCATAAAAGTTGTATATAAAGGGTGGAGAACACAGAAAAATCGCCCCTAAGGGTTTTCTGGCCGCCTAATGTTCATTGGATTCCCTTAGGGTTGAAAAAAACGCGCCTATTTATAGAGTTTTAAGTTGGTTTCTGCTAGGTCGGCGTATGGACGCTCGTCTAAGGTACTGGACGCCCGTCCAGCTTGCATAAAATCTTCGAGTCGGGCCGAGTCATGTCAGACGCCCATCCTATGTAAATTTTGACGCTCGTTCAGCAAGAATCTCAATACTCTGAATCCACTATTTCTTCCTCGACGCCCGTTCGATTCCTCAAACGCCCGTCCATCTGGACGGAGCTTCAGACGCTCGTTTGGTTCAACTTCATTCCAAATTCAAGTTGAATCTTCAATCCGATCTCATCTTTATCCTTTTTTCACGACATGTAAATGTACCTTCAAGATGATAAAAACGAGCCAAGTGTAAAACCGTATATATAGATAGAAAATTGCCAATAAAACCACGTAATTAACTAGAGTTTGCTCCTAAACAACTCCCAACTTCATTTGCTTAATAAATCAAATAACCACTTAACTGTCTATGCAAAACATTAGAATATAGAGGAATTTGTTACGAAATAGAGTAATATAAATCATAGAAAATCACCATAAACAACTCCCCCACACTTAAATTTTGCTCGTCCCGAGCGAAACAAAACAAGATCAAGGCTCGGAGAAAAGATAGACATTTCAGCAAGAATAAAGCATATTTAATAAATTAGAGGTTCACCCCTGTGTGTGTGCAAAGCCATAGCAAACTTCCGCTAAGTCCAAACTTGAAATCTATTCAAAGCAACTAGCAAATACCCCATTTAAACTAGAAAAAGATTATGATACTTATAACATGTGCCCTACAAAACGTAACATATCCCGAAAAGGATGATAGAATACATTTAGGACCTTTCTGACATACTCAGAGGATAATCCCTACAACATATCTGTCGGTTTATACTGGGATAAGGTAGGCGATAACTAAGTCTTATATCAATTCATATCAATACCTTTCGTAAGTTGATTTAATTAACATTCACATTTATACGCACATCAGAATGAGCTATTGCCCGTCGTAGTAGAATAGGACATTCGAGATATGACCTACCGTACTCAAATCATCAAGCAGCTTCTTCTGACTGTCGTGAGCTTTTGGTCATCATAGTGGTATAGGACATTCGAGATATGACCTACCTCACTCAAATCATCGACCAGCTTCCGACACACCCAATTAATTCATTTTTTTTCTTTTTTAAAACAACTTTTTAAAGCACAATAGTCACGTTTCGCTTATCACATTCAAACCTAAGATATTCACAGTATGTCATACTCCGGCTCTAAACACAAACTATTATAATTCTCACGATACGTACATTAGCACTAAGCACACGATACTTATAAGATAATCAAATATTACTAATCCAAATGGGTATAGCTTTAAATTTTAGCTCATCATTTAATATGGCTCGTGAAATGTATGTCGGGTGAAACATCTAACCTACTAAACATACAATATACAGCATAAATGTCAAAAAAAAACCGAACAAAAATATGCATTCGCTCAACCGGGACAAAACAAAAATTTGAAAATTTTAGCTCTTTTCAACATAGAATAACAATATAAGCAAAAAGATACACATAACCATTCCCCTCCCCCACACTTGAACGACAACATGTCCTCAGGTTGTGCAGAATTAAAAAGAAACAAAGTACTTAGCTGATTTGAATAGATACTCGAACCGTTGGTCAGGCAGGAGCATGAAGAAACCAACGTTCGTAAACTCAAAGATTATCCGTTTCAGCATGATTCGAATACTAGCTCGACAAAACAGCTAAAAATATGCCTGCACTACTCGATAAACACGGGAAAATCTCGGGGAAAACGGGGATTACATCACATCGCAGAATAAAGATAAAGATAAGGATAAGGTGAAATCGAATCAAACTACAATTCATGCACGACACGGAATAATAAAAACCATAGGAATGTCAACGATACGCCTTATGGCTTACAAGATTCATCAATAAAGATGAGCAACGGAAATCGACAGTAGCTCCAAAAAAATTACATATGAATCAAGTAAGGGAAAGAAAGAAAAAAAAAATATAGTAGCAAAATACAGTCAAATTCCAGGGATAAAAATACAAAATAGAATCAGCATCAGAAAGTCAAGTCTGCCCTGGTGCCGAAGAATCACCAGTAGGAGGCGCTCCATCCGTAGGAGTATCAGTAGAAGGTCCAGTCTGTGGTGTAGTAGTCCTCCCTGCTGGGTCAACCTGCTCCTCATCAGAAGACGACTCATCATGAGGAACATCTGCAATAGCCTGCTCGATCTCGTCAGAATAAACGTAATCCATAGTGCTTGTGTTGTAGCACCCCTGGTCCCTCGGAGGACGGTCCTCACTCATACACCGGAGGATAGTCAAGATATTATTCTGTGACGTTCTGATGTCCTCCATCCAGTTCCTTAAACTATTTTCCATACTCAAATGCATCCGAACTGATGGAGATAAAGAAGGAAGGGAAGACACCGGAGGCGGTACTGAAGATGATCCGGGCTCATGTGTTGCCTCAGACTCAGTCAGGCATAAAGATTTCACTTTCTCTCGCTGCAAGTACCTCGGATTTTTAGGTTTGTGATCAGTTTTGTACTCGGGAACCTCAGCATCTAGACAGAGACTATGGATCAAATGGGGGCAAATCAGACATCGAGAATAGACTTTCTGATTCAACGTTATCTCATCAAAAATCGCCTGCCCAACATCAACATCTAACTTAAAGTTCAAGGCGTAGAGCATCCCAAGATCGCCAATGTGAAAATGTGTCAGGTTGTTCTTAAGCAACAACCTGTTCTGTATAAATCTACACTGGACTTTCCAATCCTCCGTCCAAGAAGTAGTAACCAATTCTTTCCTATCACCTCCCGGTCTAAGTGTCCACGGCACCTTCGGGCACACCTTCAGTCTAAGCTCCTCCAAAGGGTCCTCACCCGCATCCTGCTTCGCTTTAATTGCTTCCTTATAATCCAACCCCTCAAATGGTGCTAACTTGTATTTCTCATTGATAACGTTCGGTGTAAACGGCACCTTAACTCCTCGAACCATAACTACCCCAGCATCCAGATCCGTTTCAGAACAGTTCGTATAAAACTCACGAACTAGGGTAGCATTTACAGGGGTTCTAGGGGTTCTCATCAGTGCACCCCACTCTATATCCGTTAACATCTTAACAAAAGATGGATCTACTTTATTCTCAAGAACGCTCTTTCAACCAACATAGTCCTCATCATATAATGCTTATTGTATACGTCTAGGGCCTTGGGGTTAATGAACCTCCGAGCAAATGGAATAGGGACAGGGGGTCAACCATTCTGTCTAACAGGCTCCCTTCTCTCAGTTGCTTCCTCAGTCGTAGGCCTGGGTATTTCTTCAGTCCTTTCAACCCTAGGTAATCTCACTAGGGGTGCCTCGTCATCAGTTTCTGACTCAGATTCATCTCTTAACGGCACCCTAGATTGACCTTGAGCAGCCCTAGGAAGACATTCTCTAATCTCAATACCCCGTGTGGGAAGCCTTAGATTTGAGAGCAAAGGGGCGCAAGAGTCGGGTTTTTCACTTGAAATTTCTGGTGCCACTGAAATTTTGGGAGTAGGGGGTATATATAGAAGCAAGGCGGACGGGCGTCCAAGAAAACGGACGAGCGTTCGCCTGGAAATCTTATGAACTGGACGGGCGTTCAGTGAAACAGACGCCCGTCCCACTTTTCAAAAGAATACAGAGTTGGAGGGAAATTTCTAGACGGGCGTCCATAAAAATGGACGCACGTTCAATGAAAACACAGGCAGACGGGCGTCTCTTATGATGGACGGGCGTCCTAGATCAAAATTAAGCAAAAACATAGAATTTGCATACATTTTTATTCAAACCCTTATTGCCTCATATAAATCAAACAAAAACTTCAAATACATAAAAAAAAAAACTAGAAGATAGTGGGTTGCCTCCCACCGAGCGCTTTTGTTTAACGTCGTTTGCTCGACAAAACACCTAACGAAGCTAGTCATCATAAATATCAGCCCAATCCACAATCCGGATCAGACGACGGAGCATGTCAATCGCGGGAGGAAAATCGTATTCATCCTGTAGGGCCCAGTCCTCTCTAGCAACATCCACTCCTCGGAAATGTTCAAGACACACGGACTAGCAACAAGTCGGTCGGCATCGGATCATTGAGGATTGTATACGGTCGTCCTAAAGCACTCTCGCAGTCCTCGGTACTAAACTCTCCACCTCCCAAAGCTTGGGGTACAATGATAACATAGGTAACGATCCCCGAGGCGAGTGATAATATCATAATCTACGTCCAGAATGATTGTCCCTCCAGGTCCGTCATCTAAGGTGATAAGGTGGATCCTACTAATGAAAGGGAACTCATGCGGCAGAACTCCGTAATCCATCTTTAAAAAAACAAAACTGAACTGAAGCAGAGTCAACAATTACCCTAATTAGACTTAAACTAAACAAATAAATCAAAGAAAAGAGTAAAACAAAAGTAACTAATACAAATAAGGATATCTAGGATGCCCCCTAGTGGCGCTTTTGGTTTGTGTCGTTAGCTCGACAATCTCTCAATTTAGCCTGGATCAGGCCATTTAACCTTTCTTCCAGCCAATACATCGTGTAAGCTCTGATTAGTAGTGTGGCTACAAAAACAGCATCTAACACATGGGGTCAAGATTTTGATAGCTTTCCAAACACTTTTAATCCTCCCCATTGTAGACTTCTTCTTCTTCAGACGTCTCTTAAGCTGTTGCTCCCTTTTAAACTCTTCCATATCCCAACTACCAGCTATGACTTCCTCTAATGGACCACTGCCGTCATCCTCAGAAAACAAGTCGGGTGAAAATTCATCAAACTTATTGACTTCAGGTATACCACACCCGAGGATGTCGAGGAAATGAACAATCAAAGGTTTTTCTTTGGTTTGACCGATATAATGCTTGCACCTTTGACCATTCACTCTGAACGGCTGGTCCCCATGACCTCTTAGTTCTAAAAAACCTCCAGGAATGATTTGCAGAATTTCAAAGTGGCCGAACCAATGTGTCCTCAATTATCCAGGGAACAGATGTAACCTGGAATTGTACAATAGAACTTGCTCCCCAACTTGAAATTCTCGCTTCTTGATTTGGCATCATGAAGGAGTTTCATCTTATCTTTACTTATCCTGGCACTCTCGTAGGCTTGGAGTCTAAACTCATCCAACTCATGCAACTGCTGCAGTCGGTGTTCACCACATGATTGGGTATCGAAGTTTAAGAACTTAGTGGCCCAATACGCTCTATGCTCCAACTCAACTGGCAGGTGGCATGGTTTTCCATATACCATCTGATAGGGTGATGTACCCATGGGGTTTTTATAGGCGGTACGGTACGTCCATAGTACTGTAGGATGTAATATCTCCGGATGGATCAAAGATCCACCCGATTACGCAGCGAAAACTACAAGATCTAGATCTAGTCAACCAAAATACATAAATAAATAGATCTAACCTACGAGGGGATTAGATCACCAATCTTTTTATGGTGAAAAACGTCAAGAACAAGTTGAGAGCCTAGTTGAGAAGCCAAAGTCTTCCAACGCGTTTCTCCAAGCACCACCAGGTGGATGATGTTTCAAGCCGCCGGACCTTCCCGATATGCTACCAGAAAAATCCCGAATATTTTTCCAATTCGAACCCTAAGAATAGAGGCCGAAATTTTCAGCCAATTTCTCTTGTGAATAGTGATTTTTATGGTACAATGGAGACCTCTTCTTATATAGGAGAGAGATCCTTGTTCCACAAGGATTTAATTTAATTAATGGATAATCAATCAAATAAATCCTTTTCCATAAAAGATAAATCTAATATTTTCCCAAACAAATTAGGATAAATAAAAGATCATTATCCAATATATTAATTATTTAACCAATAAATAATTAAGCACATGTCATATAATAACACAAGAAAACAAATTCCTTGTTAATAATATATACATATTGGCGCCAATACCTAATTAAATAGGTCATGGGCCGAAATTCACCAAACCGGGTCGTGTCCATGAAAAAATGTATTTTCCATGTTTTTAATCATTTAGTCCAACTAAACAATTAATCCACATATCAATTAAACAGTGCAATTCTACTATTTAATTATAATCGAGGTGCAACGGCGAGAAACCTATATGCTATATTAGGAGCAACGTCGGGGACCATGGACCCATATTCAGTAGCTACAATAAATCGAATAATATTATCCGTCAGACCGAACAATAATATTCAATCTATTAATTCCGGGATTACACTACCATAAACCCGGAACTGAACTCTTTCGAATATAGATAACTTACACTCAACCATGAGTTGATAAGGTGTCCACTGATATAATCATTACATACGGATAAATCCTCCATAGACTGTTCATTTCGAGTCGGGATATTTCCGTAAACCCTTCTCGAAACACATTATCCTTATTTACCATTAACCCCCTAGTGATCAATTAGTTCACATACCAGACTAGTAGCTAATTAGTCTAACATGAACTCCGCGGATCGATCAGTTTCTTGGATTAACAAATAAGGGAACTGTCTGTCTACTTCCTGAGGGAAGGAATGGATTCCATATCTGTGATAGCACAGACTACTCACTCATCCTAGAATAGAGACAACAAGAAGTGTTGGACCACATACTTCGAAGTGATCCTTACTAACACATCAAACTGGACCCTAGTCTAAGCAGTTGTCTGTGATCACCTCAGGATTGAGATTGATCCATATATGATCATCTTGTGATTCGATAAGACTTCTTGATCATGGAATTATATCGAGAACTCAAATCAAATCGCTCCAAATACTATATGATTATCATCATATATAAATGCCCCACAAGGTACCCTATTACCGACAACCGGATAAGACTGTCACACTGTAAAGTGTTCTGGGCGCATTATTAGCATATTAATCACGAGACCCGTACTCAAATTAATCAACGCTACGGACTAAGTTAATTTTAAGTACATCTCACTAACTCAATCCTCTTGTGTATAGCCATACACTGAGTTATGTGATTACATAAACGAGGTACTTAGGGTTTTCAGTAGGGTCTTAATTATTAGCATACATGCATATAATAAGATGAATTATTAATTATGTCCTAAAACAATTACATAATAGTCTTTCGGGCACTACACCTAACAATCTCCCACTTGCACGAAAGGCAAGTGGATTAATTGTTTTAGAGCACACTCTTATTTATCTATATCTACAACATTCTCCCACTTGCTCAAAACAAGTGAGACGTATCTCTCAAATCTGTACCCTCCAAGCACATCTTAGTACTTCATCCTTCCAAGAACGACCGGAGTGTGCCGCCGTAGGGTAGGTCAGTGACCCGGCGCGTACTTAGAATCCGAATACCATGTGACTCGGTACACTGATCAGGTAGGTTGGCGGCTTGGGTCAATCTTTGGGATCGAAACGTCGCATTTCCATCTAATACAGTGGTACGATTGCAATATGCCTTTGATTCAACACTGAGGACAAAATCGACTTAACGATCATCCTTAATCTGACCTAAAGTCAGAATCAGTGTCATCACTTATATTCTAGTTTGCACCCGAATATACTAGCATATTATTCCTCATTCTCCTGAAGAGACTTGAGGGTTGACTAAACATCCTATTTAGTATTCATCCGCATGTTTAGATAACCATTCCTGAGAGGTAGGGTAGACTACATCGTTGAATGTTGCATAAATGCAAGAGTATCTTAACCAAGTGAATGGATAGGATTGCCAATGATCGATTCTCGAGAATTTGAGCGAATCAAATCCTTTAGAATGAATCCCAATGGCATGTCAGACTCTGACTTTAGATAACACACCCATGTTGTTCCCAACTGTTTCAGTGTTACCATTCACAAACACTAATCTACATACTACTATACTAATATCAAAGCCCAGTCTACGAAAGACTTATCAATATTCTGGTCAAGTCCATATATTAAAATATATGACTTTGAAATGACCGAGAGGTTTGCTTTAATCCCTAAAGGATATAAGCTATGGCAGGCATCCTGCCAAAAGTTCATTCCGAATAAATGAAGATGCCGTTAGTCTCGCAAAAAGGTCTTAGGGAATCACCCCTATTTTCTGATTTCTAACGAATCCGCCATTTGTTCTTAGCTAAAACCCTTCAGTTCTGAATGATTTCAGATTCTGTTGTTCGGCGAGGAAGTCTTAGGGAATCACCCCTATTTCCCGCTTTCTGACGAAATCAAGGAAGACTGAGTGGTAAGAGAGATCACGGTCTGGTTAACTCTCTACCTTTTATGGAATCACCCTTAAATAACTCAGCTTTGCGTTGAAAGTTAAACTTTCCGATTCATTTGACTCTTCTCCGTGTAGTTCCAATTACTCCCACTGGGCCTAAGATACTCAGGTGGTTGTACAAGAGTTTCAACAGAACTGGAGTATCAAACTCCATTCACAGGGTTATGGCTTTTAAACCAACCTCTATGATCGGGATCCTATACGGTCCACGAAGGACTATAGGTCATCAATCTACCCTATGACCGTAGGGTCCCGCAATGTGTAATGGACAAACCATACTCCCACCGCGTTCGGGGTGGATTGATATACCGATCTAGTTTAGTAGTTCTTATTAGTGTTATCACCAACGCCGGTGTTGGATGTGGACCGAACAAATCGATTAGTAACATCTTGAGTACAAATACTTCAAGATCTAAGGTTGTTATTTATAGACTCTATCAGACCAAGTTTGACAGTATAACCGTCATTCTCTGGTTTTACGAGTTTTATAACCAACATTTACTCAATGCATTAAGATATTTCACGACCTGAACGTGTATGCAAAATTTCCAGTCCTACCTTCAAGCACTAAATGCTAAATGTCTATATTTACGGAAGTGGGGTGAACCGAATTCACTCATTATCCACAAATGTGTAGGCATCTTTTAGGTAGACTTCTAGGTTTTTCATCACAACGTAAACCGTTATTTTGCAACTAATATCTTAAATGAGTTCAGCAGCGTATCGTAGCACACCAATGACTATATAAGGCAAGTTGATGGTGTATCCTTTAGTGAAAACATTCCACTGGGAGGCAGACCGAGCATCAGTCCCGAAGACTACACAAGAACCTATTTCTGAGTATGGAATACTCTATCACTGGTGAAATCAGAGATTTCCTCCAAATAGTTTAGATAAACTTACCGGAGTTTTGAGTAGTTATCAGACAATATGTCACTACTCAGAAGCTCCCACTAGCTTGTATCTTTCATATGACCCCGAAGGTCGATATGAACAAGCTATGTAACTTCTTTAAATCTAGTACCCTTTTCCGATTGAAAGGAAACTTAGGCATTGTTCCTTTGAGACAGGGTTCCTTTGACTGGGAGATAGGAATCACCATAAGCCAGTCTTCAGATCTTGTCATTAGGGAATATGCACTAATTAATAGAATAGAAAGAAGTGTTTATCTAAATACGGAAACCATTTGCGTTTATATTGTGTTGCATATACCTATTCAGCATTTCTTAGGGGTTTTAACTTTATCAAACAAAAGTCCGAGTCTTGGGTTCGTGCTACGAATGTTATATTTATCGTCAATAAGACAAACAAATTATCCTATTGAAAATGAATACGTTCATTCCAACGAATCCGAAAACAGAAAATGAATTTTCTGTGATACTCAAAAAGTGAATCCGAGATTCATTTCCTTATATCACTCCCACTAGTCTATTTGAAATAACTACCCGTTGTCAATTTTATTTATCGTTTAATGCAAAGCTACCTAGTTCTTCCAAAGAACTTTAGCTTTCGAGAAAATTGCTAGGGATGCATTGGTCAGTGATCCGAAATCACTTTCCTTATCCTCTAATTTCCAATTTATTAATTTTTCGGTTTAGCCTTAAAACTACTTAGTTTAGATGACTAACACATATAAACGTTCATTCCCATTCTCGACTTTCCTTAGATGGAAACAGTCTTGAACTAGCGGTTCGTTTGAGTAGACACTACTCTTGAACTGTGGGATGTTCAGTGTTACTTACTTGGACTATCGTTTTTCTAATCGTCAAATCATAAGACCTAAGCTCCCACTAGTTTATCGGTTCCAAATACCGTCTAACTAGCAACACTTTGTATTTATGATTTTTCAAAGATTAGAACATCACCTAGAACTAAGCTCCCACTAGTTTATCAGTTCCAAATACTGTCTAACTAGCAATGATGTGTTCATGATGTTTTAAAGATTATAAAATCTCCAGAACTAAGCTCCCACTAGTTTATCAGTTCCAAATACGGTCTAACTAGAAACGCTTATTCTTGTTTTTCCAATGAATGGAGAAACACTTGTTCCGTCCATTACACATTTCTAATGATTCAGAAAAACAACAAATCATAAGACAAAGGCTCCCACTAGTTTATCGGTTCCAAATACCGTCTAACTAGCAACGCCTTATGTATATGATTTTCCAATTTTTCAATTTAGAAATTTGTTGTGTAATTAATTTGTCTGATAATCCTATATCATCTTTTGTAAACTAAGTATGGTCATCTCTCGTTCAACACGAGTGACACCCGAGACATACCTATACTATGTCACTTAAGTTTTTAAAGGCTCAAGGGAAAAATCTCTTCCGAAAAATTAACTGCATTTATTGATAATTACAACGTACTTGTTACTCTCCACATTTTTAATGAAGTCCTATTACTAACAGTTTAGTAGCCTAGAGATTTAGTTGTAAATAAAATGACAGAAAATTAAATTCAAAAATAAATTTTTCACTACTAGATTTATTTTAGGAATAATAAACTATAAAAGAGTTTATCCTACCATTCCAAAGATTTAACCTCGCACCTCAATGCCGCCGTAGGGTAGGTCAAAGAGGTGATAGTTAAACTGAGACAATCTCTCTCAGTGATTAATCTTCGAGAATCAAACATCTCACGGGAATCAGACATCCCGGACATTAATCACTGATTACCTTCCTTTTCTAGCCTAGATATTTCGAAAATATCCACAATGAGTGTGACCTACTATATCAGATCTCAAAGTACGCCCCGAGTATGCCGCCGTAGGGTCGGTCAGTGACCCGACGAGTACCCAAAATCCAATCCTTTCGGAGACCAAGCCTTGAATTTTGATAGGGGTGAACACCATCCGTAGGGGGGCGAAATCAAAGCGGCTCGAGGCGTCACCCTTCTCTCACGTGCTTGCACCTATAGTAGAGGCCGTGGGGTCAGCTGTCGCCTTCCCCGCTCCCACTCAATATTTTGAAAAAGTGGTGGGTTTACTAATTACGGTTTCGGTCTTGACAATAGGAAACAATAAATCAAAGTACTCTGAACAGGGTCGGTTATGTAGGCAAGCCTACGCCGTCTTATTCGTTGGAACATATGTGACAGTTCAGGCCAATCCGGCAAGAGAAGCCCCGTTTAGCCTAAAGGCTTACCGGCTATGCTAAGTCCTGTCGAACTGCTGTAACGTACATCACACGTGGAGGGGAGTCGATTGAGCCGAAGCTCGGTTGAACTCGCCCAACCATGGTTAGACCATTTCCGAACACATGTACTAAGATTTTCCGATTTCTAAATTGTCACCCAAAACGTAATCTCGTTTCTGTTTAAGGTGGGTTCACTGAGAAGCCATCACCGAAAAGCTCAACGATTTATCCAAGTGGGATTCACCGAGAATCCATCACTAAAATCGTAACGATTGACAAAAACCCGGTTCCTCGGTTTTAATAATTAGTTACTTAATTAATTAACTACCACATATTAATTAAATAAGCCTTTAAACTAATTATACGAGTTATACATGCCTAATTTATTCGAAATAAACTAGCTACATGTATGCATTGGAGTGAAATCATGATATGATGCATGTCATGGCAATTTTCCGGTTCTATCACATTATTTCGATCATACACGAAAAAATAACGGAAAAATTAAACACCGAGATGGATCGTTGGTACCCCCGTATCTAACCTATTAAAAAAAACAAACAAACCCTAACTAGGGTTAAAAAAATTCTGATCTGCTGCTGCTGTGTTTGATCGATGAACGGACATCCAAACGAACTTTGATCGTCACGAAAATTTATGGGTCTGTTCTTCACTCCTCCTAATTGAATAAGGATGGTTGGATCTGAGTTTTAACGGTCCAATTGATCCCAGCAAGCCGCTGATCCAACTGCTGCATCTGTTTATAACTGTGGCGCAGAAGTGTCTTCCCGGGGACGATCGGGCATCGAGCCAAATCCCGATCGACCTAAAAATTTTAGGGCTTGTTCATATCTCCATGGTAATTGATCTGAACGGTCGGATCTTCCTTTCAACGGTCCAATCTCTTCCAGAAATTCGACGAACTCACAGCTAGGGTTTTAATGCCTGATGTGCTTTTCTGTTACAGCAACAACTTTATAGCAGCGATCCGACATCGAGATTGACTCCGATCGTCACGAAATTTTGAGGGCATGTTCTAAAACTTTTATTCTTCATTTTGACTGGAGAGATTGTCGTTTCAACGGCCTAAACTCCGGGAAAAAATAATACAACGGAACAGAAACAAAACAGATCTACTTCTAGGAAATTAAAATTACAAAATTTCCTATACTCATATAAACGAATTTATACGAGTTTACAATAGATCTAACGAGTAAACAGTACCAACCCCAATCCATCTCTTCAACCACAACATATCAAAGCATTCATCATCATGATTTTTGAAAAAAACAATGCAATCTAAACATGCAATTTCCACTCCTAGATCTAAAATTCACATACTTTGATTGATATATCAAAGGCTCTGACACCACTTGTAGGATGTAATATCTCCGAATGGATCAAAGATCCACCCGATTACGCAGCGGAAACTACAAGATCTAGATCTAGTCAACCAAAATACATAAATAAATATATCTAACCTACGAGGGGATTAGATCACCAACCTTTTTATGGTGAAAAACGTCAAGAACAAGTTGAGAGCCTAGTTGAGAAGCCAAAGTCTTCCAACGCGTGTCTCCAAGCACCACCAGGTGGATGATGTTTCAAGCCGTCGGACCTCCCCGATATGCTACCAGAAAAATCCCGAATATTTTTCCGACTCGAACCCTAAGAATAAAGGCCGAAAAATTTTCAGCCAATTTCTCTTGTGAATAGTGATTTTTATGGTACAATGGAGACCTCTTCTTATATAGGAGAGAGATCCTTGTTCCACAAGGATTTAATTTAATTAATGGATAATCAATCAAATAAATCATTTTCCATAAAAGATAAATCTAATATTTTCCCAAACAAATTAGGATAAATAAAAGATCATTATCTAATTTATTAATTATTTAACCAATAAATAATTAAGCACATGTCATATAATAACACAAGAAAACAAATTCCTTGTTAATAATATATACATATTGGCGCCAATACCTAATTAAATAGGTCATGGGCCGAAATTCACCAAACCGGGTCGAGTCCATGAAAAAAATGTCTTTTCCATGTTTTTAATCATTTATTCCAACTAAACAATTAATCCACATATCAATTAAACAGTGCAATGCTACTATTTAATTATAATCGAGGTGCAACGACGAGAAACCTATATGCTATATTAGGAGCCACGTCGGGGACCATGGACCCATACTCAGTAGCTACAATAAATCGAATAATATTATCCGTCAGACCGAACAATAATATTCAATCTATTAATTCCGGGATTACACCACCATAAACCCGAAACTGAACTCTGCCGAATATAGATAACTTACACTCAACCATGAGTTGATAAGTTGTCCACTGATATAATCATTACATACGGATAAATCCTCCATAGACTGTTCATTTCGAGTCGGGATATTTCCGTAAACCCTTCTCGAAACACATTATCCTTATTTACCATTAACCCCCTAGTGATCAATTAGTTCACATACCAGACTAGTAGCTAATTAGTCTAACATGAACTCCGCGGATCGATCAGTTTCTAGGATTAACAAATAAGGGAACTGTCTGTCTACTTCCCGAGGGAAGGAATGGATTCTATATCTGTGACAGCACAGACTACTCACTCATCCTAGAATAGAGCCAACGAGAAGTGTTGGACCACATACTTTTAAGTGATCCTTACTAACACATCAAACTCTACCCTAGTCTAAGCAGTTGTCTGTGATCACCTCAGGGTTGAGATTGATCCATATATGATCATCTTGTGATTCGATAAGACTTCTCGATCACGGAATTATATCGAGAACTCAAATCAAATCGGTTCAGCCCTATATGATTATCATCATATATAAATGCCCCACAAGGTACCCTATTACCGACAGTCCGGATAAGACCGTGTCACCGTAAAGTGTTCGGGCGCATTATTAGCATATTAATCATGAGACCCATACTCAGATTAATCAACGCTACGGACTAAGTTAATTTTAAGTACATCTCACTAACTCAATCCTCTTGTGTATAGCCATACACTGAGTTATGTGATTACATAAACGAGGTACTTAGGGTTTTCAGTAGTGTCTTAATTATTAGCATACATGCATATAATAAGATGAATTATTAATTCTGTCCTAAAACAATTACATAATTGTCTTTCGGGCACTACACCTAACAAGTACATCATCCAGTTTGAGACTCCGGTCCTTTCTATGACTGTTCACAACTTTTTCCAGGATCTTCTTCAAACTTTGATTGCTTCGTTCAACCTGACCACTAGTCATAGGGTGATATGGTGTGCCGATTTTATGCCGAACACCATATTTCTCAAGTACTTTCTCTAGTGGTCGGTTGCAGAAGTGTGTTCCCTCATCGCTTATCAAGGCACGTGGGCACCCAAATCTTACAAAGATGTTTTTCTTTAGAAAATTCATGACCGTTTTATGATCATTGCGAGAAGTGGCTTGGGCCTCCACCCATTTCGATACATAATCGACACAGACTAAAATGTATTTATTTCCACAAGAAGATGGGAATGGGCCCATAAAATCAATCCCCCATATATCGAAGACTTCACATTCTAGAATGGGTTTCAATGGCATGTCAAAACGCCTTGTTAAAGCTCCGGTTCGTTGGCACCTATCACAAGCTTTGCAGAAAGCTTCTGAATCCTTGAAGATCGTGGGCCAATAGAAACCAAACTGAAAGATCTTGGCAACGGTTTTCCAAGGACCAAAGTGGCCACCAGTAGGCCCACTGTGGCACTGTTCAATGATATCTCATTGCTCTGATTCAGGTACACATCTCCAGGTACACATCTCCTTAACAATCCATCTTTACAAATCTTGAAGAGGTAAGGTTCATCCCATACAAATGTTTTCAAGTCAGAGAAAAATTTCTTCTTCTCCTGATATGAAAATTCCGGATTTAGATATTGGGAATGCAGGTAGTTGACGATGGAAGAATACCATGGAACTTCTGGGCGCAATCGTCTATAAGCATAACATTTTCAAGAGGAAAGTAAAGGTCTATCTCTTCAGGTTCTTTCTCTTCCTCATTCTGTATCCTCGAAACATGATCAGCTACTACGTTTTCACTGCCCTTTTTGTCCTTAATCTGAACGTCAAACTCTTGCAGGATCAGTATCCAATGTAGTAAGCGTGGTTTAGCATCTTTCTTTGTCATTAGATATCGCAAAGTAGCGTGATCAGTCCACACAGTAACTGCAGCACCCAACAAGTAACTACGAAATTGGTCCATAGCGAAGACTACGGCCAATAATTCCTTTTCAGTTGTGGTATAGTTTACTAGAGTAGGGTTTAGTGTGTGACTGGCGTAAGATATGGGCTGCAACTTTCCCTTTATTCGTTGTCCTAAGACTGCACCAGCAGCGTAGTTGGATGCATCACACATAAGCTCGAAGGGTAGATTCTAGTCAGGAGAGATAAGAATCGGTGCAGAAATCAACTGACTTTTAAGCTCCTCAAACGCTTGCTTGCAACTATCATCAAAATTAAAAACAACATCTTCTTTGAGTAAGGTAGATAGGGGCTTGGCTATCTTGGAAAAGTCTTTAATGAATCTCCTATAAAAACCGACGTGTCCAAGAAAACCTCTCACTTCGCGCACATTTCTAGGCAAACTCATCTTCTCTATAGCCTCCACTTTTGCCCTAGCTACTTCCATACCTTTGGCTCAGATCTTGTGGCCAAGAACTATTCCTTCATCTACCATAAAATGGCACTTTTCCCAGTTTAGGATTAAGTTCTTTTCCACACAGCGGGATAAGACCTGGTCAAGATTAACAAGACAATCATCGAAGGATTGACCAAAGACTGAAAAATCATCCATAAATATTTCCATACACTTTTCAACCAGCCCATCAAAGATTGCCAGCATACACCTTTGGAATGTAGCTGGGGCATTGCAGAGACCAAATGGCATTCGCCCGTAAGCGAATGTACCATAGGGCAAGGTGTGAAAGTTGTCTTTTCTTGGTCGACCGGATCTATGGGTATCTGGAAATATCCCGAATATCCATCAAGGAAACAGTAGAATGCATGTCCTGCCAGACGCTCAAGCATCTGGTCAATGAAAGGGAGGGGGAAATGATCTTTTTTCGTGACTTCATTGAGTTTTCTGTAGTCAATACAGACTCTATAACCCGTAACTAGCCTCAATGCTATTTCTTCGCCCTTCTCATTCTTCTCGATAGTAATCCCTCCTTTCTTAGGAACTATTTGAGTGGGGGACACCCATTCACTGTCAGCAATTGCATAAATAATACCCATGTCCAAAAGCTTGATAATCTCCTTCTTAACTACTTCTTGCATGTGAGGGTTGAGCCTCCTCTGGGGCTGTCTAACACACTTGGCACCCTCTTTAGTTTTAATCTTGTGCATGCATAAGTCCGGAGATATCCCTCTGATGTCTCCCACTTGCCAACCAAAAGCTTTCTCATTCTTTCTCAAAACGTTTAACAACTTCATCTCTTCTAACCGGGATAGCTTGGCAGAAATGATTAACGTAAGCTTGTCACCTTCTCTCAAGAAAACATATTTCAGATGCTTAGGTAACGGCTTCAGTACCAGATCTGCAGGGGGTTCTTCTAAACTCGATTTAAGATCTCCACTTTTCAACTCAACATCACTGGGTTTACTTAGTGGTCCCACTGCTAAAGCTTCTCCTTTCAACGTAACTTTACTAAACTCAGCTTCTAATTGTTCTAGATTCACCCAACCATGATTATTCAAATTCTCAACTAATCGCTCATATTCAGTCTCAACAGCCATGACTTGCTTTTCCATGTAGTCGTTAAAGTCATCAGACATATCCTCAATGGAGAAGCCGGTTGGATAATCAAAGGGTCTCTGAATAGCTTTGGATACACTGTAGCTCACCTCCTGATCACCGACTCGTATGGTTACTTGCCCACCTTCACAGTCAATGAGGGCTCTAGCTGTAGAAAGGAAAGGTCTTCCAAGTATCAAGGGGACATTCTCATCCTTTTCTATGTCTAGGACATACCAGTCAACCGGAAAAGTAAATCTATCAATTTGAACTAATACGTCCTTTAGTATCCCCACGGCCTTCTTGGAAGATCTATCAGAGAATTGTAGGTTCATGGTCGTGGGTTCTAAAAGATCATTCAATCCAAGCCGTTTACATACAGACAATGGCATCAGACTTATGGATGCGCCCAAGTCACATAAAGAGTTTGGGAAGACTAGTCCTCCCATCAGCAATGTGAGCACAAATTTCCCAGGGTCACCCCTCTTGATTGGTAGATCTTCATAACTTATGGTAGAGCAATCCTCACCAATCAACCGATCCATGTCTTCTAACTTCTTCTTAGAAGAAACAACATCCTTGATGAACTTAGTGTACTTAGGCATCTCAACCAAAACATCAGATAATGGAAGATTAACCTGAGTATTTTTCAGAAGATTAAGCACTTTTTCATATTTCTTGTCCTCATGCAAGGAGATGTTGCTTTTTCTAGGTGGAAATGGTAGTTTCTTTAAGTCACTCTCAGAAAAGACTTTCTTTGAGGATGAACTGACAGCTTTATCTTCCAAATCTTTCCACCTCACCACTTTCTCACTTCTTTTACTAGTCTGGGGATCAGCCACCTGAGTACTCTCTTGCAGAAAAGGGGAACATGGGTGCTCGATTTCCCCTCCTGCCTCATCACTGGCAGGAGGGGTTAGTGGTTTCCCTGGTTTGGGAGACCACTAAGTTGAGTACCAGATCTGAGATTCATGGCACTGGCCTCTTCTTTACCATAGGAAATTGAAGGAACTAGGTCAGTGCACTGGCCATGATTCAAATCGGTCTGAGCTACCTGACCACCCTTAGGATTTTTCTCCGTAAAGCTAGACAACTGCCCTGAGGGTCTGGAAGCTAGTTGGCCAGCCATTTGCCCGATCTGCCTCTCAAGACTCTTTATTGTGCTCTGAAGGGATTGGATATTATTATTCTGCTCCTTCAGTTTAGCTTCAAGATCATTAGAGTGAGAAGGGCCTTGAGAGTTCTGAAAGTTCTGCGGGAAGGATTGGCTGGAACGATTCTGAAACGCATGATTTGAATTGTTTGGCCAATTTTGATTGAACCTCTGATTTGTATTGGAAAAATTCGTGTTCAGGTTCTGATTGAAGCTTGGGTTTCGATTGAAATTCCGATTCTGGTTAAAATTCAAATTTTGATTGAGATTTTGATTCTGATGGAAGCCCTGGTTTTGAAGATTGCTTTGGCCAGAGAACTGATTGTTGAATCTCTGATTTTGCTGGCCAATGAACGCATTGACTTCAGCGTTCTGTCCAACCATAGGACAGAAACGAGCAGTGTGCCCCACATTATCACATGCCTGGCATGTGACTGAATTGTACTATCCCTGATTCTTGACAACATTGACTTGATAAGTCGAAGGGGAAATAAATTGACACTGGCCAACCATATGGCCAGTTTGACAACAATTTTCACAATACAGAACTTGAGAGTTCTGCGAGAATGATAGATTCTGATTCGTTGGATTTAGAGACATTGAAAGAGCAGCCACCTGCTGTTGCAGCATGGCAATCTGATTTTGCATATTTACCTCCTCGATCCTAGGAGGAGGAGGAGGAGGAGGAGGTGCCTGGATAGCATGAGACGAGGGGGCATAGTTGTATTTGGCAATATCCTCAAATAATGCCCACCCCTCTCCAGGTGTTTTCCTCAAGAATTCCCCTCCAGAAGAACTATTGACCATACCCTTAGTGAGTTCGGTCAATCCACTGAAAAACGTGTTGACTTGCCTCTGCAAGTCCAAACCATGATGGGGGAATCTTCGAAGGAGAGCTTTGAACCTCTTCCAACAGTCGAAGAAAGACTCGTTTTCCTTTTGATAAAAAGTGAAAATTTCACTTAAGCATTGGGTTGTTTTGGATGGTGGGAAATATTGACTCAGGAACTCTTTCTCGAGTTTGGCCCAGGTGGTAATTGACTCGGCAGGCAGAGAGTTGTACCACTCTTTCGCCTCCCCTTTCAAGGAAAATAGAAATAGCTTCAATTTTATTGCATCCTCATTTACCCCTTGTATGCGAGTTGTACCACATATTTCCAAAAATATGTGTACATGAGTGTGAGGATTCTCATATTGGAAACCATGAAAGATTGATGCGTGTTGCATCATTTGGATAAGAACGGTTTTGAGTTCAAAGTTTGGTGCATTAATGGCGGGTAGAACGATGGCCGGGTTGACTTTGACTTCACCAGGCATGGCGTAGTCAGCCAACGTACGTCTATCTTCTGCAGCCATAATGACTATGTCTTCGATCTCCTCAGGTAAACGTTCCTCAAGGTCTTGATCGGCCTTATCAGAAAGAACCGCAGGACGGATTCTCTACTTGTTTGGACGGACTATGGTCCGCTCGAGGTCGGGGGTATAGAGTAGTGGCCCCTTTTGACTTCGAGTTTGCATAAACCGAAACCAAAATCAAGTTGTCTAAACTAAAAACTAGAAGTTAAAACCTATGAAAAAAATAAAAACAGGAGTACAGACGGGCGTCCAATTAATCCGGACGGGCGTCTGCCTGAAGAGCTAGACGGCCGTTTGGGGCAAGCCAGACGCTCGTCTGATTTCCACCAAATGGTACCGAGTTGGCTCTTTTTAGATGGACGGGCGTCCACTTACTCCGGACGCCCGTTTGGAAACCAGCACAGAAAATAGAAACAGAAAACTTAGTAAAAACTAGACAACCATACCGAGTCCCCGGCAACGGTGCCAAAAACTTGTCTCGGATTTTATCTAATGAAAAATAAACAAGTAATAAAAATAAATCCGGTTTACCCCAAGTGCAGGGATCGTAGTATAATGATTAAAACCGGAGTCGAACCCACAGGGAATCGAGGTTGTTTACCTAGTTTTTATCTAACTAACCTAAAGATGTCACAACTACTATTACTAAAATTATAAGAAAATAAAAACGTTTAACACTTAACAAAATAAAAACGAAAATAACAAAAGTAAACTGGATAGAAGATTAGAAATCTAAAGCCAGGAAATATAATTGCGAACAAGATTAACTAAACTAATTCTATTCTAAAACCTAAACATGCAGTAAAAAGTTCTAAGTTAGCTAAGCAATTCAAGTTCAAGCGATTTTAATCAATAATTTAACGAACGAACAAGCAATTGATCCATCAATTCTATAACATTCAATTCCTCCTCTAGATTATCTAGTGATTTTTAATAAAAGTTGTGATTCACCTAACAAAGGTATGAGCTCCTAATCTCTTAGAAAAGTTCGTCTATCAATCTTTTATCTTTCGATCCTAAAGATTAACGCTTTTATATCCAAGGTGTGAAATTTCTCAATTTGTAATCTAGAAATTCAACCTAACAACTCTTGTTAATTAGATTAAAGATCTAATCTCTACTACGGTGATCTAGGGTTTAATCACGATTCTCATCAACATTAAACATCAAACATGCAAAGATCTCTCGATTCAAATTGCATAAAAACAAGTAAAACATAATAAAGATGCAACTTTTAATAAAACTCACAAGATAATCCAAAGGTGAAATCAAAGTGTTGATAGAACGGCTTCACAACACTTGTTCCAAAAGCTTTTAGCCTCTAAGCATTGCTTGAATACTCGAATTTGCTACTAGAAAGTACATATGATTGGAGAAATTTATCTAGGAAATCAAAAGCATAAAAGTTGTATATAAAGGGTGGAGAACACAGAAAATCGCCCCAAAGGGTTTTGTGGCCGCCTAATGTTCATTGGATTCCCTTAGGGTTGAAAAAAACGCGCCTATTTATAGAGTTTTAAGTCGGTTTCTGCTAGGTCGGCGTATGGACGCTCGTCTGAGGTACTGGACGCCCGTCCAGCTTGCATAAAATCTTCGAGTCGGGCCGAGTCATGTCAGACGCCCGTCCTATGTAAATTTGGACGCTCGTTCAGCAAAAATCTCAATACTATGAATCCACTATTTATTCCTGGACGCCCGTTCGATTCCTCAAACGCCCGTCCATCTGGACGGAGCTTCAGACGCTCGTTGGGTTCAACTTCATTCGAAATTCAAGTTGAATCTTCAATCCGATCTCATCTTTATCCTTTTTTCACGACATGTAAATGTACCTTCAAGATGATAAAAACGAGCAAAGTGTAAAACCATATATGAAGAGAGTTTGAGAAAGTAAATAATACTTGAGTAAACTCCAACTTGTTTATTCATGTTGAAAGAATGAGTATAAATAGATACAAGAGAGGATCCTTACAAGAGAGGATCCTAGCTAGTAAAGTAAAAGTAACTAGAGTCGGCTACAATAAATGCTAGAGTCGGCTATGTCTATGCTATAACATAATAGGACAAAGGATAGTTACTTTATGACTATTAGGACATATTAATTGTTTATTCAATGCAATTAATATGTCCCTTGATAGAAAGTACCACGTTACATTGTAACATGTTATGAGTGTAATAATAATGTAATATTAACCATAGTATTTCCACACCCCCTCAACCGGGTTGTATATGTTTATACAGCCAAGTTTGCTACTTAGTCTGCTGAACATAAGTGGTGGTATGGCCTTGGTGAGAATATCAGCATTCTGATCTGCTGAGGGAACATACTGGAGTTGAATAATCTTGGCATCAATCTTCTCCTTTAGGAAGTGTCCGTCAATGTCCACATGTTTGGTTTTATCATGATGGACCGGATCCTCTCGCCATGCATAAGGCTGAATTATTGTCACAACAGAGTGTGATAGGTTGTCGAAGAGGTTGCTTTGAAGTTCGGTGAGTACCCTTTTTAGCCACGAGCTTCACAAATGCCAAGTACAAGTGCCCCGAGTTCGGCTTCAAGATCGCTTCTTGACACGAGGGTCGTTTCTTGCTTCTCCAAGTAACTAGGTTTCCCCATACATATGAGCAATATCCCGTGGTAGATCTTCTCGTCAATGTGACATCCACCCCAATCGGCATCGGTGTAGACCTTGATTGATCTATCGGGAGACTTGGTGAAATGTAAGCCCCGGCCAGAGTGGACTTCGGTACCTCGCATCCCGTTCACGCATCCCAATGTTGCTCGCAGGGCAATGCATGAATCAAGCTAACCGGATCGACGCCATATGCAATATCAGGTCTTGTATGGGACAGATAAATGAGTTTCCCTACAAGTCTTTGATATTGATCCTTTCTGACAGCAATGTCACCATGCAGCAGGGTATTACTGGGGTCTACTGGGGATACGGCAGGTTTGCATCCCAAAGATGCCGCTTTCCTTCAAGAGTCCAAGACATACTTCCTCTCGTGACACGTATATACCCCGGTCGTTCCTAGCTATTTCCATACCAAGAAAGTACTTGAGGTAGCCCAAATCTTTAACTTGAAATACTTTTGCCACGGGGTCTTCAAGTGTTGGATCTCGAAACGGGGTCATCACCGGTAAGGATGATATCATCCACATAGACAATAAGAATGGACCTTTTCTCGGTTTGTTGTTTTGATAAACATTGTGTGATCCGAGTTGCATTGATGATATCCAGCAGCCTTTAACCACGAGTGAGTTTTCCAAACCAGGCTCTGGGACCGCTTTAGGCCATATAGAGATTTCCTCAATTTGCAAACTTTCCCTTGAGTGTGAGTGTTGGAAAAACCAGGAGGCACATTCATATAGACTTCCTCGCAAGGTCACCATTTAGGAAAGCATTCTTGATATCCAATTGGTGTAGAGGCCGATCAAGTTGGACAAAGAATTGAGATCGGTACCGACAACGGTGTTTAGTTTTGCCACGGTGCAAAGGTTTCCTTGTAGTCAAGGCCATATGTTTGAGTGAATCCCCTTGCAACCGGTCTAGCTTTGTATTTGTCAATAGTACCATCGCATTGTACTTGATAGTGAACACCATTTGCGATGATCGTCTTCTTTCCATGTGGGAGAGTGGTGAGATCCCAAGTATGGTTGTCAAGGAGAGCGATCATTTCGGTTTGGATGTTGCCTTCCACTTATCATGTTGGAGAGCTTCCCGTATATTCTTAGGAATAGAGTGAGAATCCAAGTCCCGTGTAAACATGGCAAAAACAGTGATAACCGATCATAGGATAGATAATTATGAATAGAGTGATCGGTAGTGCAAGATCTCTTTCCCTTCCCGATAGCAATAGGTCCGTCATCAACGTCGCCAGGGCCGAGAGTCGGTGGGGTGCCGAGGTTCGGTCTCCGCCGTGACTCGGCAGGTTGCCGAGTGTCGGTAGTCTCGGTTCGGCGGGCTCGGGGTCGCAGTCTCTTCTTCGGGAGGTTGCCGAGGATCGGTAGGATGCCGAGAGTCGGTGGGGTGTTGGGGTTCAAGAGTTTGCCGAGGGAAAGGATTTAGGTCAAGTTCAATCGGGTTTCCATCGTTGATCGCCTCGGTGGACTTGTCAGTAGTAGGGAGTCCTTTCAAAGAATTTTACATCCATAGAATTGTAAAATCTCTTTTCGAAAGGAGAATAGCACTTGTAACCTTTCCCGTCCTTTGCATATCCTAGGAAAATGCACTTGTGAGCTTTGGGATCAAGTTTGCTTCGTGTTGGGCATGGATATAAACAAACACAAGTGCAACCAAAGATTTTTGGAGGTAATTGGGAAATTAGATGAGGACGGGAGTGAGTGGTCAAAAGGGTTTGGATAGGAGTTTTGAAGCCTAACACTCGCCGGGAAGTCCGTTGATTAAGTATGTGGCGATTAATATAGCTTCACCCCACATATATTTTGGAACATGTGTTGTGAACATGAGTGATCTAGCCATTTCCGGTAAGTGCCTGTTCTTTCTCTCAAAGAACCCCATTTTGTTGAGGTGTTTCCACACAACTACCGGTATGGACAATCCCCTTTTCCATCAAGAAATTACCGAGGTTAGACTCATAGTATTCAAGTGCATTATCGCCTTTAAGATCTTGATCTTAGTGTCAAATTGAGTAGAGATCATGTTGTAAAATTCCCGAAAAACTGTTCCAACTTCGATTTATCCTTCATTAAAAACAAATTTACATGTGTTTCGGTATGATCATCAATGAAAGTGACAAACCACCTTTTCCCCGTTATACTTTTTACTCTTGAAGGTCCCCATACATCACTATGAATTAAAGTGAAAGGTTTTGAAGGCAAATAAGGTAGTTTGGTATACACGTATTTGGTAAGTTTGGCAAATTGACAAATATCACATTGAAGATCATTGACATTACATCCTTTAAATAATTCAGGAATTACAGACTTTAAATAACCAAAACTTGGATGTCCTAGTCTATAATGCCATAACATGATATTATCTAAGGTTTGAGTGCAGGCCGCCGAGGCGATTCGCCGTCGTCGTCTTCCGTCTTCGGCGGGTTGACCACATACAATCCCGAGCAGGGGTTTAGCCCTCCCAATCACTTCCCGTGAAGAAGGGTCCCGGAAAGTGCACCGATTCTTATTAAACACCACAAATTCAATTCAAATCTTTTGCAATTTTATCGACGATATGAGATTGCAATCTAATTTTGGAACAAATAGGACATCCTTTAGGCATATCTTATTAGTGAGTTTAACATTTCCAAAACCTTTTGCATGAGAGATAGATCCATCGCCGAGCTTAATTTTATGAATTTGATGACATGGCATAAGGTGAGTTATGAGGTTTTTATTGCCGGTCATATGAGAGGAGGCCCCGAATCAACAATCCACGTTTCATTACTAATAGAAGAGTAGAATTTACCCGTACCGGCTCTCGTGTAGCCATGTCGAGAGAGGGACTACCTTCTTTTTGTTGAGTGAGGAAAGCTTTGAATGCGAAAGAACCGAGCATTCAACTTGTTATCATTCTCCCCTTCATTGACGTGCCCGCCCGACTTTCCCCGGTAGGCTTGGAGGATTTGGGCATGCCATGTAGCTTCCAAAGCAAGTGTCCTTGGTGTGATTTGTGCGTTTGCGGTGCTCACGAACAACTTTCCGCTTCGATCGCAGGCTTCCCGACGGTCTCGCAACCTCGGCAGGCTTCCCGACGGTCGGCAGGTAGCACTTTCGCAGGGTTGTCGGTAGGGGAGTTCAAAGAAAGCATCACTTTCCTCCTGCTTTCCTCATGTTTGACTTCGGCAAACATGGATTTGAGATTGGGGAGAGGCTTTGTGGCAAGGATTCTTCCCTAACATCATCAAGAGTAGGATTCAAATCTCCGATGAAGAAACTTGAATACTCTCTTTTTCTCAATAATGTCCTTATAAAGGGCGCATCCTTGACATCATTCCGGGGGTGAGTTTCCAACATATCCAGGTGTTGCCATGCCCTAGATAGTTGATTGAAGTATTGAGTTACGTACATATCTCCTTGTCCGCAATTTTGAATCCGAGCTTCAAGTTCATACACTTCGGATGTATTGTCTTTCTTGGAGTAAAGATCCCCGGCATTATCCCGCATCTCCTTTGCGGTATCATACATCGTAAAGTTCTCACTAATCTCTTTTGTCATTGATCTTGTGAGAATGGTCATGACTTGATTATTAGTAGTATCCCATGCTTCAAATCCTGGTTCATCTTCGGCGGGGGCGGGTTTAGAGCCGGACGGGTATCCCATCTTACCTTGTCCGGAGATGTACATTTTCATAGATCTTGACCACGGTAAGTAGTTGTTGCCATCAAGTCTATGATTTGTGTAAGATGAAGAGTCGGTGACCCCACCTGAGGAGGTAGCCGGGACTCGACCGAGGGTGAGGAAGCTTCGGATAATGAAGACATTCTTGATTCAAACGGGGGTGCCGAGAATTTGCGATGGATTCGGGAGTTTAAGGCTCCGATACCATGAAGAGAGTTTGAGAAAGTAAATAATACTTGAGTAAACTCCAACTTGTTTATTCATGTTGAAAGAATGAGTATAAATAGATACAAGAGAGGATCCTTACAAGAGAGGATCCTAGCTAGTAAAGTAAAAGTAACTAGAGTCGGCTACAATAAATGCTAGAGTCGGCTATGTCTATGCTATAACATAATAGGACAAAGGATAGTTACTTTATGACTATTAGGACATATTAATTGTTTATTCAATGCAATTAATATGTCCCTTGATAGAAAGTACCACGTTACATTGTAACATGTTATGAGTGTAATAATAATGTAATATTAACCATAGTATTTCCACAATATATATATATAGAAAATTGCCAATAAAACCACGTAATTAACTAGAGTTTGCTCCTAAACAACTCCCAACTTCATTTGCTTAATAAATCAAATAACCACTTAACTTTCTATGCAAAACATTAAAATATAGAGGAATTTGTTACGAAATAGAGTAATATAAATCATAGAAAATCACCATAAACAGTAGGCCTTCAACTAACTTGTTCTTTGATAATTTGTTGATGGTCTTCAAATTCAAGTGATTTAATCTTCTGTGCCAAATCTAGCTTGTTGATTGTTTATTTTTGACAAACATACATGTTTCTGCCTTGGCTGCTCTCCAGTCCACCACATACATGTTGTCTTGTCTTCTACTTGCAAGAACTACTGTGTTGATTTGGCTGTGAATCACTTTGCATCCTTCTTTGTTGAAGTGCACATTGTAGCCTTTGTCACAGAATTGACTAATGCTCATCAAATTGAAATTAAGTCCCTTGACATATGCCACATTTTGAATCTTCAGATTGTTCTTGAGTATTATGCCTTCCCCTTAATCTTGTCAGGATTATCTTTGCCTCCAAATGTGACTTTGGGTCCATCAAAAGCTTTGATGTCAGTGAGCCATTTCTTGTTTCCTGTCATGTGTCTGGAACATCCATTGTCTATGTACCAGACATCCTACAAAACAAATTAATTAAGTTTAGGTACCCAACACTGTTTGGGTCCAATTCTGTTAGCAGTCATGCCTCCCATACCAAGTGTATATCCAAATGTTCTTCTTTTTGGATAGTTGAAGTCATCAACTTCATATGTATAAGGCATGGCAGAATAGCTTCTGATATTTTTACTTAAGATATTCTGATACATTTCTCTGCCTTTTGGTACATGTGCATCCCTTTTCACTTTCCAATATGCAGTAGGAAATCTGTGTTGCTTCATGTGTCTAGGAACATATCTAGATTGATTTTTCTTAAACACATGATGCATATCACTCAATGGTTTCTTCTTGTATTTTGGAGGTGCAACATTCCAATCATCCTCTCAAGGATAAAGTTTGCCTTTACCTTTCAGAAGGCTTTTGTTTTTGCTTGACTGGAATGAGGATTTAGTGTGCTGTTTCACTGCACTAGGTTTTGACTTCACCGGAGCAGGATGATTTGTTGGAACTATGGTCTGTCCCTTTCTAAATTTTGGTCCATTGATGGTCCTGAATTTAGAATTGTGTTGACCATTGTTTCTACTTTCATCCTGACTGTTGTAGCCAAGACCAGATCTGGATCCAAACCTCTTTGAAGGTTTGTAAGATGGTGCATTTAGTGGTGCAGTGGTTAACTTTACTGGTGGGGAGATTTTCTTAACTGATCTGTCAATAACAGATGTATGATCATCTGCTTTTCGTTGATCATTTAAGCGAGTCTCCTTACTAGTTAATTCAGCTTTTGCTTTATCCAGTTCTTCTTTAATCTCTTATTCTCTTTTCTTAGATCCTTGCATTCCTTTTCCAGAATTTCATGATTCATTTCAATTTCATCAAATTTATTCATGAGATTTTGGACTATCTAAAGGGAGAGCAGAAGATTGTGCAGTGTCAGAAGTGGATGCATTAGATGAAGAGTAAGAGCTAGATGATACCTCAGTTTCATTTGATTCTTTGGTCATTAGACATAAATCAGTGTCTGAGCTGTCACCTTCATCTTCATTTAATTCTTTGGTCATGAGACATAAGCATGCTTTTTCATTTTCTGAGCTATCTTCTTCATCACTGTCATCTGAGTCATTATCAGATGATTCTTCATTCTTTTCACTACTGGATTCAGCCTTCAGTGCCTTCTTGCTTTTCCTCTTTTCAAATGCTTTGTATTTCTTCTTTTCATCATCTTTGTCATTTTCTTCAGGACAATCAGCCTTGAAGTGTCCTTTCTTGTTGCAGTTGAAGCATATGTATTCATCATATTTCTTCTTCATGTCTTTGTTTGAGCTTGACCTCTTGTTTGATGATGAGTTTCCCTTGAATGGCTTCTTTTTGCTAAACCTGTCAAAACGTTTGACTAATAAAGCTACTTATTCTTTGTGTTCTTGTGTCTCTCTGTTGATACAATCGGCAAAGTTACTTTGCGGGGGTGCAACCAGTGCAGTGATTTTTTGTGTCTCTGCCGGAGCACCATCTTCACCGTTCAATTCGAATTCATGAGCTTTTAATTGGGACATCAGGGTCAGAGTGTCTGTGTTTGCAAGATTTGTTGTTCCTCTGATTACTGATGTTATGATCTTCCATCTTTCAGATAAGCGTCTCAAAATCTTCAAGAATACTTCTTTCTGAGGATATGTGTGTCCAAGCTATTTCAGTTCACTGATAATGCTTGAGAATCAGTTGTCCGTTTGATCAATGGATTCACCAGCCTTCATTTTGAAGTTCTCAAATTTCTGTTTTGCAACAGATAATTTGTTTTCTTTAATCGCTTCGATCCTTCATTTATCAATGCTAGCTTGTCCCACATCTCCTTTGCTGTTTTGCAGTCTTTGATTCTCATGAACATGTTGCTATCTAGGGTCTTCAAAATCATGTCTTTTGCAACAAAATCCAGATTTGCTCTTCTCATGTCATCCTTGGTCCAATCCTTTTTAGGTTCATCGATTTCCTTCCCTTGATCTACTCCTGTGCCTACCACAGTAGTGATTATGATTGGTCCATCATTAATTACATCCAGCATCTCTTCATGAGTTGCTGCAAGATGAGACAGCATTCTTATTTTATATTCATCAAAATTATTAACATTAAAAACAGGTACTTTTGACAAAAAGTTTGAGGAATCCATAAGTGCAAGTGAAGATATAAATGTAAACGTATAGAAAACTTAGATTTGAAAACTACTTTGAAAATGTGTGATCTCCTTGTTACTAGAAATTAGATCTGAACAGGTTCTGATACTAGGAACACTGCTCTGATACCAATTGTTGGTCTTAGAGAAGGGTGAAACTATAGTCAGAGGGGGGGTGAATGACTCTAGTGGAGTTTCAAAAACTTTTCTTTTGTTTAAAAGCTTTTGGGCAGTGGATAAGTCCCTTCTTACTATGTTGTTTTCAAATCAGTTTAGGCAATCACAGATATAAGTTATGATCTAGGCAATTTAAATAAATACTGTAAATTAAATTGCAGAGAGTAAATTGACACAAGGCTTATAGTGGTTCAGGGTGGTGTAATCCCTTAATCCACTCTTCTCGTGTGATGATTGGAGAATTCACTATTGTTTTCACATATACAATAGTATGATTGTCCTTGGCTTCCCAAGCTTCACAATCTACAAGACTATCACTCCTTGACTGCAACAGCTTTAATGATTCAGTCTCCTTTCTCTGCTCCTTGAGATCAAAATCCTTCAACAGCTATCATAGACTCAACTCCTTCTCAGATTGCCTCGGATTCAGTTGCTTTAGTTTGATGTGAATGTGATCCACAACCTTGCTTGATCAATCTCAGTCCTGAATATGACTTTGTAGCTTTGATGTCTGAGTTGATCACTAGATGTATCCTTGTAAGTTCAGAGAAGGCTTTTTGAATTGACAGAGTTTCTGCTTGATTTTTTCTTTTCAGATCGTTGTTTTGTTTTTCTGTCAATGCTTCTATTTATATCCTTGAATAACCTTGATTTTGAAATTCCGTCCGTTTGCTATACTAATGAGGGAATAATCCTTGATTTTATTCTTGATTCCCCCTTAATTGCTTTCTCCTTGATTTCAGTGATCGGATTCTTTCTTCAAACGTATAGCAGAAAATCCGTCCTTGATTGATCCTCTATTGATTGTGCATTTAATGCATGATCATCTGAATCTTCAACATATATTAAATCTGATCTGGTAGGTATTACTTCATTGTTTTCTGAACGGTCGAGTGATCCTTCTGACTTAGCCGTTTTGGCTCTTCCTTTACCGTTTTGTCTTCACTCAGCCGATTCACTGTTTTCTTCTTTGCTTCTGTTTAAGGAGAATCTTTGTACTTCACTGATCCTTGATTGGGGTGAGATCAGTGTACACCATATTTGAATATTAAGTTTCATCACTTGAAATATAACTTAGACTTATCCAAGGTCATCACAGATTTCCTTGGTTATAAGTCAGACCATAAAGTCTTCATTGTATCTCTGCTGGTGCTTGGCTGGCTTCACTCTGCCGAATGTCTGTTCTACTTTACCGTCCTACCAACTAGTACAATACTTGTCTGACTCAACTTATACAACATGTCAGACTCTAAGTAAAGACTTATACAGAGAATTCTAACTTATTTCAGGCTTGCTATAACTGCTAGTATGGCCATCATCAAAACATAATAAATGTTCCTAAAAAGTTGTAATATAAAATGTCCCTACATGCTCCCGTGTTGATCATGACCTTGTTGATGCAAGCTCGATTGACTACCCCCGACACATAAACGCACATGTCCTCCACATTCACGGAAGTCACCAGCTCACTTTGGGTAAAAGCAAGGGGTTGCTCATTCCCACGCAGGATAGCTAGCTTCTCCACGTTTTTGTTTATAGAGCCGATACGGCTTTTGATTTGGTTGTTGCTGGGAAAAGTCTTTGTGATCATTCGAATCTATCAATCGTACTGACAGGCTTGTTGATTTTTTCTGTCCGGCCATCCAGTATCTCTCTTGTAATGATCATGATTTCCGCAAGCGAGTAACTTTTCAATTGCTATTTTGAATTGCATACATTCGTCGGTGGTATGACCTTTGTCCCTATGATACCCGCAATACTTGGTTATGTCACGGTGCGGAACAGGCATCATAGGATAAGGCTTAGGGAGCTCGTCCCTTACTTCATTCAGCATTTGAGTGTATGAGATTCTCTAGGGATTGAATGTCTCATCCTTAAATCTCTCGGGCTTTTTGATATCCCAATCTCTATTCCTGTGACTATCCCTGCGCCGGCTACGCTCTGCCCTCTGTTTGCCCTTGTTGGACATCGATGAACCCTCATTACCCGCCGTCGCAATGTACTTCCTCGTTGAACTCAACATTTATTAGAGGTTCGACAGCGGGGTCAGAGCAAAATAAGATTTCAGATAACCGGGATTCGGCCCTGTTTCAAAACTGCTCATCACAACATTGTCCTCTAAACCCTGGGTTAGTTCGTACACCTTGTAAAACCGCTCGGAGTAGCTACGGGTTCCCTCATTCTCACCCTATCGGACCTCGTGAAGGTTGATGTGTGTCTTTTTGGGCCCTCCTACTGACTTGAACTCAGATATGAACTTGTTTATCAGATCATCCTAAGATAAGATTGAACCCAAAAGGAGACCGCGAACCCACGACGCCGCTCTATCCTGCATCAACCCCACAAAAGCTATACACCATGCCTCATTGCTAGGCGTGCATAGACTGATTTTGCTTTCGAAAGCTGAAAGCCAATCCAAATGATCCGTCGTTCCGTGATAATTGGTGAAGTTAGGGTAGTGAGTACAACCTCTTGGAGCCGCCTTCAAGTTGTTCGGATAAAGGACGATGGTACCCCATGTCGGATTAGTTTTCATTCCGGTCCTACCCATTTGTAATTCCTCTATCTGTATTTTCATGATACCCATCTCATCTTGATTTTCTGGGATAGCAGGGAGCGGGGTATAACTTTCTTCGCCCGTGACTCCCCTTGTCCCTCTACCGGGGTACAGATTTCCGTAGGATTTTTAGGTCGCCCTGGGGCTGCACCGCGATCGTCAACCACGGGCCCCAGACAAAAGTTGCATGACTGCTCCCCTCTTCCTCTGACCGCTGAGGTTGCCCTATTTTCTATGGGTTAAGAGTGTGTTGTATCTCCATCAGCGCTGCTATGGGGGGAATAAAGTTTCTGACACGTTGAGGACATAGACCCTCTGCAACGAGTAGCATGTTACCCACTCATATTTGCTCTACATAATTCATATGTGCTTGAAGAGCTAGTGTATAAGAATTTTGCTGTAGGGGCGTTCCTCCCGCTGAGACCGCTTCTTGCTCGTCATTCAGATGAGAGGCCCCAATAATACCTTTCCCGCGGTCTTTCTAATCGCCGCCTCATGTATCTCACAGACTCGGGTCCTTTCTCTTATGTAAGCGCACATATCGGGCGTGATGTCCTATCCGGCATCAGCCCCGGCGGACAACACTCTCCTGCTTATTTCTCCACGTGGCGTGTGCGCTCCACACCGAGGGCCTTGGTTGCCCGCCTTAGTCGGTGTGGCAGGTGTCATGTTTTCGTGCCAACCATATTGACTAAGATATTTTGCGGATATTTTTACTGGTTCTTGATGGTATTTGTAGATATAAATATCTTCAAAACCCCCAAATTTACTCTCCAGGTGACTATGACAACCAAACGATTCTCGTATTACTTGAAGAGCTGAAACTGACCAAGAGTATACACCAACCTAGGTTTTATGAGAGACTCGTGTGTGAGTTATGAAGATGGCATTGATGACGTTCCTTCAAGGTGAGCCAAAAAACCAACCAAGCTTGCCGCTAAGATGCTGAAGGCAATGATATCCAGGCTGTATTATCCCAGAGAATCAAAGCTTTTGTTGATTTTAAAGCCAAAGACGGGGGAAAGACCTCGCCGGCGACGCCGTAAAATAGATTTCGCGGTGGTGCGAGTTGCCTGAGTAAGCTTTTCTCAATGATTTTCCCGGTAACAGAGACAACTGATATTGCGGTGAATACCATATTTGAGGTAACAGTTATATAGAGCGGATATATGGCTGTATGTTTATGATTTCTCTGGGGAGAAGGTGGCGGATATTGAGAACTAGGCGGTCGGACTATGCTTTATGAGTGGAAACACAAGTGAGTCAACAAACTGACAGAGTAGTTCTGTGTATATTAGTTCTTGGATCCTTTCTTATTACATTGTGATCCCATATATATAGGCTAGGACTAAGTCAGTAGGACTATTCCTGACAAGACAATTAAAAGGATATAATTAGAGATAATCATGCAAATAGATACAAGTGGACCGGCCAGCTGTATGGATAAGTATGGCGGACAGCGGACTCATATGTTGGTCGGACTCATATCTGCCTTGTCTTGATGTCATCCTGATAATATGGGAGATTTCACTGTATCCGAGGCCTCGGAGTGGAAAGGGGTCCGGCTTATGGGCGGCGATCAGGATCCGGCTTATGAACTGCGGACTGAACCCGGCTTACGAACGGCGGGCGGGATCCGGCTTATGAATTTCGGACTAAGGGGAAGGAGGCCCAAGATCTGTTATTGGGCTATGAAATAGGCCCAATCTAGATTAGCAGGGACCCAATCCAGTTCGGGTATATCAATAACTGATCAGACTCAGACCTGAACGGATTGAACAGAAAATATAAAACCATAAATCAACCTTGCCTTGAATACATGGTACCTACTGCAACATCAGTAGGTCAAGTTCCTAGAAATTCATATCTTTTGAGATGTATCTACAACTCTTCTGATATTTCAATTATAAAACATGATTTCTTATAATATCATACATTTAGAATAAGAGTTTTTTAAATCGAAAATTGAGGTTTATATCATTAGTTTATAGAAAAGAATAATACAGAAGAAAAGTTAGGTGTATGAAATAAAAATGGTCGAGCCACAACAATGTTATTAGGCCTCGTGTTTAGTGTGCATTGTTTCCACACCGGTACATGAAAGGAGCATTATTTTAATTCCTCTATGAATAACCTTCATATTGATTGTACAACTACAACTTAAGATGTTCTCTAATAAATTTGGGCCGAATGACCTGTATTTGATTTAGACTAAAGACCAAATTATGGGATCTGTCCAAAAAAAAATTTACTTGATGGATTATGTAAGTATAGGCCCTAAAATTAACTTATTTTGAGAGGGCCTAGGCCCGGCTTTATATTGCATGGTCTAAGGGCCGACCTTTTGTTTTTTGCTTGGGATATCTAAACCAATATTCAAACATGTAAAGTATCTAAAACTTATAATATATCTTATTTTTAATATGACTTTAACTTATAATGCATCTCACTTTTTAAGCGTGGTTGATTCATCTCATTTTTTAAGCGTTTCGGAAACATGTTAACTATCTTAATTTTTATGTATGACTGAAACATATGATATATCTCACATTTTAAGTGTGAATACAACATATATAACATATATCAAGTTTTAAGTGTGGTCGAATTATAATTTTTTTTGTCACATTAGTATATGTCGCGGTTCAGAAACTGAGATAAAAATTCATAGACCAAGATTAAAAAGTATGATTTTATATCTCCTAAGAGCTTGTGTTGCCTTTTGTTTATCTTTTTAACTTCGCAGATATTCTATCATTACACATTTTTAGTGAGTTGATGCTTTAAAACTCACTAAATGAATTATTCTTTAGTATTGTGATTGTTGCATGCGCGACTAAAAAAAGGACTTTTTGTGACGAATTTATTCGTCACAGAATATAAAGATTTTCGTCACAAAAATTGATCAAACCTAATATAAGATATTTTGAAAGCACATTGATTATTTGACATTTGTATTATTTGCATTGCAGTGCTGCTTAGTTGCAATGTTTATAAAATGATTACGAATTGAGTATGTTGGTTTAGAAGCAAATGACTAGGCTTAATTACTCATTTGTCGCCAATGAGACTTAGCTCAAGTGGTTAAGTTGAAGGCCCAGAATCATGAGGTTCTAGGTTCGAGTCCCATCAGGTACGGTGTGAGTAATATAAATTCATTTTGTGTGGTAATTTCGTATATTCATGAAACGTTGTGTTGTGCGGGACATTTCTTTCGTATATAACAAATCATAAGTAACAAAACATTTCACAAGATGAATGGTCCTTAGTTGTAACTTAAATGTTTATTTGTATTGGGGTTGGGTGTTGGGTGGGGGAATGGATATATATCATAGAAATTTTCATCATCGATCAGTCTAGTATGGGACGCTCGCATCTATTGGTAGATTGCCTGCAAGGACAACTTACTTCATCCGTGCAACTCCCGTCCTCTCCGCAAGGTATGTTAAACGTTTCACAATATAGGCTCAGCTAGAATCCTTTTGTCTTGACATTCATCGATGTTCTTTAATTCATGTATCATAGCACCATCTGTATAACCAAATACCGAAGACATAAGTTCAAAGCTCAAAACGACATACTATTTACACTAGTTTTATGTAACTATAAAAGTAAGTATATTTCACACAACATGCGCTATTCTGACCCCAAGTGGTTGACTATTCTAATTTAGTTTGAATTAGATATCTGTCAGAAAGCTCATTTCACTAACTAAAATTAGAGCAAAAAAGTTTCCAACAATTGAGTGAGAATAAGCGCGCGCTAAAAAATGATAATTCAAAGGGGTAAAATTGGAAATGTTTTTGTGTGTGCCTATATTATTAGCATCAAAGTCTCTATCCTTATCCCAAAAAAGTTATTAAAGATATTAGAAAATGGAGGTTATACGGATTGCAAGATAAAGATATTAGATATTGAAAGTCATGCAGATTGCAGGATAAAAATGTTAGCATGTTAAGTTTTCTAAAGTAATTTCATCATTATTATGGGTTGTGTCACATTTTCCATAATGGTTCTGTGTGTATCGCTATTTGATCGCGTGTAAGTCACTAATGTCGATATTACTAGCAAAAGTACTAGATACTTCGTAGTATAGTAAGGGCGAATCATGATTGATCCCACAGAGACAATGCAACTTTAAGTATAAACGATCATAATCTTAGTTAAGAAGACCCAAATAAGTGGTCATTGACCAACAATAAACATGAATGAAACGTGGTGTTCCTCCCCCTCTTTCTACAGATATACTAACTTGGATTAGTTAATCTTTATATTTACTTGCCCACATAATTTCCTTAAATTAATCGAGCGAGCTTTTAATGTAATTTTAAGCTACGGGTGCAACTCCTAACCCTATCTACTCCGACCATGGTAGTAGATAATCTATACGCTAGCTACCCACCTTAATTGGTCCGTAATAGCCCATACGGATAAAGAACTAGAATTGCCGATATCGAACGCTAACTCATACTGCTAACACGCCTAGCCATCTGTCGATACTGATCAGCACGTTCCTACGGTCCATCAAGACTATGTCCAAACAAACACTTCATTATCAGTACTTCATGTTAATTTACGAGTTACGAATACTAGATTGGCCCTATTACTCGTTTTAATTAATTCTTTCGATCAACGTACTTGACGTGAAACCTCCGGATTAAGTTTCCTAAAATTTGCCTCGGCGAACTAGTATAGACCGCCGGTTTACCTAGGGATTATAGATCTACATTGCTCAATTATGATTAATCTAAGTAAATCGTGGGGTCGTTAAACATGCAGACTAACTAAAACACATAAATACGAATAGATCTACTATATTGAAGCCAAAAAGGAACGTTCAAAGCTTCATACCTTCAATGATGGAGATCTAGCTTGATCCACTCAAGCTAGAGATGGTAGAGAAGGGAAGGAAACCTGAAATAACTTTTCAAAAGCTTAGAAAAACTTTATTTCATCAAATTGTATAATGTAATAATAAGATATGAAAAAAGCTTATGTAATAATCAGTATATGCGGCTTTATACATATACAATAGCCAACATATGACTCATAGAAACCTTAAGCGACCTAGTCAGTACGGCATATTCAATTTCGTGTCTCACAAGGCTCTCGGTTTACCGGACCTAGCCCACAGTAAACCAGGCTAACTTTTCTTCTTTTTCTTCAGCAGACCTCTTCTTGGACTTCTTTTACTTGGCCCAACATACTTATTTTGATCCAGATCCGTTCTCTAATGCTCTAGATTTGGTACATCATATAAAACACATAAAACTAGGCAAAACAGTACCAAACCTTCGGGATAATAACACCAATGCATAATTACGAACCTAGAAACATACACATAGCATTTAACACATATTCCATATAATAACGAGCCTATCTATCCTCTCTTGAGCAAAATTTCGGGTTGAATAAATGTATAATTAATGGTACTATTTAGAGCGTTATCAACTATCCCCCACTTAGCTTTTGATCGTCCCGAGCAAAAAGGCGAAAAGAAAACAACCTCCTGATCAGTATACAAGTCAATTAAAAATAGCTATGCCTCACAAAGTCAAGATAAAGATCATGCCACTCATATCCATCAGTAACGCATTAAACACTATTCATGTCATGAGCCAATATGTGTGTGCAATAACTTTCAACCGCTTAGTAATGCAGACAATCTCACATTACGTCAACCCATAGTCGAACTAACCAGTCTCGGACAAGTTTTTTATTAATCAAATTAGCTGGCAAAGCAGATCGATAACCGAGTATTACTCTTCGGCTCACGTTTACCGGTCTATGCAAAAGTCGTGCGTTTTATGCTCCATCGACTCAATTTTGCCAAAGAGAATATAGATGTATATATTTCAATGCACTTCTCTTTCTTGGCGGGTGAACTCTCATAAATTTATCTATCCTCATGGTCTCACTCTTGATAAACTACCGAATCCAAAATTCCTTTGCCCATATAAGCGTTGGTGGAACATAATTCGGGATAAAGCAAGGGTCAACCCTAGTCAAGGCAATATGCTATCGACTACATACCAAGGAAAGTGAGTTATACGTGGTTAAAATGGTGGCCCACAATAGAATATGCGCTTAATACACCACTACTTCAGAAGTGGACACTTACTTTTACTTATACAATGTGAAACAACGATGTAATTAAGTAACTCCAAAAGATCAAAGATGTTATTTGTTTTCGAAATTTCGTCGAAAAGAGTCAAAGTCTATGTGGTGAACAACGCGTTAAAACATTGTCCCTAATGTTTAAGATGAAAAAGTTAAAACGAAAAGGAACTTAGCTTCATTAAGGGTGGAGCCAAAGATGAATTGGATCGTCGTATAATTCGATGGGCGTTGGTAATTAAATCCTTGAAGAATTTGCGCTAAGTATCTCAAAGAAACCAAAAAGAATGGTGATGACAAGAAACTGTATAATAATATCGTGGCAGTAAAAGAGAAAATAAATAACTCCAAACAATTTATGCCGAAAAATCATTATAAAGATCCGCTACAAGACTAGATAAGGAATAAAATTTAAAAAAAAAAATGGAAAATAACAACAATGAAAAGAAAGAAAACTAATCCTCGTCATAATAATCCTCCCAGTCATCTCTAGGCATAAGGGGGAGGTGGTGCAGAACTTGAGGCAGCAGCGGTGGAAGAGGATGCTCCGTGACGTGGGGCAGTCCTAGGTGATGGGGTCGCGGGAGGAACTCCAAGAAAGTCTATAATCCTATCCATCTTGTGATGCAGACTCGCAATTTCTCTTGAGTGCTCCTCTAGAAAGGCTCTTTGAGTTCGAGGTGCTCCATGGACCGGAGTACGCTCTCTCTCAGCTCTCGAACCGACCCGTCTTTGTACTTTTGAAATTGACTGTGAACTGATCATCGGCTCAGGGTCTTTCCACTCGTCAATAACCAGAACTGGAACCTCGTCCTCTATAGCGAACATATCAATCATAGGCCTATATTGCAACTGCTCGCGCTCCGATGTGGTGGCCAGCTCGTGAATGCGGCTGTGCATCAGGAGAGCTATGTTGACTAGAGATCCCTGCTCCAGATAGAACATCAACTCTTCCATCTTCGGTGTGACAGACACCGTATGCTTGGTTGGCACAAGATGAGCACAAAAAAATCGATTGACCACCTTTTTATCCATGATAACTCATTTTCCAGGAAGATGGTGGGCGCTCCCATAGGATTGCACCTCCATTGCACCCCAAAGTAGTCATAAATCATCTACATCCTCTCTAGATCTTCAATATTTGTCGAGGATGTGTACTCATCTGGGCCCACTGGTGGATTGCGCACCCCGTAATATGCATTGATCCGCTCAATCGTGAAGTCAACCTTAACTCCACGGACCATCGCAAATGTAGCTCTTAGGTTATGTGAGAGATAAGCTTAAAATTCTCTCACCACTGTAGCATTGAACCGCATCGGTGCCTCAGCCATATCCAAAATATCTTGTACTTTTAGGGCTTGTGGCAAGATCGTACCACAATCGTCCAACTCTACTCCTCATTCTCGGGTAACCGGTCTTCCGTTCCAATGCCCTCGGAACGATTCATAGGTTTCTAAAGAACGAAATCGCTCAACCCCGTCTATCAAGGGTTTAGCAACTCCAAAGACATACTGGTGACCACTTGGACAATGGCCTGTTCGGCTATGCTTGGGACCCATCCTGATTGATATAGAGACTGATGATGAAGCTGATTCTTAAAATAAACCCTCAGTAAATTGGCCCTATGCCTCGATTTAGCGGCCTAAATTTTCTCAGTTTCTTCAGGGACAGTGCTCTGATGATAAAAGAAGACGAACAGTAGCATCCTCACTTTGCAGCATCACTTTAAATCAGCAACATGAATGGAAAAGATGTTTTTTGGTTGGTGTTTATGGAAGAAAAAGGCTTGATTTTGTTGAAGGTATGGTGGTGATAGTGGTGGTGATGGGGGCCGGAATTCGTAGAAGAGGAAGAAATGAAGAGATTTTGTTGATGGAAGAAGAAGATAGTTGTTGAGGATGATGAATAATGGTGGTGAAAGGTGTTTAAACAGGGGAAATGATATAAGGTGGGATTTGGTGGGTGATGGGAGTCAACTTTACGTGATTCCGGTGCATTTTCCACCCCCGTTTATCCCACTTTTAGCACATTCTCGGTGTTTTTAGACCATTTTCGGGTAATATCGTGAGTTTATAGCACGGGGAGTAAATCCGTCGCTTTGATGGTTTACTACCTCTTTTTAGTGACATTAACCCATTCCCGAGCACTTTTACCCTCCGGAATTGTTTGTGTGTGTTGTTCGTTCATGAGATTGTAGGGTCTAGGTGTCACGAGAACCCGGAAGGCGAAGATTTATGATGAGAAGTATGATCAAGGTGCAAAAATGAGCCAAGGAAGAAGAAAAATGAAGAAAAGGAAGAAAAATAGTTTGTCTACGTTCTGTTCATCAGCAATTTGACCTATGATGGAGGCATTTTATGGTCATGGACTCTTCATGAAAGTTGTAGATAATTGAATGAGATTTCCAACGCATTTTGAATCACTCAAATCAGAGTTATACACGCGAAGATATCATGGTTTTACTGTAGCCAGAAAGCTGCCAAATCTCAAACGCACGTTTGAGACTTTCAAACGTGCGTTCGGAACTGTTTTTTTGGTACATAGAGTTAGGGGCTGAAACGCGCGTTTGGGAACCCCCAAACGTGCGTTTGGGGTCATTTTCTGCAGATTTTGGCCCCTATAAATACCCATTTCCATCGAATTTCATTAGCTTCTTCCCTCTCTCTTAGCAAAACTATACCCACTCTCTAGCACGAATTTTGTAATGGATTATTCCACTTTCTCTTAGCTTAGATTAGCTTAAACATAGTTAGATTCTACTCTTTCCAAGCTCAAATCTCAATTCCAAACTCAAAGTCTTCATCTTTTAATTACATCTCTATTTTGTACTTTTTGGATCTCAACTCGAATTTCTTCAAATTAATGGTAAATTTCTCTTCTCTTTTACTTATTATGGCTTTCATTTACTTTTTTATGTATGTTTTGATTAGTATAATGAGTAGCTAATCCCTTTTCATAGTCGAATCATGTGAAATTTGGTGAAATCACCCTTTGGGTGATGAAATTGGGAGTGGGTAGTGCTTTTTATTGTTTAATCTTGCTTGTTTCATGTCTTAGAACTTGTTATAACGATTTGGGCTAGATTAGCTACCTAGGTCAAAAATCACACACATCAATCTTGAGAGTTGTTCAGATAGAGAGATGTGGGAAAAGGGGTTCTAAGATCGCGGCGTAGACTCGGCTTAGTTGTTAAGCCCGAGCCCAATGCGAGGTTACTCGTTTTCACGTTTAAGCGGCTCTAGTGCATATCATGTCTTGTTAGTGAATCTTCTAAAGGGAAGGGTAGTTAACATGGCATAGGGTGTTAAAGGAGAGTTGTTCAGATCTTATCACCAGAATTAGGAGCACGCACCCGTGAGATCATTTGCAGGGGTTCGTTTGTTTTAATGAACACTCCCAGTTTTGTCTATCCTTAGGGTTGAAATTAGCTATTTGGATCATGGTTCGGCTATGTCCCTCTCCCTTAGTTAAACTTCGTTAATAATCGCTTTAGTAGTTGTTGTAGTAATTAACCTTTTCAACCATCGATTTTCCTAGACTAAGTTTGATGTTTGCTTTGGTATTCACAACCATATTCCTTTGCGTTCGACCTCGTACTCCTGTAGCTATGCTAGCAATCGACCCGGTACACTGCCGGTTAGAGAGTTAGTCTACCCACGGTTTCGAGTCTTTATAAATTGTTTTTGGAGGGTAGATTATATGCTCATCAGTGGGATAGTGGGTAGATGAGTAATTAGGGTGAGGAATTTGAGGGGTTTGATTGATGGGATTGAGGTGGAGTTATGGTGGAGTGTGGGAAAGGATGAAAATGTGGAAAATAGGGAAAATGGGTCGGTTTTGCTGACTGGTGGGTTTCTGATGCAACGTGTGTCCTCCACATGTCTTTAAAAATTCTGCTTTTTTACCTGACACTCAGAAACTTAAAAAATTTAATTGCTCGGTAACCCGGAAGTAATTCCTGTTAGTAATACCATCCGCAGCGGAAACGATTTATGGATCTAGATCTATAAACTACACGTAATAAAACAACTAGATCTATTCTACAAGGGGGTTGTAGATCATACCTCTTCGATCTCTAAATCCAAGTTGAAGAACCGCAATAGGATGAACGAAGGAAAGCATGAAGAGCACCACGATCTTCCGTACGTGTGATCCAAGCAACTCCCGGTGGAAGGAATTCTCGACTCGAACCCTTCCGATATGCTACCCGGAAAAATCTCCAAGATTTTCCCTTGACTCCCCTTGGCCGAAATTTTCCTTCTCCTCTCTAAGAGGTGAAGTCGAAATTTATGTGTGTGTTAAGGCTTGGGAGAACTCTCTTTATATAGGAGAGTAAAACTTAGCCTCCAAGGATTAATAATTAATACAAACAATTATAGTAATCCTTTTCCTAAAAAGATATATCTAAGATATTCCAAAATAAATAAGGACATATAAAAGATATTCTTTTCCTTAAATTATTTAACACATAAATAATTTAATCACATGTCAAATAATTATCCAAGAAAACTAATTTCTTGATAAATTATTTAATATTACAAACATGCGCACCTTTTTCCTAAAGGTTAAGGTCCACGCATATTTCCATTCTTTTTTTGACCAAATGGGTCAAAATTGTCAACACACTAATTTGGTAAGTCACGAAAAATGTCTTTTCCGTGTATTTAATTATTTAGCCCAACTAATTTAATAGTCCACTAAACAATTAATTCACATATCGTTTTAATAAAGTCCAACAAGAACTAAATTAATATTATTAGGATTCGACGTCCGAGAATAGCTATGCTATATTAGGAGGCACGTCGGGGACCATGGACTAATAATCGGCGGCTCCGATAAATCAAATAAATAATTATAGAATAATTATATTCGATAAATCAATCACGGAATATGCCACCATAATCCCGTGATCGCACTCCTCCGATTATGAGATTATATTTATCTCCTCACGAGAATAATAATAAGCGTCCATTGATATAATCATTACATATGGATTAATCCTCCATAGATTGTTCATTCTAAATCGGGAAGTTACCGTTAACCCTTTTTAGAACCTCTTATCCTTATTTACCATTAACCCCTAGTGATCAATTAATTCATACAACTCACCGGTGATCAATCGGTGTGATATGAACTCCATGGATCGATCGGTTTCTAGGATTAACAAATAAGGGAATCGTCTATCTACTTCCATAAATGGAAGGAATGGATTCCGTATCCGTGATAACACGGACTACTCACTCAATCCGGTACAATGCCAAGATGGGGTAATTCGGACCACGGACTCGGTGTAATCCTTAACCGTCAAGTCAAACCTCATACGATTCAAGCGGTTGATCGTGATCACCTCGGGATTAAGATATATCCATAAATATGATCATCCATTGATTCGATAAGACTTCTCGATTACGGAATTATATCGTGAACTCTAATCAAATCGGTCCAGCCCTATACGATATATCTATCATATATAAATGCCCCATTAGGTTCTCTTAACCGAAAGTCCGGATAAGACAATCACACCAAGCGTGTTCGGGCGCATTAATAGCACGTTAAAGGAGAGACCCGATACTCTCGATTAACTTCACTACGGGCTAATTGTATTTTAAGTACATCTTCACTAACTCAATCCTCCCGTGTATATACCATACACCGAGTTAAGTGATTACATAAACGATATACTTAGGGTTTTCTCGTAGTGTAAATACTATTGTCACATCGGTGATTATGAGAATAATAAATATGAATAATAACGTCAATTCATTTATTAAATAAAACAATTACAAAAATTGTCTTTCGGGCATCACACCTAACAATCTCCCACTTGCACGAAAGCATGTGATTAATTGTTTTAGAGCACACCCTATTATTTAAAATACAACAAACTACATCTCCCACTTGCTCTAAAGCAATGGAGACTCATCCCGTATTCTAGTACCCATTAAGCATATCATAACCATTTCGATTCCAAAGTACACTCCGAGTATGCCGTCGTAGGATAGGTCGGTGACTCGGTGAGTACCTACATCTAAATGTCATGGGTCTTAATGATTAGTCGGGTTTGTCGGCTCGAGACGATCCGTAGAATCGAAACGTTACCGGTCCATCAAATCATGTGGTGCGAGTAAACACGAGCCCGAGATCGATTTAACGATCATCCTCAATCTGACTTAAAGTCAAAATCAGTGTATCACACATATCCAAGTTCACACATGAATATGTCCGCATATTGTTCCTCTTTCTCTCAAGATACTAAAGGACATACTAAACTTGCTTTGTTAACCGCCGAATCTAAGATTCGATCAAAGTTGACGTTCAATAACCTGACCATCTCTTACTAGAAAGAAAATCTATCCCATTTCTCTTGATCCGAAGATTTAGAGAGTCATTCCTGAGGCATAGGGTAGAACTTCCTCGTTGAATGTTGCATACACAGATGCATCATCTTAACCAATAAGATGGATGGGAAACCGATGGATCGATTCTAATGAATTCGACCGAGTCAAACTCTTAAGAATGTTGTCCAAATCTCTATTGCAGAGAATTGTGGCATTGTCAGATTCTGACTCCAGATAACACACCCATGTTGATTCCAACTGGTGCAGTGTTATCCTTCACAAACACTAATATATATATTCACTACTGTACTAAAATTGATATCCAGTCTACAAAAGACTTATCAATATTCTGGTCAAATCCACATATTGTAGAAATATATGACTTCCAATGACCGAGAGGTTTGCTTTTTATCCACAAAAGGACATAAGCCTTGACAGTCATCCCGTCCAGAAGTTCATAAGTCAATACCCTTCTGTTTCGAATGAATCCAGACTCCGTTTGTGTGGCAAGAAAGTCTCAGGGAATCACCCCTATTTTCTGCTTTTGAACGAAATCATGCAATACCGAACTCATTCTACTCTTTTCCATGTAGATCCAATTACTCCCACTTTGGGCTGAGACACTCGGTGGTTCTACAAGAGTATGAACAGCTCTGGAGTACCAAACTCCATTCACAGGGTTATGGCTTGTAAACCAACCTCTATTATCAGAATCCTATACTGCTCACAAAAGAGCCATAGGTCATCGATCGATCCTTAGACTACAAAGTCTGCAGAACCCGTAACGGGTAATGGATAAACCATACTCCCACTACATTCTGGGTGGATCGAAATTCTGATCTAGTTTAGTAGTATTTAGTGTTATCACCAACAACCGATGTTGGATGTGGTCTGATTTTAATCAGTTAGTAACTACCTTGAGTAAACGTACTTCAAGGTTTAAGGTTTTACTTGTTCATAGACTCTATCAGAAAGGACGCAACAGTATAACTGTCCCTTCCCGATTTCAAGAATCTTATAACAAACCTTTTTCTCAATGCTACAAGATATAGAACGATTGGTCACTGACCGAACGTGGTCGCGAAATTTCTAGACCTACCTTCAAGCACCGTGTGCTAAATGCTTATATTTATGGAAGTGGGGTGAACCGAATCCACACCTTATCCGTAAATTCCAAAGCATATTCTAGGTAGACTTCTCGGTCTTACATTTCAATGTAAACCGATATTTCGCTTCTAATATCTTTATTGAGTTAAGCAGTGTATTGTAGCACATTTAAAAAAACTATATAAGGCAATTTAACGGTTTCTCACTTAGTGAAAACATTTCACTATGAGGCAGGCCGAGCATCAGTCCCTAGGACTATGTGATGGCCCATTTCGAGTATAGAATACTCTATCTCGTTGAAAACGAGAGAAACCTCAAAATATTTTGGATAAACTTACCGGAGTGTTTGAATAGTTATCGGACAAGAAGTCACTACTCGGAAGCTCCTACTAGCTCGTATCTTTCATCGGACCCGAAGGTCTTCATGAACAAGCTATGTTACTTCTTTATAACCATTATCCTTTCCCGATTGAAAGGAAACTTAGTCATTGAACCTTTGAGACAATATAACCGGATGGGAGAAAGGAATCACCCCGAGCCGGTCTTCGGTCTTGTCTTTTAGGGACTATGCACTAACTATGGAATATGAAGAAGCGTTTATCTAAATATAGAAACCAATTGCTCTTAATAGTTCTTAAGATGTGTTTTATATACATATTTCAGCGGTTCTAAGTGGTTTTGACTTTATCAAACAAAAGTCGAGTCTTGGATTCGTACTACAAATGGTATATTCACTTTCTATACGACAAACAAATTATCGAATAGAAGGTAAATCCATTCGTTCCAACGAATCTTAAACGAGAAAAATAAATCTTCTCGCGATATCCAAGGATTGAATCCGAGATTCATTTCCTCATATCACTCCCACTATTCTAGCTAAAATTAACGCCGTTGTTTACTCTTTTAATCGTTAAATGCACTGCTGCCTTGTTCTTCCAAAGAACTTAGCTCAAGAAAATCGCCAAGGATTCATAGGTTGGTGATCCGAAATCACTATCCTTATCTTATGATTTTCAGTTTATTAATTTTCGGTTTAGCCTTAAAATCAACTCAGTTTTAGATGACTAACACTCTTAGACATACTCTCCCATTCTTGACTTTCCGTAAATGGAAACAGTCTTGAACCAGCGGTTCATTTGAGTAGACACTACTCTTGAACCGTGGGATGTCTATTTCGAGTGTTACTTGTCCAGACTTGTTGGATTTTCTAATATACTAGAAAAACAACAAATCATAAGATTAAAGCTCCCACTAGTTTATCGGTTCCAAATACCGTCTAACCAGCAATGCTTTATTTTTTTTTTTTTATGATTTTCCGATTTTTTCGATTAGAAAATCTTTCGTACATAGTTCTATTGCTTCCAGAAAAACAACAAATCATAGAAACTCCTACTAGTTCATCGATTCCAAATATCGTCTAACTAGCAACATTTCATGACTTTCCGGTTTTTCAATTAGAACGGTTATGTGTGTAGTCAGTTACACTTTTCTAATGTTCTAGAAAAAACAACAAATCATAAAGCTCCCACTAGTTCATCGATTCCAAATATCGTCCAACTAGTAACACTTCATGATTTTCCAATTAGAAAATTACTCGTGTAATTACTACATACTCAAAATTCACTAAGAATTTCAAAGTCCGAGATCACCTTTGGTCAAACTAAGTTTGTCTTCCGTTTGACACGAATGACACTAGTGACATACCTATATGTCACTCTAGTTTTTAAAAGGCTTAAGAGAAAATATCTCTTTCGAAAAATAATTGCATTATCGATTAACTAGTTCAACGTCCTAGTTACTTTCCACTTTTTAACGAAGTCAATACTAGTCAATTATAAATTTTTAAGCAATTTAGTAAGGGATAATGCTGTAAATAAAATGACATAAATTAATTCAAGTTTAACACTACTATATTAATTTTAGGAATTGTAAACTAAAAATTAAGTCTACTCTACCATTCCAAGGTTTTAACCTCGCATCTCAGTGCCGCCTTAGGGTAGGTCAAAGAGATGACGGTTAAATCGAGACAATCTCATCAATGAATAACTTGTGAGAATCGAACATCCCACGAGAATCGAACATCCCTTTATTCATTGACTACCTTCCTTTTTCAGCCTAGATATTTCCAAAAATACCCATGATGAGTGTGACCTACTATATCGGATCTCTTAGGTACGCCCCGAGTATGCCGTCTTAGGATAGGTCGGTGACCCGACGAGTACCCGTAAATCCTATCCTTTCGGAGACCAAGCCATGAATGTTGATAGGGGCGAACACCATCCTTAGGGGACGAAATCAAAGCGCCTCGAGGCGTCACCCTTCTCTCACTTACTTGTATCTATAGTAGAGGCCGTGGGGTTGGGCCGTCGCCTCCCCCGCTCCCACTCAATATTTTGGAAGTGGTGGTAGGTTAACTAACCACGTCTTTTTGATGTTAACATAAAAGCACATCAAATCAAGGATTCCGAATGGTGTCGGTAACGTAGGCAAGCCTACCCGTCCTATTCGTTGGAACATATGTGACGGTCGGACGAAATCGGGTCAAGAGAGCCCTATTGAGATTAGAAGGAATCACCCTCCGCTCTCGGTTTGGCTTAGTCTTGCCGGACCCCCGTGCATACATCACACTAGGAGGGTTAAGTCGTTTGAGCGAAGCTCGATTGACCACCCAACCTAAAGGCGAACCGTTTTTATCCAAGATTTATTGTTCTTTTACCATCATTCAATCTCGTAGACACTACGAATTGAAAACGTGATCTCGTTTCGGCTTTAAGGCGGTTCACCGAGAACACACACCGAAAGGCTAACGATTTCATAACCCGTCCTCGGATCTTTAATTAGTTACTAAATTAATTAATTACCACGTATTAATTAAATTTCAACTAATTACACGAGTTTGTATACATGCCTATTTTAATTACCAAAATTAAAATTCTACATGTATGCATGGAGTGGATTTATGATATGATGCATGTCATGGCAATTCCGATTTTATATCTATTTTATGATCAAACACATAAAAAATAAATGCGGAAAATTTAAACACCGAGATGGATCGTTGGCACCCCGTATCTAATCTATTAGAAAATAAAAACCAAAACCCTAACTAGGGTTTACTACTTTCTAACTAAATCTGCAGCTGTTCGAACTCTTTGACGATCGGCATACTAAACGAACTCGGATCGGGACGAAACTTTCCAGATCTTATCTTCACTCCTTGAACTTCAATATGGACGGTTGGATCGGTGCTTTGACTTACCAATTTTCTCCAGTAAACCGCCAAACTAGCTGCTGAATCTGACTTTGACTGCACTGCATCAAGGACTTCCTGAGGCAGATCGGGAATCGAGATGAATCCCGATCGACCTGAAATTTTTATGGTACGTCTAAAACTCATATTTGATAAATCTGAACGGTCGGATTTGCTTTTCAACGGTCCAAACTCTCCCAGAAAATCGAGGAAGTCACAGATAGTGTTTCTGTGAATCCTGTGTTTTTCTGTTACAGCAGCCTTTTCGCAGCATCAAACGGATATCGAACCGGACTCTGATCGACGCCAAAATTTGTGGAGTTAATCATCATCTTCTAATCTTGATTCTGACCGGAGGGATCTTCGTTTCAACGGTTCGATCAACGGGAAAAACAAAAATACTAAACAGCTACTAACTAGATCTATTTGCTGGAAATTAAACTTGCAATAAAGATAAATTACATAATTTTCTATACTCATATGAACGAATTTTCATCATTCATATGAGTGTACAATGGATCTAACGGGTAAACAATGCCAACCCCAATCCATCTCTTCAACCACGACATTCATAAGCATAAAAAATAATCATGCATGCGCCCCATTTAAAAATTGGGTCAAAAATCTACATGTTTTACCACTCCTAGATCTAATATTTTATACGTATAAATATAGATCACCATGGCCTCCGATACCACTGTTAGTAATACCATCCGCAGCGGAAACGATTTATGGATCTAGATCTATAAACTACACGTAATAAAACAACTAGATCTATTCTACAAGGGGGTTGTAGATCATACCTCTTGGATCTCTAAATCCAAGTTGAAGAACCGCAATAGGATGAACGAAGGAAAGCATGAAGAGCACCACGATCTTCCGTACGTGTGATCCAAGCAACTCCCGGTGGAAGGAATTCTCGACTCGAACCCTTCCGATATGCTACCCGGAAAAATCTCCAAGATTTTCCCCTTGACTCCCCTTGGCCGAAATTTTCCTTCTCCTCTCTAAGAGGTGAAGTCGAAATTTATGTGTGTGTTAGGGCAGGAGAACTCTCTTTATATAGGAGAGTAAAAAAACTTAGCCTCCAAGGATTAATAATTAATACAAAATCAATTATAGTAATCCTTTTCCTAAAAAGATATATCTAAGATATTCCAAAATAAATAAGGACATATAAAAGATATTCTTTTCCTTAAATTATTTAACACATAAATAATTTAATCGCGTATCAAATAATTATCCAAGAAAACTAATTTCTTGATAAATTATTTAATATTACAAACATGCGCACCTTTTTCCTAAAGGTTAAGGTCCACGCATATTTCCATTCTTTTTTTGACCAAATGGGTCAAAATTGTCAACACACTAATTTGGTAAAATTCACGAAAAATGTCTTTTTCCGTGTATTTAATTATTTAGCCCAACTAATTTAATAGTCACTAAACAATTAATTCACATATCGGTTTAATAAAGTCCAACAAGAACTAAATTAATATTATTAGGATTCGACGTTCGAGAATAGCTATGCTTTATATTAGGAGGCACGTCGGGGACCATGGACTAATAATCGGCGGCTCCGATAAATCAAATAAATAATTATAGAATAATTATATTCGATAAATCAATCACGGGAATATGCCACCATAATCCCGTGATCGCACTCCTCCGATTATGAGATTATATTTATCTCCTCACGAGAATAATAATAAGCGTCCATTGATATAATCATTACATATGGATTAATCCTCCATAGATCGTTCATTCTAAATCGGGAAGTTACCGTTAACCCTTTTTAGAACCTCTTATCCTTATTTACCATTAACCCCCTAGTGATCAATTAATTCATACAACTCACCGGTGATCAATCGGTGTGATATGAACTCCATGGATCGATCGGTTTAGGATTAACAAATAAGGGAACTGTCTATCTACTTCCATAAATGGAAGGAATGGATTCCGTATCCGTGATAACACGTACTACTCACTCAATCCAAGTACAATGCCAAGATGGGGTAATTCGGACCACGGACTCGGTGTAATCCTTAACCGTCAAGTCAAACCTCATACCGATTCAAGCGGTTGACTCGTGATCACCTCGGGATTAAGATATATCCATAAATATGATCATCCATTGATTCGATAAGACTTCTCGATTACGGAATTATATCGTGAACTCTAATCAAATCGGTCCAGCCCTATACGATATATCTATCATATATAAATGCCCCATTAGGTTCTCTTAACCGAAAGTCCGGATAAGACAATCACACCAACTGTGTTCTGGGCGCATTAATAGCACGTTAAAGGAGAGACCCGATACTCTCGATTAACTTCACTACGGGCTAATTGTATTTTAAGTACATCTTCACTAACTCAATCCTCCCGTGTATATACCATACACTGAGTTAAGTGATTACATAAACGATATACTTAGGGTTTTCTGTAGTGTAAATACTATTGTCACATCGGTGATTATGAGAATAATAAATATGAATAATAACGTCAATTCATTTATTAAATAAAACAATTACAAAAATTGTCTTTCGGGCATCACACCTAACAATTCCCGGTTTACCGGGGCTTCATTTCCCCAAATTTCTCTGTACTCATTCTATGCTTACTTCAATTAAACTCACTTCTCAATCCTGACCTCAAAATGACTAGTTTCTTACTCCATTTGTTTCTATTTCCGATTCAATCCTAACCTACTTCACTAGAATCCACAACAAGTAAAAAAAGACTTTCCAACAACCATCGGTTTCAAGCCTAAGGATGCGGTAGGATGAAAAAAAGCTCATCCCTTCATCCAGCTACTTTTATTCATTACTAATATACCTAAGGGTTCAAGGGAATAGTTCTGAGCTTAAAGTCGTCAGCTCGACTTACCTTCGGATCTTCACTCAGTCAAAATTTGCAGCCTTAACTCGCAAAACTCGCATCTTCTAGGTTTCAACCGTCATGCACTTCCCTTCTTGTCGGTCATTATCTTTCAAGAGTGCCTTTTCCTGGTTTTCCAAAGAAACTTTCTAAGCTAGCTTCCTAGCATGCCTCTCTCTCTTTGCTCATATGCTAGGTCGTCCTCTGCTTCGAGATTCAATCTTTATGCCCAAGGATCCCACATTTTCCAATTTAAACTCTACTATTTCACTATGCAATACAGAATGACTAGCTTCCGTGAGCGCCTTGCTATGGTCCTTCTCTTCAATTTAAACTCTACTCTTTCCACTAAAACCTCCCGTTTCCTATGCCCTTCCCTCTTGTTCTCCATGATAACCACTTTTCCCGAACCATAAGTCATTTTGCAACTTTCCGGCCTATTATCTAGAGGCTCTAGGATTTTCATCGACACGGCATCATTGTTCAATCTTAAAGTGATTTCCCCGTTATCGTAGTCCATGATTGCTCTACTGGTCACTAGAATGGTCTACCTAATAGCACAGGGGAACTCGGACCCTATGGTACGTGTAAAACCATGAAATTTATTGGAAATGAGAATCCTCCTGCCTTAATAGTACAATCCCTTAGCAAGCCGGCAGGCATATCTCGTGATCGGTCGACAAAGGTCATGGACCGTGTTTGATCCATGACAACCAGAAGCTTAATCTTTTGGAAGATGGATAGAGGAAGAATGTTACAAATTGCACCGGAATCACAAAGACCTAAACCTACAGATATACCATTGATAGAGATCGGGAGTCGAAACGTCCCAGGGTCTCCTAACTTTTCTACTGTATCAGAGTCCGGGTAATCCTCAGGCTCTGAGAACATAGTGTCCGGATCCTCCTCTGGATCATCGGAGTCATAGTCGGACGATATAGATCAATTAGCCCGATAGGAAACGTACATGGCCGATAAGTCTTATACTCCTTCAGGTTTTCCTCGGCTTCCTATTTAAGCATTTCTGTCTCCTCCTCCATGCGCTTCTTAACAACTTTGTATTGCTCTCTGGATTTTGATCCAGGATACATAGAGATTGGCTTGATGTTCAACACAGTACGAGGCACTATGTTTGACTCGTCTAGAATTAGTTGCTTTTGCTTGAATGAATTTCCGAAGTTCCCCGATACTCCTGCAAAAGAGACAAAATAAAACAAAGAAAAAGTTAGCAACTCCCGGTTTAGTTGGGGATGATCCCAACTGTTGTGGACCTACTATCTAAAATCAACTGGGATAACACATAATAACTAAGGATGTCTGAATTTGATTTTCTGGGCCTCGGTAAATCGGGGGTAACTCTTGGTAAACCGGACAAAGAATTTCTTATTCTGGCAGTTTAACAAGTGCAGGTTTGATCCAGAACGACTCAAGACTCAAAAGAAAATAAATTTAAAAGAAAACGACTCTTAATCAAAATTAAACCGTTTATCTTATTGCCCATTGTCCTCGTGAACGGCGCCAAAAAATCTTGATCGCGTGTAAGTCACTAACGTCGATATTACTAGCAAGAATGTAAGGGCAAATCAAGGTCGATCCCACATAGACAATACATCTTTATGTATAAACGATCCTAATCTTAGTTAAGAAGACACATATAAGTGGTCATTGACCAACAATAAACATGAAAGAAATGTGGTGTTCCTCCCCCTCTTCCCACCGATCTACTACCATGGATTAGTTAATCTTTATATTTACTTCCCCACATAATTTCCTTAAAATAATCGAGCGACCTTTTAATTTAGTTTTAAGCTACGGTTGCAACTCCTAACCCTATCTACTCTGACAATGGTAGTAGATAATCTATACGCTAGCTACCCTCCTTAATTGGTCCGTAATAGCTCATACGCATAAAGAACTATAATTGCCGATATCAAGCGCTAACTCATACCGCTAACCCACATAGACAGCTGTCGACACTGATCAGCAGGTTCCTAGGGCCCATCAAGACTAGGTCCCAACTTACACTTCACTATCAATACTTCATGTTAATTTACGAGTTACAAATACTAGATTTTCCATACCTATTACTCGTTTTAATTAATTATGTCGATCAACGTAGCTGACATGAATCCTCAAGATTAAGTTTCCTAAAATTTGCCTGGGTAAACCGGTATAGACCGCCGGTTTACCAGGGGCAGCTTTTCTTAATTCTGGATCTATATTGCTCAATTACGATTAATCTAAGTAAATCATGGGGCCGTTAAACATGCCGATTAACTAAACACATAAATACGAACAGATCTACCATATTGAAGACAAAAAGGTGCATTCAAAGCTTCATACCTTCAACGATGGAGATCTAGCTCGATCCACTCAAACTAGAGATGGTAGAGAAATGAAGGAAACCAGAAATAACTCTTCAAAATCTTAGAAAAACTTTATTTCATCAAATTGTATAATTTAATAATAAGATATGAAAAAAGCTTATGAAATAATCAATATATGCAGCTTTATATATATACAATAGCCGACTTATAACTCATAGAAACCCTAACCGACCTAGTCAGTGTGGCAGATTCAATTTGGTGTCCCACAAGGCTCTCGGTTTACCGGACCTAGCCCACGGTAAACCGGGCTAACTTTTTTTCTTTTTCTTCAGCAGACCTCTTCTTGGACATCTTTTACTTGTCGCAACATACTTATTTTGATCTAGAACCGTTCTCGAATGCTCTCGATTCGGTACATCCTATAAAACACATAAAACGAGGCAAAAAGTATCAAACCTTTGAGATAATAAAACAAATGCAGAATTACGAACCTAGAAACATACACATAGCATTTAAAATATATTCCATATAATAACGAGCCTATTTGTCCTCTCTCGAATAGAATTCGGGATGAATAAAGGTATAATTAATGGTACTATTTAGATCGTTATCACTACACATTTGCCTTATCGGGTCTATTATGTCTAGACCTTAAACTTTAATAGTTTTTCGCCCATTTTTTCATTGTAAATATTACACACCGTACATACACATTTAATGTGAAAAAAGGACATGTAAGATGCATTACATCACTCTGTTTATAGTATAACTCTGCTAATTAACAACAGTTGCATCATAATTTCTCACAAACGATATTAATACTGCTTTCTGACGAAGACGTACAAAACTTACCCATAAGAAGAATAAGAATGCAGCAACCGAACTTCATGGTGTCCTTCTTCTTCTGCTGTTTAGAATTTTGTTTGCTTAGGAAAATACAGTTGCATTTTCTTTCGTAAAGTTAACTCTTAATTTGTAGGAGTTAGATGCGTTATCATCCAAGCTCAAAGGTGGCAAACCGAAATTTTCCTTACTTAAATTTAAAAAAGGAAAAAAAATAAAATTATTCCTTTTTTTTTTGTTTGCAAATATAATTCAAGAAACTTGTTACAGATTTTTTTGGATGATTAAAAAAGAAAAATACACAATCAAATCCTGAGAAAATCAAGCTTTTCGAATCAAATAATTAATATATACGCAATATAAAAATACAATTTGCCGTACGTATAATATAATACTACATCCGCCCCAAAATTTAAGTTTGTTTAGATTTTTTTCACACAAATTAAAAGAGTGGTTAGATGTCATAAATTTTAATGGTAAAAGTTTAGAATACTATTTGACTTTCATTAATATAATAGTTATAAAGTATGTGAATGTATAATAAATTAGGGATAAAAGAAAAGAAAAGAAAAATATAATAAATGCTCAATTGATATTCTAAATAGATTTATATTATTGATCAAATTTAAAATACTAAATGAATTTATATTTGAAAAGGACCTAATAATAATATTTAGATAATTGAAGAAGTATGCTTGAACTACAAACACTAGTGTTATTAATTTACCTCCAACAAAAAATTCCAAACAAAAGAAAGTTAAATTAATTAAAGGAGGGTCTTTGTAAATTGACAGAAAGGCTTATAGTGGTTCAGGATGGTGTAATCCCTTAATTCACTCTTCTCCTGTGATGATTGGATGAATTCACTATTGTTTTCACTGATACAATAGTTAGATTTTCCTTGACTACATAAGCTTCACAATCTCCAAGACTATCACTCCCCGGCTTCAAAAGCTTCAGTGACTCAGTCTACAACACTGCTCCTTGAGAACAAATCCTTCAGCATCTATCACAAATACAACTCCTTCTCATATGGCTCTGATTCAGTTGCTTGACTGGTGTGAATTGGATTCACAGATTCTATTGATCAATCTCAGAACTTGATGTGGAATTTGAGTTCTGATTGCTGAGTTGATCTCTAGATTTTTCCTTTACGTTCAGATAGAAGGCTTTTCAAATTGACAGAGTTTCTGTTTGTTTTTATGTAATTCAATCATTGTTTTTCATGTATGTCAATGCCTTCTATTTATAGTCTTGATAATCCTTGATTTGAATTTCCGTCCGCTAGGGTATTTAATATGGGGAATAATCCTTGATTTAATTCTTGATTATATTCTCCTTGATTTCAGTGATCGGATTTTCTTCAAACGTCTTTTAAAAAATCCGTCCTCGATTGATTATGCATTGAATGCTTGATCCTCTGAATCTTCCTTATTTTTCATAATCTGAACAAGTATAGTTTACTCAGTTGTTCCTTCATTTGACTGTTGCTTGAACGGTTAAGTGTTCTTGCTGACTTAGCTGTTTAGTTCTTCCTTCACTGCTTTGTCTTTACTCAGCCGATAGACAGTTCACTTTGCCGGTTCACTGCTTTCTTGATATCTTTGAGTTTACAAGAGTCCTTGTACTTCACCGATCCTAGATTTGGGTGAGATCAGTGTACACCATATTTAACCAATGAATTTCATCACTTGAAATATAACTTAGACTTATCCAAGGTCATCACAGACTTCCCTGGTTATAAGTCAAACCATATGTCTTCATGCTTCTCTGCTGGTACTTGGCTGCTTTTACTCTGCCGGTTTACTGTTTTACTTAGCCATCCTACCAACTAGTACAATACTTGTCAGACTCAACTTATACAACATGTCAGACTCTAAGTAAAGACTTATACAGAGATTTCTAACTTATTTCAGGCTTGCTATAACAGCTAGTATGGCCATCATCAAAACATAATAAAATGTTTCTAACACCGACAATATCAGAAACCTATTGGATGCAAGTGAGTATACAAGATTAAGTATAAACCTGATGGTTGTGTGGAAACATATAAGGCCAGATTAGTAGCAAAAGGCTATACTCAACCATATGACATTGATTATCAAGAGACCTTCTCACCAATGGTGAAGATCACTACAATCAGAACCCCTATTGATAGAAGGAATTGCTAACAATTGGCATCTTCATCAAATGGATGTTAATACAGCCTTTTCGCATAGAGATCTTCAAGAAGAATTTTACACTCATCTTCCTTCAGGATTCAAGACTGACAAACTAAATCATGTATGCAGATTAGCCAAATCCCTATATGGATTAAAACAAGCCATCAGACAATGGAATTGTAAGCTGACAGAGTCATAAGAGAAACAAGGTTTAGTTCAATCTAAGAATGAGCACAGTTTGTTTACAAAAGGTTCAGGAAAGTTCGATATTGCTTTGCTAGTTTATTTAAATGACATAATAGCAGCATGTCCAGATCTTCCGCTGATCCAGCAAGTTAAAGACAATTTACACAAACAATTTACCATCAAAGATCTTGGTAAGGTGAGATATATTTCATGCATTGAAGCTGCCAATACAACTAAGGGTATTTCCATTTCTCAAAGGAATTACACATTAAATATTTACAAGAGTATGAGTGTTTTGGAGCTAAACCCCTATAGAGTCTAAGCAGACCTTGCAGTATGGGGATTTAGCTTCGGATGACAATAATGCATATAGATCATTGGATGGAAAGCTCGTTTATCTTACCTTCACAAGACCTAACATAGTCTTTGCAGCTCAACAACTGAGTCAATTTTTAGATACACCTACTAAAAATCACATAAAGGCTGCTCACCGGCTTTGAGGTATTTAAAAGCTAATTCATGTCAAGGCATTTTCTTTCCAACTAAAAACAACCTTGTTTTGAAAGGATTCACTGATAGCGATTGGGCTGGATGTCCTGAAACAAGAAAATCTATTTCAGGCTATATGAAGTTTCTAAGAGATTTCCTTATATCATGGAAGACAAAGAAACATACAACTATTGTCAGAAGTTCATCGGAAGCTGAATATGTAGCAATGGATAATTCTACTTGTGAAATCCAGTGCGTTATATCTTACATGATTTGTAGATGCATGTTCAACTGCCTGCTACTATTCTTTTGTGACAATGCCAGTGCTATGCACATTGCTCAGAACCCTATTTTCCATGAAAGGACAAAACATATTGAGATTGATTGTCATGTTGTGAGAGACAAATTCAAGTTTGGCTTGATTAAGCTCATGATTGTTCACACTAAGGATCAGATTGCTGATATTCTCACCAAAGCTTTGGATGCGCACATTTTTTGTTTTCTGCAAGACAAATAAGGCATTTCCAAGATATTTCAACCAAGTTCTAGTTGATAAAGGAAATTTAGTTACAAGAGGACGTGAAATATGATTCATGTATCACTCTCAGCTTGAGGGGGTGTTACAATATATGTATAAAAGAATGTTGATACAAGAGGATGTGCTCAACTAAACAGCACAATAGATGTCAGCTTAACAGAGGAAGTCGGCTCAGCTGAGTAGTGTAGCTAGGTAGTTACTTTGTTGTAACAGTCTTATAACTTCCTTTTAACTGATTCATGAGGTGTATGCTATATAAATACACCATGATCAGCACCATTGTAGCTGAACGCATTCAGTATTCTGAGTAAGAAGAAATCCACATCATATTTGTTTTGGGTTTTACATTTCACAATTTCAACAGCTGACGCGGTCAATTGAAGATGGTTTCAACTCTAGCTAGGTCATCCATAACCCCCTCGGTTGATTTAACATTTCCCAAGAAAAAACTTTGTCCAAACAAAACTCGTACTGAGTAAAGTTGGCATATATCTTATGCTCTCTGAAGCACTGTGGAACCATGTTGAGATTTTTTTCATGCTCGACATCATATATAAGAGTCATCAATCAATAACGAACTTATCCTGGTGATCATGAAAGACTTTGTTGCCAAAAGTCAAAACCAAGAACTCATACTGCCCGTATAACGTAAGGAAGTCCTTGGAATATTCTCTTGCTTTGTCTACGACTAGTGATATCCGGATCTGAGATCTACATTCGAGAACACATTATCCCTTGGAGCTGGTCAAAGAAATCATCAATACATGGAAAGGAATATTTGTTCTTTACTTTCAGTCTATTCATCTCTTTGTAATCAATACACAGCCTCAGACCACAATCCTTTTTCTCACGAAATGAACTGGAACTCCCCAAGGGGACATACTAGAGTGAATGACCTTTTGGTATAGCATATCTTATAACTACTATTTACCTTCTTTGAGTTCAGCCGGATGCATTCTATATGGCTTCTTAGGGACCGGATGAGCCCTTGGGACCAGAGTGATCTCAAACTCAACATCTCGGTCTAGAGGAAGCCCAGTTGGCTTCTCAAAAATAACATCGGGGAACTCATTGAAAACCGAGATATCCTCCAATAGGGTTGAGAGCTTCTTTGCATCGACTGTGAAAACTTGATAGCACAGGCATCCACTACGAAGAGCCCTCGTAGTAGAAATAGAAAAAATGATTAGAATGGAAAAGGTAGAAAACTTACTCCGCTGAGATACGTTCCCCTGATAAGACATGTGCTCTCAATAGGGTGGCATGAAATGCACCATCTTTGAATGGAAATCAAGATGCACATCTTGATTAGACAATCAATCTCTCCCCAATATAAGGTTAAGGCATGAGAAATCCAAATAGATTAAGTCATCTCAATCTCCAACCTGAAGACTACAACTCTAAATAGTTAACATTGAAATTTGTTGGGTCTTAAGGATCATTCAAAAGCCAAACGGGTTGGCCTTGTCTCTAGTAGAAGTGGCTTTGTGAGTTGGCCTTGTAGATTTTAGAAGAAGTTGGAAGGAAGAAAAGAGTTGAGAAGCTTAATGCTTTCTTAGTTTAAAAGAATGAGGATTACACTGCTTAAATAAAAGAATTGGATCTAATATCCAACTAAATGTAATAAAGACAAATGTGGCTGGTATTAATGGGTAGTTGAGGAGTTTACCATTAATACCAACGGCTAGAATAATAAACGGTAATATATAATTAGTGGATATTAGAAGATGTAATATAACTACTAATACCCTCCAATTTATATTTATTTATACTCCCCCTCAAGATGGCTTGTAAATATCTAATAAACCAAGCTTGTTACAATGAAATTGGAAGGGAATTCTAGGTAGGCCTTCGGTGAACAAATCTGCCACTTGAAGTTTGGTGTGGACATAAGATAGATTGATGCTCTCATCTTCTTGCTTCTCTTTGATGAAGTGTTTGTCAATCTCTATGTGCTTTGTCCTATCATGTTGTACAGGATTATTGGCAATTTCAATTGCTAATAGACTGTCATTGTAGAGTCTCATAGGTTGAGTGAAGTTCATCTTTAGTTCTTTCATGATCTTCTGTATCCAAAGTAATTCACACATCCCTAATGCCACCGCTCTGAACTCAACTTCAGCAGAACTCCTTGCTACCACAAACTGCTTTTTACTTCTCCATGACACAAGGTTCCCAAACACATAGATACACCATCCTGAGGTTGATCTTCTGTCGGTCATTGATTTAGCCCAATCTACATTAATATAGCCTTCTACAGTCTTCCAGTTACTGGGCTTGAATAGAATGCCACATCCTGGACTGCCTTTGAGAAATCTTAAGAGTCTTATAGCAGCATCTAGATGGATCTGCCTTGGTGAATGCATGAATTGACTTATCTGGCTCACTGCAAAAGAAATGTCAGGTCTAGTATGATATAAGTATATAAGTCTACCAACAAGTCTTTAAAGTTTTCTTGATTAACAGGCTCTTCAGCCTCATCCTTCCCAAACTTGATAGTGTTATCAACCGGTATCAACAGTTTACACCCTCAATATATTCGGTTTCAAGTGTATACTTTCTCTGAGTTAAGAGGATGCCTTCCTTAGATCTGGCAACCTCTATTCCCAGAAATTATTTCAGTGGTCCCATATCTTTGATCTCAAATTCCCTTTTTAAGAAACCCTTGAGATTGCAAATTTCAGTCTCAGAAGTGCCTGTGATTACAATGTCATCCACATAAACAATTAGGATAGTTACTCCCCCTGAAGCTGTGTGTTTGTAGAACAGTGTGTGACTCCCATGACCTTGCGTATAGCCCCCATTTTTCATTACCTTAGAGAATCTATCAAACCAAGCCCTTGTCATCATTGAGAAATTCATTTTTAACATCCAATTGGTGAAGGGGCCAATTTCTGGTAGCAGCAATAGAAATAAGTATTCTAACATTGTTTAATCATGCAAAAGGGGCAAATGTGTCATTAAAGTCAATTCCAGAGACTTGAGTATACCCCTTTGCAACAAGACTTGCTTTATACTTATTACCAGATCCATCAGGGTTATGTTTAAGTGTGAATACCCATTTACATCCAACAGGTTTCACACCTTTAGGTAAGTCTACCATTTCCTAGGTGTGATTGTCCTTGAGTGCCCTCGTTTCATCAAGAACAGCAGCTTTCCATTTTGGACACTCAAGGGCCTGTTGTATGTTCCTAGGTAGTCTGACAGAATCAATATTAGCCAGATAAGATTTATAGTGTGTTGATATTTTGCCATAGGAAACAAACCTGTCAATGGGGTGTTTGGTGCATGCTCTAGTGCCTTTTCTTAAAAGCAATAGGTAATTCAACAGTGTAGTTAAAGGAGTGATATCACCTGTGGGGTTGTCTATAGGCCCATGTACACCAATGTCTTCTTGATCAGAGTTTTCAATAGTTTGTTCCTGCAGGTTAGTATTAACAGCTGGTGGGTCCATAGGAGATAATGTATATGTGCTAAGATGTGTAGGGGACTTCTTTTTCCTTGTGTAGATAATGATCTCTTTAGTCTGATCTTTGGGACTTGTGTTATGCTGATGAATGAGGTCTGTTGTAACAGAATCAGGATCAAGGGCAGGGAAGGTGGTGTCATTTTTGAGAAAGTCATATCTGTTTTCAGACTCATCCTCTTTGTTATAAAAAGGTTTTTCTTCAAAAAATGTGACATCATATGATATATGGACCCTCTTTGTTATTGGATCAAAACATTCGAAACCTTTCTGGGTTGATGAATATCCAATGAAAATAGTCTTTACAGCTCTAGGCTCAAGCTTCCCTCTAGACTGTGAGTGGATGTGTACAAAAGAAGTGCATCCAAACACTTTTAAAGGTATACTGGAGATAAGTTTGGAGTTGGGGTAGGATTCTTTAAACACATTCAGGGGGGTCTTATATCCAAGAACTCTATAGGGCATTTTATTTATTAGAAAAGCAGCAATTAAACCAACATCACCCTAGTAGAAAACAGGGACATTGTTGGTGAAAAGGAGTGTCCTAGCAACCTTTAAAAGGTGTATATTTTTCCTTTCTGCTACTCTATTTTGTTGTGGAGTGTTAGAACAGGAAGTTTGATGTATGACCCTTTTTTCAGTCAAGAAATGTCCCAAAATAGCGTTTAAATATCCAGTCCTATTATCAGACCTTAACATCTGAATTTTGGTCTGAAATTGGGTTTCAATCATTTTGTAAAACCTTTCAAAGATTGAACTCACATCAGATTTTTGTTTCATTAGATAGATCCAACACAATCTAGTGTGGTCATCTATAAATGTAACAAACCATCTGTTATGAGTCAAGTTAGGGGTCTTAGAGGGTCCCCATACATCTGTGTGTATCATATAAAAGGGAGATGAAGCAGAATAGGAAATAGCTTTAAAGGTACTTCTAGTATTCTTAGCAAGTTCACAAAATTCACATTTAAAAGATCCTGGTTTTTCATTGACAAAAAGATCTGGATACAATTTTTGAAGATAGAAAAAACTAGGATGATAAATCTCCAATGTAAGAGTCTGATTCTATTACATTTTGAGGACACATTTGAAACAAACAGAACTTTCTCATTATCACCCTTCCTCCCTTGGATAAGATAAAGTCCTTGACACTTCTTAGCACATCCAATCCTCTCACTGGATTCCAATTCCTGAAACTCACAATATGAAGGGTAAAAATTAATAGTACAGTTCATACCTTTTGTGAATTTACTAACAGAGAGGAGATTGCGGATAAATTAGGAACATATAGTACATATTTTAACTGTATATTGTCGTGAATTAGCACAGTACCAGTTCTTGCAACTTTAGACCAAGATCCATCTGCAATTCGACATAGTGTTTTAAAACAGTAGGTTCATATGTGGAAAAAATGGAGAAGTTACATGTCATGTGACTGGAAGCACCTGAATCTATGATCCAAGTGTTGTCAGTGACAGCAGCTCTGGTGGAGGTGTCATCCTTTTGGGAGTTTACCTTCTTACCAAACATTTGACTTAGGACTTCCAGCTGCTCTTAAGTAAAATGACATGTCTGCTCAGTGACATGATGGCCATGTTTCTTGTTATTCTGCCCCTTTTGTAGATGAGGTGGCTTACCATGGATGTTCCAGCATGTTTCTTTGGTGTGGCCCTTCTTCTTGCAGTGATCACACCAAAGATTGTTTCTATGCTCGGTTTTCTTTTGTGGTCCCTTATGATAACCACCAACCATAGCAGAGTCATTTCCTTGCACCATTAGAGCTGAATGTTCTCCCCTTGGAGTGGGGAGAAGACCTCCAATAACACCTTTTCTGCACTCATCTTTCCTTATTGAAGCAAATGCCTCTTGAATAGATGGCAGAGGAACCTGAGCCAAGATTCTTTCTCTAGCAGCATCATAAATGGTGTTTAATCCACTTAAGAAGTCAAACACCCTATCTTGTTCTATGTGTTTCTGAAAATTTGCGGCATCAGTGGTGCATCCCCACTCAATCATTGTGAGCTGAGCGTATTCTTGCCAAAGATTATTAAGAGTATTGAAATACTTGGTGACATCCAGATTACCTTGCTTGATTTCTTTCAAGTTGGTTCTTATACCAAAGGCCTGAGCAAAATTTCCCTGGTCAGAGTAGGTCTTGGAAATCCTGTCCCATATTTCTTTGGCAGACTTGGCAAAGAGGTGAACTTGACCAATTTCATCAATCATGGAGTTGATCAGCCATGACATTATGGTCGCGTTTTCTATTTCCCAGGTGTGGTATGCTTCAGACTCCTTATCTTTTGGAGCCTTGATATGCCTATTAAGATATCCGAGCTTGCCGCGCCTAGTGATGTACATTCGGACAGATACGGCCCATTGTACGTAGTTTGCACCATACAGTTTTTTTGTGGTGATTTGAAGGGTTGGATTATCGAATCCACCCGGAGAACGAGACTGATCTGCAGATGTTGCGGAGGTGATGCTAGATTCAGTCATGGTGAACAAGAAGACCGATTAAGAGGAAGAAGAAGAAAATGGAGGTGAAGCGTTGGCTGAAACTTTCAGCGCTCTGATACCATGTAGATTTTAAAAGAAGATAGAAGGAAGAAAAGAGTTGAGAAGCTTAATGCTTTCTTAGTTTAAAAGAATGAGGATTACAGCTTAAAAAAAAAAATTGCATCCAACTAGATGTAATAAAGACAAATGTGGTTGGGTATTAATGGGTAGTTGAGGAGTTTACCATTAATACCAACAGCTAGAATAATAAACGGTAATATATAATTAGTGGATATTAGTAGATGTAATATAACTACTAATACCCTCCAATTTATGTTTATTTATAGGCCTCATCTCCGGCAGAAGTAGTTGTGTGGATTAACATTTGATTATATATGTATAGTGTATGTATTAAACACTAAACCCGAAAACCAGACAAAATACGAAACCAACCCAAAACCAAATCATTGGGTTCTCTGCTCATTTGGTTTGATTTGTGTGAACAATTTTTAAACCAACCCCATTAATACTATACAAACACCCAACTCGGGCCAGCCAAAGCTCTGCCCTGCATAGTAGAGGAACGTAGGTCATTCAGACGATGGAATGGAACTTTGTAGCTGGTTGCCTTGCCCAACAACTTAATTAGTAGAGCCTTGCACCACGGCGTCAATAGAGCTGCATATTCAGTTAGGTCCAGACCCTACTTTGAACATACACCAACAGTTATGGCTTTGAACCTACACCAGTGGTTATAGGGCCATCATCCGAGAAGACATGCCGATAAAGGCTACACTCATCATCTGATGTATCATCTTCATCCTCCACCACGTTTGGGTTGAAATTATAGTAGGGTTTTTGTAGCTTGTGCATAATTTTAGTTTGGAGTGGGATATCGGGCGAGGAGTTAAAATTGTCAGTATTGTTTTTGTAGCTTATGCATAATTTTAGTTTGGAATGGGATTTCGGGCGAGGGAAGTGGGTTGTTACTTTGAGGTTGTTTCCAAGTTTAAGATCACTGCTTTTTGCGTTTTTTCATTTCCCTTTCTTGGCATTACATTGAAGATCTTTTCTTTGGCTAGAGATAGGAATGGGGTTTTTCGCTTCCCTATGTTGGCATTACATTGGAGATCTTTTCTTTGGGCGGGGATACAAAAGGCAAGATCTGCACAAGGGAGTTGATGGGTGTAGGTTGGAAATCTTTGGGTTACCAGGCTAAGCTTGAGGATGGGTAGTCTAAAGGAAGGGGGAGAAAAAGCAAAACAATGGTCTAGGGAAGGATAATGCATCATTTCAAAGGGGTGGCAGATTGAGGTAAAATATGGGGGAGAAGCCCCTGAGGGATGATGAAGAAGAAGAAGAAGAACCAAGTTCTACAGAACATTTGAGCTTTCTATCTCTGCCTCTCCCTCTATTTCAATCTAAATATTAAGAACACAATTAATTAAACAATAAGTAAATCAAAAGATACAAATATGTCATTTTATTTCAAAACATTAAAATAAAATAAAATAAAAAAACCAACTCGGTTGAGTTTACAGCATATCACTGACACTCCTCCATATATCAGCACTTAGCGCATATCTTACGAACTAGGTTACATTACACCAACTAACCTTATGTCAACTAGGTAGGTACAATAATCCCAACCAAGTCCAGATTTTGGAATCATGGAGTGCAATAATCCCATCCATGCAGGCCACAGTTATTACGCACTATATGGTGCAACGGAAGCATTTCAGAGGCTAATGTATTAACACTAGGAAGGATATGCAATTTTCTTTCTCATATTATCACATCCATAAAGACACAAATCACCAGAGCATGGAGCGAACTCTCCGAAGAGAGCGTGCTGGTGCTGGTGCTGGTGCTGGTCTTCTCTTCTCCTCAACCGGGATTATATTCTCCATAAGCTACAAAACAATCCAACTAAATGTAAGAGCCCAAAGATATACAGACATCAACAACATAACTTTTGAATCATGGACAGCATCCAGGCTTTCAAGTAGGTAGCAATAAACAGCACAAAAATAACGGAATACAGATAAAAACTGGTCACTAATATACTCTTTCTTTAACAGCTACCTGGATTTATTTGAAAGAAAAACACCAAATTTCAAGCCATATTGACTTCGTTTAATTCATATCAATTAAATTTCAAACTAGAAGTCCCCAACACTGTAAAGCGTCAGAGAATTATCAAGTAAAAGATCGTTTTGCAATCAATTAATCAAGCAATGCATTCTAATTAAATAAATATGCAAACTTGTCACAGCAAAACAAGTCGCAAAGATGATATATGAACATATTCTAATGCCAAAGAAGGTAATAGTTGTTTATACTAGTTTTGCAGAGCACAATTAACGAATATACCATAGGTTCAAGACAGGATCAGTACCATTTTGTGCCTTGCCCTTGTTCGTTCAGCCTGAAAATGGTTGGGAAAGAAGAAAAAAGATACTTCAGGATAAAAACAAAACAAAAAACTCGTCATACACAGGCATTATAGTATAAAGAAACCAGGAAAATCAAGTCATCGTATCAAAATTTAATGAATATTTTGTTTCTTTCAACACAGAGATAAGAATCAAATGTATATACAGAACTCTTAAAAGAAGGCTCAATGAAGCTAATAAATCAGTATATATACATGGGTAAATCATGTCAAAGAACTTTTTAACGCGAAAGATAAATCATGAAGATATCAAAACCAGCAGGTTATGTTGATGAAAAAAGTTAATGAAAATGACCAAACAGAGCTTTTATATTAGCAGCTTATCCCAACAGAGGTTATTAAGTTGTACTTCCAAAATACTTCAGAAGAAAAAAAAAAACTTCAGATAACATTTTGTCTGAGCCCAAAGGAATCAAATGAAACTCTCCCTATATGTATGTCATAAACACAGCTCACAGTTAGAACCACTTTTACCTGGCCTAAACTCACCATATTCTCAATAATGTAGACAGTGGAATCATATTATCTTATGTCACAACGTATTCAGTTCATAGGAAGCAGCCTAATAAAGATGTTAAGTATTCAAATAACAAGTTCAAAAGAAGCAAAACGCAGTAACTGATTCTATCCAAATATGTCTCACAAGCATAAAATCTATAGCTATTTTAAGAAAGATTTCCTTCCAACAACTTAATCCTAGTAAGAAAATAGCATGGACCCCTTCAGCAAGCTGAAACTTACAACGCATAGAGCAATTCATCTTTCTTTGAAATGTTAGAGCTAAAGAAGAATATCCGGTTAAGGCATTAAATTCTCCTAAGATAACTATATCTCATTCCACCAATGCTTCAGTATTACACGTTAACAGCAAAAACCCATGATATATCAGAACATAGCTACACTCACATATTGAACTGCATATTTAATGCTGAATAATAATTCAGTGTCATGACATCAAAATTAGCATTTGAGCACTGAGAAGCATCTGATTTTTCATTCAATTCCCAAAGGTAAATTCTATCGGCACCCCCAGAGTGCTTCGGCCATCAGATATTTTGATCATTTTTTTTTTACTACATAGCACTACAACTACCTTTCAGCATAGTTCAAGACTAAAAATTATTTGACAGAAACTTAACCCGGATTGATGTTTCTTCTATACATTAACATCAATGACAAATGTCCCTATAGGGGTCGTTTTTCAACCATACATAAATGTGTTCTGGTAAGTAATTAATTGGTGTCGCGAATACATTTGGTGCCAGAATACTGCTATATCATGGACAATGGAGATATGGTGCCAACATAACCCACCTCCCCAAAAACCATATTCCATTCTTGAGTAGAGAGAGAAAATGAAAAAATACAGCATAGCAGAAAGCAATTCACAAAGGCAGAATGGAAAAAAAAAAGGCCTTACTTTCTCTTTCAGCAGCTGCTCATTCTCCTCTTCTAATCGCACTGCCATGGCCTCCAGTTCATTTTGATATGCCTAAAAGCAAAACAAGCTCATGAATTTCACAACAATATCAACTTCTTTCTCTTAGTAACCCCACCCACCCCCAAAAGAAGGACACTGTTAATGTCACCACGGTGAATTTACTCGGGCACCACACCTCGTACAAATTTCGACTTTGTAGGTATAATTTCGACTCTGGAGGGATTGAAAACAGATTTCGACTCGAAATTTGCATGAGGTGTGTGGTGCTCGATTAAATCGCATGTGGTGCCATTAGCAAAGCCCCAAAAGAAATGTTGTTTCTGAAATTTTCACCTGTTTTCGCTCTCTAGACCTTGCTGCAGACTCCCTGTTTTTTATCATTCTCTTCTGCCTTTGTTGTGTTGCCTTATCTAAGGGCTCAAATACATTAGCACCCCTCCTCTTCCTCCCACCAACATTTCCTACTGTTCCATCACCATACCCCATCATTCCAACACTCTCTAGACTCCCTTGCCTGGACATATAGGGAGACTCGAAAGAGAACATCTCTCCACTCAAACCCGGCTCTAACTTCACTTGCCCATCCATGTCAGCCATCAATTCAGCTTCATCCACTGCTCCAGCTTTCACCAAAAAATCCTCCAACGTCATCACCTCATCCATAACCTCCTCCTTGCATTCTACCTTCCCTTCCTCCTCGCTCTGCCCTCCGGCCACGATTTCTCTCCACACATCCTCCGCTGTCTTCCTCCTCAATGGCGCCGGCACGTCACTCTTTAACCCCGCATCTGTGATCGGCGTAATTGCTCCGGCAGCATCCAAAAGAGTAATCTCTGAATTCAGAAAATAACTCTCCTCCCAACCGCACCTCCGCCGGAATTGATCTCGCCGGCTCGTCCGACAGTCGTATTCCTGAATAATCCGTCCAAGGAGACCATTGATCCAGGGGCCAAATCATTCTCCGCATCAATAAGTACCGATTCATGACTTTGAAAAAGATAGAGCTCGGGTTTTGGGTTTGATTCGGATCGGTTAATTGGGTTTCGACGATGATCCGATTTCAGAGAGGAAGTTGAAGCCGTGGACGGCATCAGCTTTGACGACGCCATTTTCCCAACAATGCTCTAATCCCAACAGCTACCGTGGAGAGAATAAAATTTTATCTGCTCAGAGTGACGTAACTTGGCATTTTTTTATTTTTTATCTTTTTAAATATTTATAAAATTTTATCTGCTCAGAGTGACGTAACTTGGCATTTTTTCTTATTTTCCTTTTTAAATATTTTTCCGAAACGAAATTAAAGTTAGACGTTTAGTTAAATGAGCTTATTGACCAAAATTCTTAGAGCACTTGCATCAGTGTCTTTTAACAGATTCTCTATTTTACAGACTCAAACCCCACTTTTTTCAGTTTTCTAGAATCTCTATAAAAGATCAACTGCATCAGCATCTTAACTTACAGATTCTCTATCCAGAACAAACTATATTAGAATCTCTATTTTCAGATTCTCTATTAATCTTTTCAATTATTATCATTAAATTTGTGAAATATTTGTAGTAATTCTTGATAATAATGTGATTGAGTAAAACTCCATCTCAATTTCTAATTTTTTATTATTATACGATAACAACATTTCAATTTTATTGTAATTTTTAGCTTCTTTTATATTGTAATGTTAATTTTTTTTGCAAAGACTGTAATGTTAATTAACTTATTTATACACAAGGAATTGAATGAAGAGTTGTTATGCTCTTATATACATTTAAAATAGTTACTTTAATGACATGTTCTTAGCAATTAACCAGAATCATGACCCATAGTGACATGATTTTTTACTATTTTAAATTTGAAAAGATATTGTTTCCAACAAGTATATTTGTAAATGTAAAACGAAACCAATGACTCTGTGTTACCGACAAAATTCCCTTCATTCAAAATATAAAACCACATGTTTCTGAAAAGTTACAAACCGTGCATTTCCGAAAAGTTAGAACACTACAATGTAATTAAAAATAAGATAAAAAAAACTAGAACCAACAATGCAACTAGTTGTACTCAATCATGCTACTCAATATGATTACTATAAATATTCCACAAATTCTCTATGAGGTCATTTTGGAGTTGGGAATGCATTTCTCTGTCTCGAATGCGGATATGTTGATCAACAAAATCCCGAAACTGATTATCGTTTAGGTGCTCCATAACAGGTGATGGAGGTCCATCTTCAACTTGATCATACACATGTGCCACGTCCGGTTGAACATGCAATTGACGCTCATCTTCTACGATCATATTATGTAGTATTATGCATGCCAACATTATATTCGTAAGGGTTGATCGTTTAAAGTAACGAGCTGGCCCGCGCACTATAGCAAACCTTGCTTGAAGTACACCAAAAGCACGCTCAACATCTTTTCTACAAGCTTCTTGCATCATTTTGAAATGTTTAGCCTTATTGGATAGTGCCACAGGGATTGTCTTCACAAACGTAGCCCAAGACGGGTATATACCGTCAGCCAAATAGTAACCCATGGAATATTGATTGCCATTAACCTGATAGTTTACCTTTGGAGAACGCCCTTCAACTAGGTCCCTAAACACAAACGAACGATCCAATACATTGAGGTCATTATGTGCCCCCGGTAAACCAAAGAATGCATGCCAAATCCAAAGGTCGTATGAAGCAACCGCTTCTAATATAATTGTAGGTTCACGAATGTGGCCACTAAACTGACCTTTCCATGCAGTCGGGCAATTTTTCCATTTCCAATGCATGCAGTCAATGCTCCCAAGCATTCCCGGAAAACCCCGGCTTTCACCAATAGCCATCAATCTCGCAATATCTTCATTATTTGGAGTTCTCAAATATTCTTTTCCGAAAATAGAAATAACCTCCTTCACAAATTTCTTCATACTCAATAAAGCTGTACTCTCTCCTATTCGCACATACTCATCCAAAAGATCAGCAGAAACACCATAAGCAAGCATCCGAAATGCAGCAGTAATCTTTTGAAGAGATGAAAGTCCTAACCTTCCCGCTGCATTCATTTTTTGTTGGAAATATGGTTCATGGGCTTCTACTTCTGACTGGATACGAACAAATAGTTCCCGTCTCATCCGAAATCTTCTTCGAAAGCGATCTGGAGGGTAAAGTGGATTCTCAGAAAAATAGTCATTGAAAAGTCTTTCATGGCCTTCCATAAAACCACGATCAATGTAGTTACGTGGGGTACGTGATGCTAAAGCCCTCCTCGTCGTCAAATTCTCTTGCTCTGTAGCGATCATTATCATCTCTTCGACCTCTTCATCGGATGAAGACTCAAAAATGGATTCCTTCAACCAATTTTGACCGCAAGAACCCATTGATGAAGATCAAAATACAAAATGCGTTGACAAGAACTGAAACGGAATCCAGGGTAGCCAAGCCGTGAGGACAACAAAAAATCACACCTACAACAATAAGGTAGAGTCCAAAATAAATAATAATCAACAAGTTGTTTCTTGAATCAAATAATAAAAAAACCAAATCCAATCACCAGCATTTTCCATTGCAATCTTTTACGTACTGTGTGAGCAACACAACAATAATGACATAAGCATAAATGACAAGTTTATGACATAAACATAAACATAAAAATATAAATGAGTGAAAAACATAAGCGTGTAAAAAGAAATCAAAACACACAAGGTTACTCAGGTTGGGATCCTCTGTCCACGTAGAGTGTGTAATTTCTCTGTCAAAATTCATACGAGACCGTTTCCATTAAAATATCTCATGACTTGTTAAAATAGTAAAGACCAATTCTTTTTTGCTTTGACTATTCTCCCTCTTTTCTTCACATGACAGAACCTACTCTTTCTTTTCATTTTCCTGATTTTAACCACAGTTGTCTCCTCTACCACACCCCTATGCTTCCTCCCCATCCCCACCATTGCCCCTAGCGAACAGGATTAATAAGAAAGTAAAACTTGCATATCAACCTATCAACTTGGCTACTAATTAACTAGAACCAAAATGTTCAAAAGAGACTAAGTTCTTCTTCAAAGGCACTCTAATGGAAAACAATTTTTTTTTTTTAAGATGACAGAAAAATTAGTATGCATTTTGCCACAAAGGATTTTTTACAAGACTACATTTTTCATTCACTAAAAATCAATTTTGTCATGGTAGTAAACAGAAGATTAGACATGAATGTAAAATAATCAAAATTAAAAACAAGCCAACAATGGCAGCAGCTCCCTCAAAAAAAAAAAAAAAAAAAAAAAAAACAATGGCAAATGCTTTCCGGTGCAATTTTTGAAGAGATAATACAGGGTGATGAATGTAAAGGTCGCAAATCCTTATTATTGATAGCGAGTGTGATGAAACGACAACTCAGAAAAAAAAACAAGTATCAAATTCCAAAAACAAAACATAACAATTCAAGATAAACTCATAATTTATTAGAAATACCTGTGAAACTAATCCACCAATTAAAATTAAAATAGGGACAAGAGATTAGATTCTTCAAGCAAAGGTTTTTTTTTTCCCAGAATAAATCTATTTTGTTGCTAAATCCATATGGAGATTGAGTAGAGGAAACTGAGAAAAAAAAATGAGAAGTAGAATTGGGGGAAGACAGTCGGATGAAGACGGAGAGAGGGTAGAGGGGAGAGGGGAGGTGCCGAGAGAAATATCACGAGAAAAGAGGGGAGAGAGAGGGTATGATGGATCTGGAGACTTTTTTTTCTTTTGCGGGAGATGTACCGAAATGTTTTAAGAATCTGTGGTTTACAGATCTTCCCAACAGATGCTACTGCATTTGTAATTTTAATAGATCTGAACTCTTTTTATCCTTAAAATACAGATTTAATATCATTTACAAATTCTATTACGAGTGCTCTTACAACTTTAGGTTTCCAAAACAAATATTCCTATATATAAGCTCCAAATAATAAAAGGGTGTAAAACATCCAAAGTACTCTTATTGATTCTTGATTTCCTAACCATAAGATCCAATTAATCTGTCCGACCCGTAATAGTTTTAACCCGACCTGCCAAATACACCCCTAAATTACTTCTAGTAAAATCTCTCACCCCAATTTACGCGGCAAAATCCAACCCATTCATATTTCCCCCTTCGTATAACACACTGATCTCTGCTCTTCCATCCCTCTCTCTTCTTCTTCTCCGACCATAATTGTCCGAGCTGGGTGGCGAATTGGCTGGGTGGTAATCAAAACTCTTTCTTGGCTGTCCATATTGGTATGTGAATGTAAATTAGTTCACCCCACCCTCTGCATTTAAACAAGTTTTGATTTTGTGGGTTGAGTTTAAATTATGTTATGTATATGTTTGAAGATAAGGAAGATGTCTTTGTGATTTATTATGGTGTTGAATGATATGGGATTAGCTTCAACTATGCGCTTTAGACAAATTGAGTTTGTTAGCTTAAACAATGGCGGGATTAGCTTAAACCATGTGTTTCCCTTTAGTTAATGGCTATACGAACTGAATTCAAATTGATTTGTGCTTTAAATTGAATGCAATGCGACATTCAAGAGTTACGGATTTTATGTATGTGTGTATTTTTTTTGTAATTATTGTAGTGAATAAAACAGGATCTCGGTGAAATGTGATGGAAGATAATGTTTCTATTTTTATATTTTATCCGGTAGAGGTTGAAAAAAAACGGCAATGGTGTATGGTCTTGGAAGTATGTAGGATGTGAATCCAAAGAAGTTACGATGATTTTGAGTGTCAAAAAAATATTACATTTGAAGAATTGTATGACATGGTGAAAAATGAGTTGGGGATCGATACAACATTGTATGATTTTGAGATGAAATATATGGTCCCCGTTAGTAAAGCTAGACCGATGATGCTTAATTGTGATAAGCTTGTGACTCGGTTCATATCTGTTTTTAATTTAAAATGCGATGTTTTATTAATATGTTTGAAGGAAAGGAAAAGGAAAAAAGAAATACCGACATTGAAGGTTTATGAAAGTCAAGAAACATGTGAAGTAGTATATGTGTCGGAAACTCAAGAAACATGTGTTAAAATGGATGTTAATGAAAAGATATATGTTGATGTTGTTGGGAATGGGATGAAAGAGATGTTGGATGGAAGAAGAGAAAGCGTAGAGACATGTGTCGAAGATTCTCATTTGAACACGGGGAGTGACAATATGGACATGAATGAGCTAGTTCAAAATTCTTTAGAGATGTTGGATGGAAGAAGAGAAAGCAAGGAGACATGTGTCGAAGATTCTCATTTGAACACGGTGAGTGACAATATGGACGTCGATACTATTTATTGTTGAATTTGGGTGAATATGTGTATTTAGAATCATGTCAGAGAATTAACATGAACGGGGCTGATGATGTGTTAAATGAGAATGTTGATGGCCTTGATGCACGTGGAGACGTTGTGTTAAATCAGAATGTTGGTGCCTTGAATGCACCACTAACTGTGGTTAACGTGGTAAGAAGTGAAGGTTGTAGACGTACTATAAATGCTCCTTTAGTGTGCATTCCCGAAAATGAAGACATTCACGTGAATGATTTTTAAATCCAAAAGGTTTTTGGTATACAAGTTGTGATGTTGGCTGCGAAGCACAAGTTTGAATTCCAAACTCAAGATTTCAACACAAGCATTTATACAGTTTTATGTGAAGCGGATGGATGCAAATGGCATTTACGAGCAACCAAAGATGGGGGAACTAACCGATTTGTATTTTGAAAGTATGCATTTAAGCATAATAGCCTACTATTGTTCCTAAAAAGATCATATACATGCTTCGCACAAGCTAATTGGCACATATTTTTCTATGAGGTTTAAAGATGCCAATCGTGTTAACTCACCAAAGGACATGATTAATGATTTCCATCTAGATTTTGGATATGATGTAAGTTATAGCAATGCGTACATGGCTTAGGGTAATGCAGAACCATTAATAAGGGGTAATCCAAGGAAAAGTTTCGGAGAATTACCCAAATATTGTTATAAGTTGAAGTTTAGAAACCCGGGCACTGTGACACATATTGAAAATCTAATAGGAATGCTTTTGAATACATTTTCATGGCACTTGGTCAAATTATAGACGGTTATATCAACGCGATGCGGAGAGTCATTTCTGTGGACGGTATGCATTTGAAATCGTATTATAGATGGACCCTACTTCTGGCAACATGTCAATATGAAAATCATTAAATAGTTCTACATGCTTGGGGTGATGTTGAATCCGAAAGTATAAAATCTTGGACATGGCTTTTTGAAGAGCTAAAACCTGTTATTGGTGACACGTGTGATACTTCGATACTTTCTAATCGTGCCAAATATATTAAAACAGATTTCACGGCAGTGTTTAAAAATACGCACCATGGGTATTGCATATATCACATGCAAAAGAATGTGAGGACTAAATATCCGAAACATAATGCCGGAAAGCTGTTTATGGAGGTTGAGCAGGCATACTCCGAAGCCGAATTTAAGGTGCTTTTCGCCAAATTATGTAAGAAATGTCCCGGTGCTGATGTTTATTTGAAAGAATAATCATTCCCTATGTGATCTAGAGCTCGTTTTGATGGATTATGTTACAACATAATGACCAAAAACCATGCCAAGTGTGTGTGTGTGTGTGTGTGAATAGTAAGCTAATACGTGCTCGAGAATTTTCAATAACCGGGTTGCTTGAATTATCCGGGAGACGTTACAGGAGTGGTTTGCTAAGAGAAATGAAGCATCTAAAAAATGCATTACTCCTTACTCCAAAAATTGAAAAATTTGTGAACGAAAGCTTCGAGAGAGTATCACGATTACAAGTTTAACAACTTTCCACAGAGAGGTATGAGGTACGTCACTTAGATGCTGTTTTTTCCTACATCGTTCAGTTGGATGAATGGAAGTGTACATGTGGGAAATTCCAGTTGGATAAGTTGTCATGCGTGCATGTAGTTGCTGTGCAGAAGCAAATAGGGAAGAAAGGCCTTGAGTATTGCACTTGGAATTCTGGCTCCGAGTGTTTGAGGCTAGCTTATTCCCAATGTGTGTATCCATTTTAAAATGAAGATGAATGTGAGTATCCTGATTAAGTGCTTAACGATAAGGTTTTGCCCCTGTCGTGGTCAAAGAAACAAAGTGGACGGCCATCAAAAAATAGAAAAAGCTCAGCCGGCGACAGAAAGAGGACCGTATCTTGTAGCAAATGCGGTGGCAATGGTCATTACATTACTACTTGTCTGAGTTTGATTCGTAGTCCAATTGTGGTTTTTCATTGTTATTAATGAAAAACTTTTTCCAACCGCCCTTTTCTTTTTTTATAATAATACCTTTACCCCAAAATATAAATCCATTTGAGGTTTTTCATACAGATTAAGAAAGTTGGTTAAATGAGTTATGTGTCATTAATTTTGATGAAAAAAATATAAAATGGCCTTTGATTGTTATTAATGCAAAATAGTGAAATGTGAGTGGGTATATAATAAATAAGGGGCAAAAAGAGAAAAATATAATAAATGTTAGAAATGGACTTATATTATGGGACAAAACTAAAAAATTAAATGGATTTACATTTTGTGAGGAGGTAGTAATAGGTATGTCCAACAAAAGTGTGCGGGAAAACATCATATGTCCATCGTAAGGTGGGTCGGGCGAATCACTCTATTGTCCTATTATCCAGTAGAGTACCTATAGCATTACAATGATACTTTGGATCACAACAACAGGTAGGCATTGTCCATTTGCAGTAGCTTATTTATACCACTATAAATAGACCATATTATTGCATTGCAACAACTCAAACACAACTCTCTTGAGCAATCCAACCCACACTTTTTATTTCTGTTAAACGCCGTTTTGGGGACGTCTAGTACTTGCAGTTCAGTGATTTGTTGACTTATAGGTGATCAGTCCTGATTGACCACGAAGGAGTCTGGAGCTTGCTATCGACAATTACTGACTGGTCACAAACTGAAATATAGACGCATGACAACTTTAGCTGTATATGAATATGTGTAATGCCTCTGTCCCGAATACCGAGTCCTTATCCGGACAAGGGACGTTCGGCACGTGGCATTTAGAGTAAACCCCAAATCCCATGTAAGTCTCATGTCATATCAGAGTAATCAATGACTCGTGCAGAAGAAAAACAAGCGGAAGACTCGGGAAATAGGCCCTCAGGGTCTTCCAACACGACAACTCAACTAGAAATAACTGTTGTCAACTATATCATAAATAATTGAAGGGACATACTATCATCCATTACAACTGACTTGTCTGGAAAGAAAGAACAACTTAACTACTAGCAACAATGCCTTATTAAAAAGAATAACTATAAAAGGAAACTAAAGCATAAAAGGACTCCGATGCTCCGTCCTAAGCTAGCACTTCAAACTCGTCATCAAACTCAGTATGTATGTTGGTCCCTTGGAAAGGCTAACACAATTTTAGAGGGGGGGGGTGAATAAAATTGTCACCAAAAACTTCTACCGAAACTGGAAAAGCCCCAGGAACTGAGTTTTTGCCAAACTCAAACTGATACTCAGCTCAGTTTTGTTCCTGTCATTAAACTTGTGCGGAGTTCAGCTAACTTAACTGAGTATAAGTCAATACTGACTTATATTTGGTCTTGTTAACTGGCAGTGGATAAAACTAGCCTTTAGTTCAATAGATGTGTCAATAAGAATCTAGACCTTCTATGTATCAGTTTTGTGCTGACTCAGTGGCTGGTGTTTGCTGAGTGATAATGCAACAAATAAAATAAACATAAGTGGCATAAAGTAAATCAACACAAGATTTGTTTATGGAAGTTCCGGGTGGTGTAATCCCGTACGTCTCCCCTTCTCCTGTGGTGTAGGAGGTAATACTAGAATTTGAGATAACCGTTACAAACACCTAGCACTATGACAGTCCTTCACGACACCCTAGTTTCACTGTCTACACAAAATGAAGAAAGGTGAGATTGCTCCCTTCACTCTGCACACTGATCTTTCGGAGGTGGAATTGCTCCTTCACCAGCTCACCACTAACACAAACACAGTCCGCAGACTGAACCAACAGCTGTGGCAACCAAGTTGCAGCCGTATGAAGAAAGGTGGAATTGCTCTCTCAAACTATGCACAGCCAACCATTTTTCACAAAGGTTAAGTTTAGAATTAATCAAGAGATTAATTCAATGTGCTGTCTGATTCTTCTGGATCTGACTTTGTAGCTTCAAGATGCCTTCTTTCCCCTTTAATGGGTTACTGGATCGTTCTTTGAAATCTTCAAGGCAATTCTGTTGGCTTCCCCTTTTCTAGATATATATGATCTGATTTTCTAGATCGGGATCTTTGGATATGTGCTTGTAAAGCTCTTTTTCTGATCCTTCTCTCATTTTCTTCAAGTGATTCTCTTGTGTATTTATAGGGGTGATGTAACGGTCACTAGCTCTTGTAGCCGTTACACTTGTCGTTTAGCCAATGTTCATATGTATGATCTTTGTCGTATTGTCAGTTTAAATTCAGCAACCTTAACTCAGTTTTCTACTCTTCTTCAAAACTGAGTGCCTTGTATACTTGACATCTGACTTTAATTGACTCAGTCAGAGTACACCATTCAGTTTTCTTCTTTTCCTGGTAACTGATAATCTTTGTCCTTAAGATTATTCAGTTTTACATGATCTATAGTTCAGTTCCAGGTTACCACAGATTTGCCTGAATCCTGACTTATAGTCACGACTTAATCAGCTTCTAACTGAGTTTGCTACCTCAGTTCTTCAGTCTTTTGTAACTGAGTCTGTGTCCCTCAGTTGTTTAGTCTTCTAGATGAGCCAACTGAGTTTGTGACCCTCAGCGAACTTACCTTCTTCAGTTCTTGCATTACTAAGCTTGAACCCTCAGTTCTTCATGTGTATACTCAGTTTTCTTGTTGTGACTCAGCTGTTTGCCTAGTTCCTATTCTATTACAATGCTTATCTGAAACAACCTATACAAGGTTCAGACTCTAGATAGAACTTATACATTTTATCTCTAGACTATTTCTTGCTTCTTCTTTCATTATGCACTATAACAGTTAGTTAGGACCTCATCATCATGGGTTGTAAGTGATTTGTCTAATTACGTGACGAATCATCATCAAAACACAAATAATATTTCCAACAATTTCCCCCTTTTTGATGATGTATCATAACCCTCCCTAAAAGCAGTAATAGAAGAATAATGCAAGAAATCATAACAAATCAAATTAGGATAACAAACTAGAACAGCTGAATTATGTCACAATAAACTGAGTTACACAAAAGTATTACATATTTTCTTTTTCCAAATTCATCAGTTTTTCTCCAACAAAGATACTCTTTTTTGTCTCCAGGAGTCTTCTTGCCTTTCCTTCTTCTTCTATTTCACCATCTCTAGGCTTGATCTCTAAATATTCATTTAGCAATTGATCTCTTTGATTTATTCACTCATCACCTTCTCTTCTTCTTCTTAATTAAGACTAGATTCCTTCCCTTTAGTCTTTTCCCCCTCAGTTCTTGTCCATCCATCTTTTGCTGCTTTTAAAGAAGCTTTCAATCTGACACAGATTGCAAGTTTCTTCCTGATACTCAGCACAACTTTAACTGAGGTTTCTTTATCTTTTTCAGTTCTCGTTTCTGTGAAGGTCTCTTCTTTGATCAACTCCTCGATCAGAATGTCAATTGCTTCTTCATTCCATTGAATAGATAGTAGATCAATAGTCTATAGATCAGTATCTATTTGTTCATCTTGTTCTTCAATAAGACGTTTGGCATAGGCCTTTCCAGCTTTCTCTTCATCAGCTTTGTCAGCTTTACCAACATCACCTTCGATTTTCTTTTCATCACCAGCATCACCTTCAATTTTCTCTTCCCCCTTAATTGAAGATATGCGAAAGCTTTCTTCAAATAATTTAAGTAAGGTGATGATGTTGGAATATTGGTATAGGCCTGAGTAATGTGTTCTTTCAATGAAATCATGTAAGTTAAAGAGCTGCTGCTGTAGAGTTTGCATCACACTTTCAATGATCTCTTCCCAACCTTTCAATTTGTCTTCAGTTTGTTGATGCTGAGATCCTTCAGTTGCCGATCTGCTTGTAGATGCCTCATGAACTTGAGATGAGAAACTGACCATAGGATAATAAAAATGAACATCATGACTTGTCAGTTCCTTTTCATACTCAGCCTTGCAAAATTCAGCGTCCTCCACAGCTTCTCTTTTCTCTTCAGTGTACTCTACAAACGTCTCAGTTGGAAATTCACTCTCTTCAGTTTCTTCACGTTCACTTTCTTCAGATTTACTTTCATCATCTTCATTCTGTTCACTCTCTTCAGTTTTATCCTCAATTTGAATTACATTCTCAGTTTCATATTTCTTTGCTTGAAGCTTGTTCCACATCCTTTTCTGTCTTCTCAGAGTTCTGTCATCCAATTTTACAGTCTCACTTGAACTAGAATCTGAGATTTTACTTGATTCTTCTACAACAATCTTTCTTTTCTTCACTCCTGTGGACACTGGCTTGTGTACCACTTCTGTTTGTGTGGATTTTGAAATGGAGAAATGATCTAATCTTTTGAACTAGATAAGTGAATCCCTTTTTCAATAAAAGATTTTCTCCAGTAGCGTTTCTTTCTTTGGCTCTCTCCTTCTCGTCTGAGATTTGCTTGATTAAGTGATTGAGAACGAACTTTTTCCAATCCAATCTTTCTTCAAACCAAATGGCGTAGATCAGCTTTAGTTTATCAGTCGAAAGAGTGTAGAAATTCCGAGCATGACCAATGACATTCTTGGTCAGAAGAATCGTCAAAAATGCAAATTCTCGTTTCTGCTGATAGATTGATCCACTAAGGTTCTTCTCATTCTTGTTGATTGTAGTGACGTCCCAAAGTTTGTTCTTTTCTTTATTTCCAAAGGCGAGGGATGAAGAGCCTCCAGTTATGTCTAGACCAAACACCAGGGAAAGCAGTTGTTCATCAATGGTGAAGCTTTTATCTTGAACAGTTGTCCTGAAGCTTTTTCCCTCATTGGTGATTACTGCATTCTTGTAGAAATCTCTGATGGTTTCTGGGCATAAAGCATTGACCTTTGTATCAAACAGGTTTTCGAGTCCCCGAATCTTTTTGATTTTGCCAACAATTTGAGTTGAGAGAGTGGAGTGTGAAAATCTTTAACAGAAATTATCCATGCTTGTGGTGATTCCTTCGTCGATGTTGTATCGATCCATGATTTTTGAATTAGGGACCCTTTTTGAAAATCTTGAATGCTTTCAATTTGGATGAGCAGGAATTCGTCAAGATTTTGTTTTGCAATCGTTTTCAAATAAGAGTCGTGTCATAATCAATGGGATTTTGTAGGGATGTACATCTATTTTTTCTCCCAGATTGACACGTGGCTTCGAGTGATTTGTCATGTCAGCTCAAGCGTCAGATGGTAGCTGGAAAGTCTTTAGTTTTTGACCATTTTGTCCTTCATCAGCTTTTGTTTAGAGGTCAGTTTTCTCAGGATTCAGCTTTGAGAACTGACTCAACCTGCAAAACAGTTTTAAGTTTTCTTCGGTACCCATATCTTTTTGGGTCCGGCTGGATTAGTTACTGAAGTATTACTTTCAGTTTCTTGGTTGAGAGAATTAAGCCTTCTTAACTCTTTTCTAGATAAACCATTACGCTCAGCCTTAGTTGATTTCACAAGGATTCTTTTAGATTTTACATCGTTGTTTTCTTTGTGCAATCTACTAGGTCTTCCAGTATCTTGACGTTTATAGTTTATACTCTTTGAAGTCTCAAGACTTGGTAGGGGTGGGGGATTATCATTGCTTTTATCAAATTTACTAGACAATAATCTTTCAACAAGATTTGACATCTCAGTTTCAAGAAACTCATTCCAATCTTTTGCTTTGTCAAGTTCTCTGTCTTTTAATTTCAGTTCCAACATAAGTTTTTCAGTTAACTTGACAAGATCAAAGTTTTTCTGACTAAGTTCAGCAAATGATGACTGAGTTGAAGAATGTACCTTTTCTTGATGATTTGATGCAGTTTTAAGATTAGGATGTACATTCTTTTGTTGCTCTAATGAATCTTCACTAGTAACTTGCAACAGCTTCTTTTCTTTTTTCTTTTGAGAGAACTCTTTATGATGGGACTCCTCTGGATTTGTCTACATGATCATTAAAGTTTGTATCCATATCATCACTGAGTTGAAGTTCTGGATTTTTGTTCAAGTTTGTCTCAATTGAACCTCTCAGATAATTGATCCTGAAAATCAGATACATTTTTCAAACAATAAGTCATGGGGTGAATAAGCCAACTCTTAATTCTGTATGTAGTCATTGAAATCAAATTAAGTGCTTTTGCAACTGATACAGTGAGGGGTCGTCAACAACTGGTTTAAAAGATATCAGAAATAACTGATGCACAGTTTTGGATCTCTTCATAATAGAAGCACTGCTCCGATACCAATTGTTGGTCTCTTGGAAAGGCTAACACAAGTTTAGAGGTGGGGGGGTGAATAAATTGGTCACCAAAAACTTCTACCGAAACTGGAAAAGCCCGAGGAACTGAGTTTTTGCCAAACTCAAACTGATACTCAGCTCAGTTTTGTTCCTGTCGTTAAACTTGTGCGGAGTTCAGCTAACTTAACTGAGTATAAGTCAATACTGACTTATATTTGGTCTTGTTAACTGGCAACGGATAAAACTAGCCTTTAGTGCAATAGATGTGTCAATAAGAATCTAGACCTTCTATGTATCAGTTTTGTACTGACTCAGTGTCTGGTGTTTGCTGAGTGATAATGCAACAAATAAAACAAACATAAGTGCATAAAGTAAATCAACACAAGATTTGTTTATGGAAGTTCCGGGTGGTGTAATCCCGTACGTCTCCCCTTCTCCTGTGGTGTAGGAGGTAACACTAGAATTTGAGATAACCGTTACAAAATCCTAGCACTATGACAGTCCTTCACGACACCCTAGTTTCACTGTCTACACAAAATGAAGAAAGGTGAGATTGCTCCCTTCACTCGCACACCGATCTTTCGGAGGTGGAATTGCTCCTTCACCAAATTCACCACTAACACAAACACAAATCCGCGATCGAACCAACACCGTGGCAACCAAGTTGCAGCCGTATGAAGAAAGGTGGAATTGCTCTTTTCAAACTATGCACGCCCAACCCTTTTTCACAAAGGTTAGGTTTAGAATTAATCAAGAGATTAATTCAATGAGCTGTCTGATTCTTCTGGATATGACTTTGTAGCTTCAAGATGCATTCTTTCCCCTTTAATGGGTTACTGGATTGTTCTTTGAAATCTTCAAGGCAATTATGTTGGCTTCCCCTTTTCTAGATATATATGATTTGATTTTCTGGATCTGGATCTTTGGATATGTGCTTGTAAAGCTCTTTTTCTGATCCTTCTTTCGTTTTCTTCAAGTGATTCTCTTGTGTGTTTATAGGGGTGATGTAACGGTCACTAGCTCTTGTAGCCGTTACACTTGTCGTTTAGCCAACGTTCATATGTACGATCTTTGTCGTATTGTCAGTTTAAATTCAGCAAGGCCTTAACTCAGTTTTCTACTCTTCTTCAAAACTGAGTGCCTTGTATACTTGACATCTGACTTTAATTGACTAAGTCAGAGTACACCATTCAGTTTTCTTCTTTTCCTGGTAACTGATAATCTTTGTCCTTAAGATTATTCAATTTTACATGATCTATAGTTCAGTTCCAGGTCACCATAGATTTGCCTGAATCCTGACTTATAGTCACGACTTAATCAGCTTCTAACTGAGTTTTCTACCTCAGCTCTTCAGTCTTCGTAAATTGAGTCTGTGTCCCTCAGTTGTTCAGTCTTCTAGATAAGCCAACTGAGTTTGTGACCCTCAGCGAACTTACCTTCTTCAGTTCTTGCATTACTGAGTTTGAACCCTCAGTTCTTTATGTGTATACTCAGTTTTCTTGTTGTGACTCAGCTGTTTGCCGAGTTCCTATTCTATTACAATGCTTGTCTGAAACAACCTATACAAGGTTCAGACTCTAGATAGAACTTATACATTTTATCTCTAGACTATTTCTTGCTTCTTCTTTCATTATGCACTATAACAGTTAGTTATGACTTCATCAGCATGGGTTGTAGGTGATTTGTCTAATTACGTGACGAATCATCATCAAAACACAAATAATATTTCCAACATGTACCTGCAACCTTCTTATTCCAAATAAAAGAGTGAGCTCATGCACAAATCTCATTAAGGAGAAAGAAGATCAAAAGGGAAGATTCATGTATGTTGGATGCCGGGAGACATGACATGAATCTACTTTATCCAGTTCACAAACATCTTGAAAGTCGTTAACATTTAAGAAAACTACTGTTAAAACATAACTTGAAACATAAAAAAAAACCCATTTTAATAACTAACTTGAACAATGCATATAAAACATGCCTACTTACATTGTCGGTTTATTTTGAATATACTTGTTAAGTTACAATAATTACATACTTACAATGTCTGTGTCCTACTGATCAAACTTACATAAGACACTTCTAACCCATACAATGTTCGTATCTTGTCTATACTGTTATGTTCCTTACATACTTAGCATAAGGTCTCCAGGTGCAATGCAACTACTATGACTAACGATACTTTGAACACAGGACTTTGAATAATACCCATGTTGTGACTAACGATACTTCTAACACGGGACTTTGAATAATACCTATGTCATTACTGATGATACTCTCAACACGGGACGTTGAATAATACCAGTGTTATAACTGACGATACTCGCAACACGGGACTTTGAATAATACCCATGTTACGACTGATGATACTCACAACACGGAACTTTGAATAAAACCCATGCAGGGACCGGCGAAACACTATCTTAACACAAGTAGGAGCACGTAAAGCACATAGAGTTCACGTTTAAGACTCTACCCAACCTATGAGAACCTACTAAGAACATAACAACACCGAACTTCAATCCTGGCTCTTCTACGCGTAACCAATATGCATAAACAATTACATAAAAGTAATTAGATAATAAATTAAAGCTTTAAAAACACTAATTACTGTAAAGTAGCTAAAAACAGAATAATGTTCTGGAAACATAGTCTGGCAAATACCCGGCAACACATAATTATGTCTAGTTCGCGCAGTTTAACATGAAGCAGTAATCCCAACAATTTAACAACATAATCTTTAAACTAAAAAACAGAACCTTTTGATAAGAAGAACTCCTTACCTTAGATTTCGAGGTATTCCAAGCAATTTACTAAATCTACGAACACTGATTACACAACAATTAAATCTAACCTTAATTCTATGTCAAAAACTATGATTTTACGATGACACGATGACGAACCCTAATTTTTAGGGGTAGAGCTGAATTGAACATAATAGATTGAGAAAATTACCTAGCTGGAAATATTAGATGGTTTGGTTAGAATTGTACCCCGCATTGGTGTGATTGTTTAGACTGCTTGTATCTGCAAAACGGATCGACGGAACCCGTTAAAAGTTAATTCTTTTCCCTCTACAATAAGCTCTCGATAAATGCATACCTTTTGGACCGACCAAAATTATTACATTAACAAGTTTATTTGTTTATCGATAAATGAATAATTTATTCATTTATCGATAAATTAATATTTATTACTTTACAAATAAATAATTAATATTATGCATCTAGTCTGTAAAATGAAGAGGCAAATATTAATTAAAATGCTTGGGAAGCTAGAAAGATTATAAGAATTTGTGCTCTTGGATTATTATCGAAATAAAAAATGAAAAGGTTTCAATTCAAGAAGTACAACCCATGATTCCGATTCAGAGTATGTTCCTATCCGTCGATTAAAAAAAAACTGTCTGTTGAAGAATGAGCCGGCGACTCATAGGCAGTGGCTTGGTTAAGGGAACCCACCAGAGCCGTAGTGAAATCGAGTCTTCATAGGGCAATTGTCACTACTTATGGACCCAAACCCGGGTGATCTATCCATGACCAGGATGAAGCTTGGGTGAAACTAAGTGGAGGTCCGAACCGACCGATGTTGAAAAATCAGCGGATGAGTTGTGGTTAGGGGTGAAATGCCACTCGAACCCGAGCTAGCCGGTTCTCCCCAAAATGCGTTAAGGCGCGGCATTTGACCGGACATCAAGGGGTAAAGCACCGTTTCGGTGCGGGCCGCGGCAATGTACCAAATCAAGGCAAACTCTGAATACTAGATATGACCTCAAAACAGAAAATAACAGGGGTCAAGGTCGGCCAGTGAGACGATCTTTATAAATAAGTACACAGTAGAACAAGTTACTCTAGATGCATATTTTCAGAAAATATGAAGTGCAATGTGAGATTTCGAAAATACGTAAGTTTAATATATAAATTTCTAACTAGAATTATGCATTTATTATTTATATATTTTTATTAGGCTTTACTGTATTCAATTTCTTTTTATTACTTAATGCATTTAGAGAAATTATTACCTTTGTACACATGCCCAAGTCGAGACCGGAAGAAATTATTATCTTAATGAGGATATTACTTTATCGAATATTCATTTATCGAGAGTTTACTGTATGTTGTTGCCAACGGGAAACTATTAGGTGTGCAGCTTTTCTGTTCCAAATTCCAAGATGCGTATAGCATATTTGAAAGATCATGGATTTCTATAGCTTTTTTTTCTTTTTATTTTATTTTATTTTAATTTCCTTTTTAAAAAAGATTTTAGGAAATCAATAATTTTTTTCCTTTTTTATTTCTTTGTTGTAAATGGAAAATTACTGAAAAATAAAAGACTAGCAAGTAGAGTTTGCCGAAATGACGAAAATACTCATATAAGAATTTCAGGGTTTTACATTCTCCCCTCCTTTAAGAAGTTTCGTCATCGAAACTTGACGCACCTGGTAAAGCACCCACAGCGAAGACTCTAGAAAGTCCATTTGTCCTGCCTTGAGAAGACGCTGAATGAGGGTTAGTCTGAACATGTCTGTTGGGACACTCTTTATACATGTGTCCTGGTTCCCCACAATGATAACACACCGGCTTATCGTGCCTGCATTCTCCCTGGTGAGGCTTAGAACACTTGGGGCATATAGAGGAGGAACCTTAGCAGTGACTGGAGCTTCATTTCCTTGTATCTCATCATCGGCCTTTTTTTTTTACCAACACACGGTGTAGTGGACTTTTAGATATGCTCAACCCTGGTTGCACAATCCAACACGTCTACCATATCCCAAGGAGGAACTTCTGGTAACCTGTCTTGAATCTTGTGGTGCAAACCCTCCCTAAACTTATCTGTCAACACATTCTCCTCAGTCAACATCTCTGACACATACTGACTTAGCTCATCAAACTTATGGGAGTACTCCAAAACTGACATATCTCATTGCTTTAACCTGAAGAACTCTGCGGCCTTTTGTGAACGGGCAGAGGAAGGGAAATACGTTCCATAAAACAACTCCTGAAAGGTTTTCAATCCGGGTACGGTCCTCTGGTTGCTACAACTGCCTCAGTCCACTTCTAAGCACATTCTTTCAGAAATGATGCACCCAAGCTAGCCCACTTATTCTCTGGCCTTTATAAAATATCTAGGAGCCTTTCAAATTCTTAACCCAATACTCTACTGTCTCAGAACCACCTGCACCATTGAACACCGGAGCATTATTCTTTTGCAAATTTTTATACCAACTACCAGACTTAGGAGCATGTGTTGTTGGTCTCCTATCACGCAACTCCCTATACATCCTCTCTTCTCTGTCATCCCGGTCTCTCATATACTCCATAAACATATGCATCATAGCATCACCCAAAACACTAGAACCACTGCCTACACCTAAGCCGGTATGAAAGGCTATCGATCCTGGAGTGAACTGTGTCCTAAGCAAGCCTGTAAAAAGAACCTGATGATACTGTGCTGAGGTACCATATGGAAACCCTGCTGACTGATCTGCATGTTGATGGGTGTGAGAGTCATGTTGTGGTGGAGGAGGGGTAGCCAGACGAGAAGAGGGTGGTAGCCTCTCAGAAGTAGTCCTGGAAGGGACATCTGATGCATGATGCCGAGGCACTTGGTAATCCATTGAGGCTCTCACGCTGTTGTCCCTGAGTCCTCGGTGGGGGCAAAGGGTCCGGTTTGATGATGCTGGAGGATCCTACTCATAACGGTTTGCTGTGGAATGGGTAAATCTCTTATCTCCTGCCATCACTGAAAAATGAAGAAAGGTTAGAACCACTCTTAGACAGAGATTCGATATTCACAACTTAAGATTAAAATCCTAGACAGTAGTTTGATGCCCACGTTCCCCAATTTAGGTTATGATACCAACTTTAACGCCCCTGTCCCAAATACTGAGTCCTTATCCGGACATAGGATGTTCGGCATATGACATTTAGAGTAAACCCTAAATCCCACATACGCCTCATGTCATATTAGAGTAATCAATGATTCGCGTGGAAGAAAAACTAGCTGAAGACTCAGGAAATATACCCTCAGGGTCTTCCAACATGACAACTCAACCAGAAATAACTGCTGTGAACTAAATCATAAATAACTGAAAGGAAATACTATCATCCATTACAACTGACATGTCTGGAAAGAAATAACAACTTCACTACTGGCAACAATGCATTATTAGAAAGAATAACTATAAAAGGAAACTAAAGCATAAAAAGACTCCAATGCTACGTCCTAAGCTAGCACTTCGAGCTCGTCATCAAACTCAGCATATACCTGCAACCTTCTTATTCAAAATAAAGGAGTGAGCTCGTGCACAAAGCTCATTAAGGAGAAATAAGATCAAAAAGGAAGATTCATGTATGTCGGATGCCGGGAGACATGGCATGAATCTAGCTACTTTATCTAGTTCACAGACATCTTGAAAGTCATTACTTGAAATATTTAAGAAAACTACTATTAAAACATAACTTGAAACATAAAAACATCCATTTTAAGAACTAACTTGAACAATGCATAGAAAACAAGCCTACTTACTGTGTCGGTTTATTTTGAATGTTTTTGTTAAGTTACATTAAATACATACTTACTATTTCCGTGTCCTACTGATCAAATTTACATAAACTACTACTCACCCATACAATGTTCGTATCTTGTCTGTATTGTCATATTCCTTACATACTTAGCATAAGGTCTCCAGGTGCAACACAACTACTATGACTAATGATACTTCCAACACTGGACTTTGAATAATACCCACGTTGTGACTAACGATACTTCTAACACGGGACTTTGAATAATACTCATGTCATTACTGACTATACTCTCAACACGGGACTTTGAATAATACCCATGTTATAACTAATGATACTCGCAACACGGGACTTTGAATAATATCCATGTTACGACTGACGATACTCTCCACACGGGACTTTGAATAATACCCGTGTTACGGTTGACGATACTCTCACCATGGGATTTTGAATAATACCCATGCTAGGACCATCGAAACACTATTTTAACACAAGTAGGAGCACATAAAGCTGTTAGGACATCAAACGAGTAGCGCAGCGGAAAATTGAAGTTTGATTTCCGATCCAAGGATCGACTTCATTTAAGCAATAAACATATAACAAGGAGGACAAAGATTATACCTTTCTTGATCTTAAAGATCGAAGCTTTGACTGTCCGGTAGAAGTAGATGCGCGTAAGCCGTCCAATCGTCCGGTCTCTATCAGTTATCCATATGAACGCCTTGCCGGTATCCTCCCGGATTGATATTAGAAAAATTCGACTACTAGGTCGACCTTTTCCTCCCTCACAATTCTCTCTCTATGAAGCTCTATATTTTCTCAAGAACTATTAGCTCTTGAAATTGTGATGTAGAAAAGAGCTAGCCAACCCCTTTCTTACATAGGTGAAAGTGGCGCCCCATTGCCTCCTAATCTGATTAGGAGAAGCTTCCTAGAAGATAGATGAAAGAGAAAAAAAATTTCCCAATAAAATAAGGAAAATCACTTTAATTGATTTATCTATTTTATTATAATATCTCATACTAAATAAAAACTGAACATTGTCAATATCTTATATTGAATATATTTATCTTATTACCATAATTCTATTTTCCAAAAATCAACTAATATCTAATATTAATATTATGGTAATCTTATTAATTAAATTTCATAATGCAAGTGTATCTTATACACATAGGAGTGGCGCCCCATATTGCCAAATATTGGCATCCGGAATATTCTTTAATTGATATAAGAGACAATTATTGAAAATGACACATATTAGACTTAATTAGGCAAAAAAGACATCCAAATCAAACATTTAGTTATAAGGACTAAAATTAGATAGATAGAGCTAAATACCCTTAATGAAGAAAAAAATAAAAAAAAAGGGGGAACACGGCACACGCTGAATGGTTTTTTTACACTATTTATTAGAATGTCAAGCTGTTGTTGTGTTTTCTTTGGTTTCTTTTTCTTTTCTTTTCTTTTTTTTTTCAAGATGGACGTCAAAAAGGTTTTTTTTTTTTCCTTTCTTTTTCCTTCAGGATGGATGTCAAATTTTTTTTTTTTTTTTTTTTGACGGTGAAAGTTTATTTTTCCTTTTTTTCATTGATCACCGTGATACATGGACCACCCGATGCATTGACAACCGCGACGCATTGACCACCGTGATGCCGTGACCACCGTGATGCACTGACAATTTATGCAGTGACATCGGCAATCAGATATGCAGTGACATCAGCAATCATATATGAATGACATCAACAATTTATATAGTGACATCGGCAATCATATATATAAAGACATCGCGATGAAGTGACACCGTGATGCAATGGCCACCCCCGATGCAGAGACACCGCAATGAAGTGGCCACCCCCGATGCAGTGACACCGCCACAAAGACCATCAAGATGCAGTGATTACCGGGATGCGGTGACATTTGATAAAGCAACATCACATTTGATTTTTTACTGACTTAATTTCATAAAATCGATTTATTTTCTTCATAAAATCGACTTCAAATTGCTATTTCTTTTGATATAAAACTACGATCAACATAAATCTTTCACCTTAATACATATTTTTATGCAGTGACATCGGCAATCATATATGCAGTGATATCAACATTTTATGCAGTGACATCGGCAATCATATATGCATGACATCAACAATTTATGCAGTGACATCAGCAATCATATATGAATGACATCAACAATTTATGTAGTGACATCGGCAATCATATATGCAGAGACATCGCGATGAAGTGACACCGCGATGCAGTGGCCACCCCCGATGCAGAGACACCACGATGAAGTGGCCTCCCCCGATGCAGAGACACCGTGATGCATATACCACCGAGATGCAGTGATCACCGGGATGCAGTGACATTTGATGAAGCAACACCGTGATGACATTTGATATTTTTCTGACTTAATTTCATAAAATCTGTTTATTTACTTCATAAAATTGACTTCAAATGGCTATATCTTTTGATGTAAAACTACGATCAACATAAATCTTTCACCTTCATTCATATTTTTATGCAGTGACATCGGCAATCATATATGCAGTGATATCAACATTTTATATAGTGACATCGACAATCATATATGCAGTGACCATCGCGATGCATTGACCACCCCCGATCCATTGACCACCGCAATGCCGGGGCAACCCCGATGCAGTAGCCACCCCCGATGGGGAGACACAATGATGCAGTGACCACCCCCGATGCACTAACAACCGCAATGTATTGACCACCGCGATGCATTGACATCGGCAATCATATATGCAGTGACATTGATAATCATATATGCAGTGACATCGGCAATCAGAATCAGATATACAGTGACATCAACATTTTATGTAGGGACATCAGCAATCATATTTGAATGACATCAACAATTTATGTAGTGACATCGGCAATCATATATGCAAAGACATCGTGATGAAGTGACACCGTGATGCAGAGGCCACCCCCAATGGAAAGACACCGCAATGAAGTGGCCACCCCCGATGCAGAGACCATCGGGATGCAGTGATATTTGATTAAACAACACCGTGATGACATTTGATATTTTTCCAACTTAATTTCATAAAATTGATTTCTTTTCTTCATAAAATCAACTTCAAATGGCTATATCGTTTGATATAAAACTACGATCAACATAAATCTTTCACCTTAATTCATATTTTTATGCAGTGACATCGGCAATCATATATGTGTGACATCAATAATTTATGCAATGACATCGATAATCAGATATGCAATGACATGAACATTTTATGCAGTGACATCAGCAATCATATATGAATGACATCAACAATTTATGTAGTGACATCGGCAATCAAATATGCAGTGACATCAACATTTTTGTTGAACTTTTTGTCCCGAAATTAGGATGATTTTTTAGAGGAAATCAAGCTTATGAGCCGTGTCGAGCTATATCGAGTACTTAGCCAGTCGAGTTCGATGTTGCCTTTTTATGGCTCAATCGAGCCCAAACTTTTTTAGTTGATTCAATCTCGAGCCTAGGGAGTATAGACTCGACTCGGATCGATTACACCTTAATGTGAATGACACTACACTTATTTTACAAAGTTACCAATTTTTGTATGAAATTGTTTATGCTGTGACATCAACACCCATTGAAAAAAAAAACTTTGTAAATTGTATATGCAGTGACATATGCAGTGACATTGATGTCACTGCATCAATTCTCTAACTGTAAATGCAGTGACATCAATATCACCGCATCAATTTTATCCCAAATCATACACAAACCCACCATCAACGTATAGCTTTTCTTTCTTTGTTTCAAGGTGATGCATGTTAAACTAATTGATCATTATTACATTATGATCAAAGGTGTCGATACACAATGTGACACTCGTTGTGTCACAACGGTTGTGTCCGGATCATTACTCAAAAAAAGAAAGGAAAAAAATAAAACATCATCCAAAGCCTTTCATAATCATACCAAAGCATCCAACTTTTATTTCTATTTTTTCACATTTCCAATACATTAGAATTGACCGGAGATAATCAGGAACAAAAAATTTCGGTTTCTCAATAATATTAACCGAACTGGAAATAACCCAAATCGAAACCTCTAAACATACCTAGGCAAAACATGGATAAAAATGCGTATTTATAATGCTCCATTTTTTTAAAAAAAAACCAAAAACCATCCTAAAAAGTGAAAGAAACAGCATACAAAAGAGCAAAAAGCTGGCAACATCTAGGCAGCAAGAACAGGGGGTAATCTATTTAAAAACCAAGATAAAAGCAAAGTTATCCAGCAGCAATTCGAAGACTTCAGTAGAGATCCAAAGCATGCTCCAGGAGAGACATGTACCTCTCTACACATAAGGAAAAAACCAGCTAGAGAACCAAAAACTGCTACATAATCCGAGATGAAAATAGGCGTAATATTTGTCCACAACCTTTGTGCACCCTTCATAGTGAGAAGGGTGCTTCCCAAAATGAAATGCCGTGTGATATACAATAGCAAAGTCACAAGAAGAGGCCAATTATGAGGCAGCCAACATGTTTGATCCTGCAACGAAGAGAAAGGCCTAGCAGACGAGATATAATGGAAATACGAAAAAAAAAACCAAATGTAAAAAAAAAAAATTATCCAAAGGACAACAATTATGCAATGACACCTTATATAGAATTAGATTCAAGACGATTCCTTTATTGAATGAGCAGCACAAAATCATAATGTTTTTGCTCTTTAGTCAACCCTCTTTGAGCGGCAGCTTTAGTTTCAGATTTTAGCTCAAGAAATATTCTATACTGCTCTAAAAAATGCTACAAAACTGCTGGTATATGTTGCTAAAAATGCAAAATTGTTATTCGATTTGAATTGGCAGTAAATTGTTTGAATTGTTGCTAAAAATACAAATGATTTAGATGTTCTTATTACTCTGAAATCCAGTATCACTTCAGACCCAACAAAATTCTTATCAAATTGGCCATCATCATCCAAAGCCTCAATAAAAATCAACAAAACAAAGAACATGTTCCATTACACAATGGTTGTACAAGATAGATGTGTGTGGAATTGAAAATCACTATACCTTGTAATGGTATAGACCGACAAACTATAAAGTGATTCACCTATCTTTCTCTACCGGAAGCAATTAATCCATAGCAGCTGCAATATTGCTGCATTGTGTATCCCATGCGTTGATGATTTGAATGAAGGAGGATTCATATGATACTTACGTTTAAACGATTTGGCCATGGAAGAAGGCTACCGGATGATGTAGACAAGTTCGTTTAATCCTGAAGTCATCAATGCTATTTATGGTATAGAAGATGTCCCTGATGATGAGGATTATTACACGGTTTGGAATCTTAATGATGAAGCTGCTTTTGAACAGAGAGCCTTATTAGCCCAAAACAAGCTTGATCCTACGGCTAAATGGCATGAAAATAGGTTTGGTTACGGGAACTGTATTAGGGACATTAGAGCACTTAAGCGTTTTATTAGCTACACTCTTTACCCCACTCGTCATTTAACATCTTTCGGTAAAGCGGATGTTTGTATTGCTTGGGCAATGGTAAATGATGTTCCCATAAACGTGGGAAAAATAATGTACAAGAGGGCTTTGAAATTTGCTACGAAAGCTAGGCCGGGAAGTCATATGCCTTTCCCGTGTTTTATTTCTGCCTTATGTCAAAAACTCGGTGTTCTGACCTTGCCTAATGATAAGTTGATCCTGGCTAATGAAGCCTTAATTGGCCCTAATTTGAAGCGTCTTCCGGGTGGAAAAATTGATTATAACAACCCGAACCGCCGCCAACCTCAACATAATCCACCTGTTTCCCAACCTACCGCTGTTCCTCCATCATCTAGTCAATCACAGTCTCAGCTCCCTAGTACCATCACGTATGACATGTTTCAATCCCTTTCCAATGATGTTCATCGTGCCAATGCCAATATGGCTGTCTATGCGGAAAGGAATAGGCAGTGGTCTGACGATTTGAGACAAGGCATGCGCGGTATATATCAGATGAATATACTTCAGAACCCTGCCTACGCCGAAATGAACATTCCGCAGTGCCAATCTGAGCCGTATACAATGCCCGATATAATTCCACCGATGCCACCCCAATCTAGCTTCCAACCAATGTCACATGCCTTTGGAAGTCAAACTAGTGGTGTAGGTCAATTTTGTACAGGTATGACGGCTCCAGTTACGTCAAGTTGGGGAGGTTTTGCAGAATTTGCCAATATCACGGCTGGGATGAGTTCGATTGGTTTAGATAGCACGGTTAGGATGTCGACGCCATTTCAAGATACATTGTTCGAATCGACCGAAGATCCTGCTACTTCCCAACCCATGCCGGGGTCACATTTCGATGTGGAGATTGATGATACCGAAGAATGAATTTAAAAATTTTATGATACTATGTCACTTAAACAATTTACTTTAGTATTTTGTGTTTTGTTTTGACAATTAAGCGTTTTTTTTTCTTCTTCGTTGTAGTTTTGGACGAGTTAAATTTATAAGTTTTTTTTAACGCTATTTTGTATTTCATATCGTTGTATGACGTGTTATAAATATTTTAAACGACAAAAATACCATAAGTTTTGAAAGTTAGAAAAATATGGGCATTTTAAAGACAAATTTCGTCTCTGTATTGCTACAGTACCTGCCCGGATCGATCCGATATGAACCCGGATCGATCTGGTCTGACATTGCCGACCTGACACGGCTATATACCTATTGGTCCGGATCGATCCGGTCCATTCTCGGATCGATCTGGTACTACTTTCCTGTCAAAGTACAGATTTGTTTTTCTACTTTCGCCTAGTGTATCGTTTCAATAAAAGGAAATAGCAAGACAGCTAAAATGTTGCTCATTCCTTTCTAGTTTCTATCTGAACTTCTTTTATAATATGTCTAACCACTCATCCCCCTCGGTTAATAGTTATGAACCACATACGCCTGACGGTGTGGTTCCCGAAAGTCAAGCCTCGTGTTTTCATAACGACGTTCCGAGGCGTTTAAATTTTGTTCAATCTCCTATTTTGATGAAGAAAGGTTTGAATACTGAAAAAGTTGATCAGTGGGGTAGGAATCTGATACAAGGCTTTGGTTGGAAGAAATTTGTTAAACATCCGAGGGGTAGAATAAATATTTCTGTAGTTCGGGACTTTTATCCATCTCTATCTGAAAACACTACGATAGGAGCAACTCAACTCATTACTGTCCGAGGCATTGTTATTCCCTTTTCGTCCTTCGTTATTAATCAAGTTTATGAAATTACGCCTTGTGGTTTTTTTCCAGTACACATTTTGAGTTCCAATGAGAACTAGAAAATCCTTCTAATATTGTCAATAGAACCGCAGAAGCGTTCCAGTACTTGTTTCCTCTTTTCGATAATAATTATGATTTTTCCACTCTTGCGTTATCCCCTCATCTGAGGGCGTGGAAACATTTTATTAATTCACGAGTCTATCCCACAAATGATTTCTCGGGAATTCAGGACTGCGAATTGCTTCTGATGTATGCAATCACAATCGGAGCATATATAGACTGGGGGATATTGATTCCCAAGACAGCGGTCAATTTCGCAATAGAGCGACGTAGTAGAGGGAAGCCCATGCCATTTGCTTGGCTTATATCACGACTTTGTGTTCATTTACATGGAGTACCTGAGTTTGATCAAGACGAGATTTTTCCATCTCGTGGGTCTCAAGTTGGCCTACTTCCGGTTGATACTCCCGGATGTTCGTCAACGATTGATGTGTTGCTTGAGTTGGTAGTTATCGGTTGGTAGTGACAGTTGGAGAGTTGTTAGTTAAGAAGTTAGTTTTTTAAGATAGTAGTTCTTTAAGTTGGTAGACTAATAATCTGTTTAATTATGTTTCTCTTTGAGTGTAATAATTTTAATAATCTTGTTTAATATATATGTTTTTTTAATCCTTCTATTAATGGAAACATAATAATACACGCAAGTAATATCGCTAAAATAATAACATTAATCTAAAAAATTTTAATTTTATTTTTCGAACCTACTTTTTCGTACTCACTGAACATCGGGACGATGCCACTTCGTAAGTGGGGAGTAGAGTTAGGTTAGTAAACTAAAAATTAAAATTTTTCATATAAATTTATACTTAATTGCTTAATACTTAGTTTAATTTTTCTTGAATAAAAATAAGTAGATAATATATAATTAATATGAATAAAAATAATATAAATTGGTAAGAATAAATTTTTAATTTAGTAAAGTAAATTAGATATATTATAATTATATTATATATGTCGGTTTTAGATTTCTTATAAGATTTCAAGTATATGTAACTATACATAAATATTATCAAGTAATTTTCTTATGAAATTTAGCAGATATACTTATATCTATAATAAAATGTTAGAATAATTTTCTTTTCAAAACAAAATATGAATATGGAATCGAACTAGGGATGACGATTTTTGGCATAACTTTGAATAACTATGGCCAAATAGCCTACCTGAACGTAAAATTTCCAATTTTTGTCCCCACATCAGCCTTGTAGAGTGGCCAGACCTCACTCGAAATAGCCATTTGTGATTAAACTAATTATAACCGACCCTTAGCCTATTTTGGTCTACATTTCTTAAAAATCTTACGAGTTTGTACGAACTTATGAAAGGAGATGATGACATAAAAGCTAAGTATCGATGCAAAAGAATGGTATATGCTGAAATTGGAAAAGTTGGATAGGTATTAATATATTCGACCTCACCTTATGACACTTGCAAGATAGTCGATTTTGGCAATGAGTTTGGGTATGTTAGTATTCTATGAAAAAAAAAAAATTGAAATAATATCAGGATGTTATTAATCAAGATATTTTTGATCAAAAATATGAAGGTGTAAGTACGTACGACTTGCTTCTTTCTCTTTTGATTTCCTTTTCTATCCTTTCGATTAACCAACACCCTGAGGCTAAAACGTTATAAGTCATTTTGCCAACTACTTGACTTAGTCCTGGATTCCAAATATTTCATATAAGTTAAGATATGAGAATGATTCTAGAATGTTAATTATATTTATTAAGTAGATTATGCAGAATTTCATTTTAATGATATTTCATAAATAATTTATCTAAGTTATATACACTTTTTATCTTGTTAATTTCTAAGAAAGATATAATTAATATATTTATAATATTGAAATGAAATTTTACTAACGTAAGATTCAATCTACCAAGTATATCATTTTTATTGTAATTTTTATATATTTCCGCTTATTTTGCTCGAGGACGATCAAAGAGCTAAGTGGGGAGTAGTTGATGTATAACATTTATATGATAAAAATTACGATATATTATATATTTTATCAACTCTTTATATATAAAATATAAGAAATTATAACGATAATCTTATGAAATATTAATAGCTAGGAATAAATCTAATTACTATAAAAATCTAGTAGAAGTAATAAAAATTTATAAATTTTGTACCGGTTTAGTAATCGGAGTGTCGTGTCAGATTTACGTGGGTATTTTTGGTATTCTATTGTAGATTTTTAGGTAAACCAAGACTCCGAGTGACGAAATTTTTTGAAGTAAAAACATGTCTTTTGAAGGAAGTAAGGAAGTGCCACGAGACTTAAAATTCAAGTGGATCAGCAATTCGTAGTGTTATTATCGAATTATATTTTCGACAAACGAATGGCCCATCAAAAAGGCATTTTCATAAGAAGAGTCCTTCATGAAAGTTATAGATCTTTTCAAGAGCTTTCCAACGCTTCTTGAATCATGTCATTTGGAGATCCAAAGCTCAAGTTATGATTTTATCAAATTTCAGATCAAGATGTGAAAAAATGCTAACCGGATCAATCCGGATTAACCTCGGATCGATCCGGCTTGTCAGTTGGAAACATAATGATGATTAGCATGTGATTTTGCAGAAAATAATCCGGTGATAATGTTTTTTATTCCCGGATCGATCCGACCTTGATCCCGGATCGATCCGGCCATGGAAAATTCTGCCTATAAATGGGCAGATTACATGCAGCTGCAGAGGTGTACCAATATATATACTAGCTTATATATATCTTCTAATCTCCTAATTAGTAGTAGTTATGTATATATAGGCCTTATGCCATAAATAATAATAATAGTATCGTTGTTTTGCTCGGGAAATTATCGGAAGATCAATGTTGTTGAAGTCGTTGTAATGTCCGGAAGAATACAACCTCTGAATCAGCAGTTGTAATCGGGTAAAATTTCTAAAGTATTTATGTTTGTTATGTTTGTTTTTATCTTTTTAGTCGTTATAATGTTATTAGGCTAAATCTAATAACTAGCCAAGATTATGTAATCGTATTATTTCAATCTTTTCGGTAAATGAATGTCGTCTAAGTAAAATTGACTAAAATTGAGTTAATTGAATCTTTTTCTATTTTGCAACGTATTAATAATATTCGGATTGAAGTAATTAATCAAGATGAATTGCAACATATAACCTAACGATGAACTGACCAGAGAAGTTAGGATATGGGATAAACGATAGAAAAACCGGAGGGTAAAATTGGCCGTGCGAAAGCGTGACAACGGAATCCTATTTCCTACCCGGGGGCAGATTTGTCTTGGGAAAGATGAATCTTATTAAAATTGTGCTCAAGATCGTAATAATGTTAAAATCAATAGTTTAATTGAAACTAACACCGGAAAGTTGAATCGATCCGCCTGACAACCGGAGCCTTTTGAATAACATCGGCCGTCTGACAATCGGAATAACCTCTTTTATCCGGGGTAGATTTGTACTCGGTACTGTTCAGACTAACTGAGATTAGCATGGGGCAGTTGTGGAGATTGAACTGATGACAATGTAACATATGACAATTTCATACGCTCGTGTGAGAAGGAATTGTTAACCTCAGGAGTGCACCGTTTCATTTACTCAATTGGACCTAATAAAAGGAAGATCGAGCACATTCATTAAGCTAAAAAGATTGAATAATTCAATTATATATATCTTGGCTAGTTCTATAATAATTATAAGTATTTAATATATTGGTATCTATATATCTATATATATATATATAGTTTATTATTTATGTATTACTATATATATTTATGTATTTATATATATTATAATAATTTAGTTTTAATTTATAAATTTATTTTCTGTTTATTAGTATAGTAGAGACTCGTATAATAAATCTGCGATTTAGATCGAGATAATAATAGTTGTTTGGTGTTTAACCACACTTAAAAGAATTACCTTGTTTCCCTGAGGATTCGACACCTGACTCGCCACACTAGCACTACAGTTTGACCCGATACACTGCCGGTTAAGGACTAGAATAGCACTAGAAAAGGCCACGTCAGCTTTCGGCGCCGTTTCCGGGGAACGACGCTAATTTTTTTTCTTTGTGTCTATGGTTACTACTTGTATCAACTCAAAATTCTCGAGAATAAATCAACACTTTTTCTTATCTCATTTCTATTTTGTTTTTCGTTGGTATCTACTTTCTTTTAGTTACCAATTTTCTTCTTTTACCAAAGTCGAGTACTTTCTATTTTTCGTTAGTTGATGACCAGAAGCGGTAAGGCCCCACTCACTCCTTATAAGCCTGACATAAACACTTACGAAAGGCAGTTAAGAGTAGAGAGTAAACGTGGTCATACTAGTCAGGGAAATCCTGACCAAGAATCATCATCAAATCGAGAAACGAGAATGGCCGAAATCAGTGATGAAACACCTGAACAAGGGCTAGAACATGCTCTAAGGCATGGACAACACCCTATTAACCCTAATAATAATCAGAATCCTAATAATAGGAATAATCAGAATCGGAACCAGAATAATCGTAATAACCCACCAAACCCGAGACCTATCTGTGATCAGACCATAAGAAGGAACCAGACTAATAATCCCATTCTTTTACCAAATGAAGGAGCGAACAATTTCGAAATTAAATCTCATCTTTTTGATCTAATTGACGCAAGAGCCCAATTTCTAGGAGAGGATGATGAAGATCCACATCATCATCTCTATCTTTTTGAAGAACTGTGCAATATAGCCAAAAGTCAAGGTGCTCATAAGGAACTAACAAGGATGACTATGTTTCCTTTTTCTTTAAAAGGACGAGCACGAGATTGGTTTATGTCTCTTCCACATCATTCACTTACTAGTTGGGAGGATATTCAAACTGAATTTCTGAAACAATATTTCACTCCAGGACGAAATTTGGAATTAAAAGTCGAGGTTGCCAACTTTAGACAAGGATCTGAAGAAACGCTTGGGAATTCCTGGGAGAGATTTAAAAAATTGTTAAGAGCCTGTCCCGACCATGGTTATTCCTTAGATATGCAAATTCAACTTTTCTGTCGTAAATTACGAAAAGACTCACGTGCGGATGTAGATCATGCATGTGGTGGTTCTTTAATGATGAGTGAAGCTCAAACAGTTTACGATGCTATAGAAAAGATTTCCAAAAATAACAGAATGTGGGAAACCGGTTCTAGCACCAGAAAAGTAGCTTTTGCAGGAGAATGTACATCTAATACAGAAGTTCTAGCACATTTGGAGAAATTGAGTAGGAAATTTGATGGCCTACAATCGAACAAAAACCAAAGTTCAGAAAATAGTACACCAACTGAATACTCAAATCAGGATAATATGCCATTAGGGATCGAAGAACCAATAGGATATTCAAGAGAGGAGGTGAGTTTTCTTCAGCAGCATAGGAATTTGAACAATGCATACTCAAACTCGTTTAATGCTATTAGAAGAGATCACCCTACTTTTCGATGGTCTAAAAACCCTAGTAAGCAATGACAACCGCCATATCCAGTTCCATATAGGAATTCGTCTAATAATCAAGTTTATCAGGGAGATACCTCTAATCAGAATTTACAATCATTACCCAGATCCTATCCACAACATACCACTCAAAGTATACCAAGAACTCAAAGTTCAACTCAAATTTCTGCGAAGGGATTGAAAAATGGGAGAAACTAATGGAAAATATGATGGGTGTGGTATCTACTCAAGCTAAAAATATGGAAACAATGATGACTTCTATTGGTACAGTCACTAAAGATACGAGTACAATAAAAACATCTATGAGTGGCCATGATACCAGAATGAGAACAATAGAAGCCTCATTAAGAAATATGGAAGATCATTTGAGTAGGGAAGGTGAACGTAAAAACAGTAGACCACCAGGAGGATTACCAAGCAACACTGAAAGAAATCCGAGAGAGGTAAATGCTGTAGTTACGAGAAGTAGAAAACTTTGTGGTAGTAATGGAGTAGAAAACTTCGGGAATAATGAAGTAGAAAATGATTTAGATGGAAAAAATGATGAAACTAAATATGAACTTGAATTCACTGATGAGGAAGAAGAAATTATAGAAGAATTCTTGAAAGGAAATAGAAGTTTGGAACCTGAGAATGAAGGTGAAAAATGGGTAAAAATCCTTAGGATTTTGAAAGATCCCATGGATAAAGACTTAAGAAGTTTATTCAAGGAACATGTTAGAATAGAAGATAATGAAAACAAGGATGAATAACAAGAAGAACTGAAGGAATCTGAAGTAGAGATTGATTCAGGGAGCGTTTTAAAGAAAAAATTTCAAGATCATGATACTTGGCGATCAAGTAATACTCAAAAGTTTAAGGAGAAAAGAAAAGAGAAAATGACTTTGGGATCAAAGGTTATAGATTTAGAATCTTTACCTTACCCACCTAAAGAGCAAATTAAAAAGATTAAAACTGATCAGAAGTATGCTCGTTTCCTTGATACTTTTCGTCATATTCATGTTAATATCCCTGTTATCGAAGCTCTAATTAGTATGCCTGCTTATGGAAAGTTTCGAAAGATATTCGTCAAACAAGAAAAAATTAGAGGAATATGAGAATATATGCCTAAATGAAGAATGTTCTCAGCTTTTTGCGGATAAGTTACCACCTAAAATGAAAGATCCAGGAAGTTTTACCATTCCATGTGAAATTGGAGGATTTCTGTTTAAGAAGGTCTTATGTGATCTTGGAGCTAGTATAAATCTCATGTCTTATGAGGATTATAGAAAGCTAGGCATAGGAAAGCTTACGAAGACGGAAATGACTCTGCAAATGGCAGATAGATCAATTAAATACCCTAAAGGAATTATTGAGGACGTATTGGTTAAAGTAGACAAGTTCTATTTTCCAGTAGACTTTGTAGTTATGGAAATGGAAGAAGGATATTCAGCGCCACTTATCTTAGGTCGACCATTCCTAGCTACAGGAAGAACTTTAATAGATGTCCAGAAAGGAGAGTTAATTCTGAGAGTCAATGAAGATGAAGTTGCTTTCAATATATTCAAAGCTATGAACCATCCATACAAATCACCAGAATCATGTTCTAGAAGATATTCATTCTGTCTATGATATTCAGTTACCAACTTTTGAAGACAGATTAGAAGAATGCTTAACTCTGTCTATCTATAAGGAAGATGAGAAAGACACCGAAATGAAAGAGATAATCTTTTCTCTAGATAAAGGAAGTTTTACTTTTAAACCATCATGGCATAAGTATTTGGAATTAGAACTAGAAGGACCAGTTCTTAAACCATCACTGGAAGATCCACCTAAGAATCTGGAATTGAAACCGTTACCTTTAAATCTTAAGTATGCTTTTCTTGAAATTAATAATCTATTACCGGTTATTATTTCATCATCTTTATCTGAGCAACAAGAAGATCAATTACTTAGAATGTTGAAAAAGCATAAGAAAGCTTTTGGATGGACAGTTGCCGATATTCGAGGTATTAGCCCTGAGATTTGCGTTCATAAGATAATTATGAAGGAAGATGCTAAACCTTGCATTCAACCGCAACGCCGCCTCAACCCGAATTTGCAGTTAATTGTTAAGAAAGAGGTTATTAAACTATTAGAAATGGGGATAATCTTTCCCATATCAGATAGTGAATGGGTAAGTCCAACTCAAGTGGTACCAAAGAAAGGAGGCTTCACAGTGAAAGAGAATGAAAAGAATGAATGGATTCCAACAAGAGAAATCACCGGATATCGAATGTGCATTGATTTTCGAAAACTTAACGATCATACTAAGAAAGATCATCATCCACTTCCATTCATAGTGCAAATGTTGGAACGTTTAAGTGGACATAAGTATTACTGTTTCTTAGATGGTTATTCAGGATATTTACAGATATTCATTGCAGCAGGAGATAGAGAAAAAACTACTTTCACTTGTCCTTATGGAACTTTTGCTTATAAAAGAATGCCGTTTGGTTTATGTAATGCACCAGCTACGCTTCAAAGGTGTATGATGGCTATATTTGCTGATATGGTTGAGAAATTCTTAGAAATTTTTATGGATGACTTTAGTGTTTACGGAGATTCATTTGATGAATGTTTATCGCACTTAGAACGAGTGTTACAACGCTGCGAAGATACTACTTTAGTTTTAAACTGGGAAAAATGTCACTTAATGGTATCAGAAGGGATTGTTCTAGGTCATAGAATCTCTGAAGAAGGTATTGAAGTTGATAAAGCTAAAGTCGAGGTAATCGAAAAGTTACCTCCACCAGTTAATTTAAGAACCCTAAGAGGATTTCTCGGACATGCAGGATTTTATAGAAGATTCATTGCAGATTTTTCGAAAATAGCAAAGCCTCTAAGTCATTTGCTTGAAAAGGAAGTACCTTTTAACTTTGATAGTAAATGTATGGAAGCCTTTCAGACCCTAAAAGCGAGGTTAACTACTGCACCAGTGCTAGTAGCACCAGATTGGAGTTTGCCGTTTGAAATTATGTGTGATGCAAGTGATTTAGCTGTAGGAGCTGTCTTAGGTCAAAGATATAACAAAGTACTCAAAGCAATCTACTATGCATCTCACACATTAAACACTGCTCAACTAAATTACGCAACTACAGAAAAAGAACTGTTGGCTGTAATTTTTGCCTTAGATAAGTTTAGATCGTATATTGTTGGTTCTAACGTAATAATTTATACAGACCATTCAGCACTAAAGTATTTACTGAGTAAGAAAGATGCTAAACCTCGTCTTCTTAGATGGATTCTCTTACTACAGGAATTTGATATAGAAATTAAGGATAAAAAAGGGAGTGAGCATGTAGTAGCAGATCATCTAAGTAGAATGGAAAATGATGAAGAAATAGGAAATGAAATTAAAGATTCATTTCCTGATGAACAACTGTTTAGAATCGATACTCCTTCAACCATGCAGTTATTAAAGAATAGAATTCCTCCTAAAGACATGTCACCATGGTTTGGAGATATCATTAATTACTTAACTTGTGATTATATTCCGTCTCATTGGACTTGGCAGCAGAAAAAGAAGTTCTTTTATGACTTAAAATTTTATTACTGGGAGGAACCAGACCTTTTCCGTAAATGTTCGGATGGGATAATCAGAAAATGTGTGCCTGATAATGAAATTTTAAGTGTTTTATCATTTTGTCATGATCGTGAGGCAGGAGGTCATCATGGAGGTTGGAAAACTGCTTTTAAAGTTTTACAATGTGGTTTTTATTGGCCTACACTATATAGAGATGCTTATAAGTATGTTAAATCTTGTGAGTCTTGTCAAAAATGGGGAAATATATCTAAAAAACATGAAATGCCTCTTCAACCGATTTTAGAATGTGAATTATTTGATGTTTGGAGTATAGATTTGATGGGACCTTTCCCTATATCTTTTGGAAAAATATTTATTCTTGTAATGGTAGATTATGTTTCAAAATGGGTAGAAGTTGAAGCTCTTCCCACTAATGATACCAAAGTTGTCATACGATTCCTTAAAAAGAATATCTTTACCAGATATGGCATTCCGAGGGCTATCATTAGTGATAGAGGGTCACACTTTTGTAATAGACCATTTACTAAGATAGTTGAAAAATATGGTGTAACGCATAAGTTAGGAACACCCTATCATCTGCAGACCAGTGGTCATGTAGAGGTATCTAATAGAGAAATTAAAAGAATTGTAGAAAAAACAGTGGACTCAAATCGTAAAAACTGGCCAGAGAAACTGGATGATGCATTATGGGCATACAGAACAGCCTTTAAAACACCAATTGGTTGTTCTCCCTACAAACTAGTTTTCAGTAAATCTTGTCATCTCTCAGTTGAATTAGAACACCGGGCCTTTTGGGCTATTAGATTTTTAAATTTCGATCCTAAGGCTTTCGGTGATCACAGATTACTTCAGTTAACAGAACTAGAAGAATTTCCTCTTGATGCTTATGAAAACGCTCGAATCTACAAGGAACGCACGAAATCTTTTCACGATAAGAGAATTTATAGCCGTGAGTTCCATGTAGGTGATCGAGTGTTATTGTACAATTCACGTTTAAAGTTATTTCCAGGTAAGCTTAAATCAAGATGGACAGGTCCGTTTAGAGTAACAAGGGTTTACAAATCTGGAGCCGTTGAACTAACTGATGGAAGTACAACTTTTATAGCCAATGGCCACAGGGTAAAGTTGTTTGCGGAAGGAGAAGGGACCTCTCTGAGGAAAGAAGTAATGTTGCTAACAGATCCGCCGCAAAACTGAAAAGCAGAGAAACTGAAATCAGCCGAATACCAGGTGCTATCTATCTTTACTCTACTTTTCTGTGTTTTTATATGTTTAAACTAGTTTCGTCTTTTACCGGACAGACGTAAAAGAACTGGATGCCTTTTTTAGATAGAATAGGAGTTTTTGTTTTGCTTTTGAAGTTAGGCCTTGATAAGGATGTCGCGTTTACAATAGAAGCTTCAGTTTTTGAAAAACAAGCAATTATTGAGAGAGATCAGATTGAAAGAAGTTTGTAATGGAAAATCGAGAAGTTCGATAAAGAGAAGGGCAAAGTTTCTAATGCGATGCAGAATCTGTGGAAAAAGTGAGCATGATGGGAAATGTGGAGAAAGCACAACCAAATATCAGGATGAGTGTTTGAATGTTGTTAAGAAGGGAACGATTAGGTGGTTATCCGAAAATCCCGATGGAGATCAAAGAGAAAACTCAAACGCCTCATTTCTCAGGGTTAGGTTGATAGAACGATATATCAGAACTCTGGAAGATTTAGAAATAGAGGAATTAGGACCCCCATAAGTCTCGAATATTTTTACTTTTTATTTCAAAGGCTTTCTATAAAAATTTTGCATAACCTTTGAAAATTTTATAAATTGGATCTTTATAAAATTTATGAAAGTTTTATTAAAAGTTTTATAAAAAAAGCTTTATAAAAGTTTTATTTCAAATTAAAAGTTTAAAAACAAAAAAAAATAAAAAAATAAAAAATTTTGTCGGATCGATCCGACATCACCCCGGATCGATCCGGGAACTGAAAAACCTAAAAAGAACGGGTTTTCTCCTTCTTCTTCCTCTTCCAATTTTTTTCTTTAAAACAGCCGCCCCCACACCCCTTCATCCCCACTCAAAATTTTTAATTTTTTCATCACATAAACACACTCTCACATTAACCCACTCCTTATTTTATTCTCCTTTTCTCCTCTTCTTTTCAATCTCTCACTTAAATTTGAAAAAATTTCAAGAAAAAGCTTCATTTTCACTCCGGCGAATTTTCATCTTTTCCGGCCAACTTTTCAACCTTTATAATCTATCAAGGTAACAATGTAGTATTTCATTTTATCAATTTCGTTTTTTTTTTCTAATTTTAGTCATTTATTTTCAATTGTACTGTTATTCACTTGTGTTGTGTTGTTTTGGTTTTGTTTGTTTTTGTTTTTGAATTGTTGTGTCACTATCATAGAATGGCCGAATCCTCTAGAACAGCAGCTAAGAAATGAAAACAAGATATCCCAATCTCAGTACCAGTTATAGAAACACGGCCTTTAACATGACGACGAATTGGCCGTTAGTTTTGAGCGAACTGCGTCTAGAGCAGTTAGAGATGCATATAAGAATATTTTTGGAAAATGTATAGCTGAGATAGAAAGGGGTATCGATTTTTCGGTTTTAGGGGATGAAGTTAAAGCAATTTTTGAGAAAAGACAGTGGTTGGAGATAGCAGCATTAAGAGAAGGGGAGGTTAACACGACCATAGTTTCTGAATTTTATTCTCTGCTAAAGACGCATAATTCGACAGAGAGTGGAGAGTTGACCTTTGTTACCCTTAGAACTAGACAAGTACCGTTTAATCCTGAAGTCATCAATGCTATTTATGGTATAGAAGATGTCCCTGATGATGAGGATTATTACACGGTTTGGAATCTTAATGATGAAGCTGCTTTTGAACAGAGAGCCTTATTAGCCCAAAACAAGTTGATCCTACGGCTAAATGGCATGAAAATAGGTTTGGTTACGGGAACTGTATTAGGGACATTAGAGCACTTAAGCGTTTTATTAGCTACACTCTTTACCCCACTCGTCATTTAACATCTTTCGGTAAAGCGGATGTTTGTATTGCTTGGGCAATGGTAAATGATGTTCCCATAAATGTGGGAAAAATAATGTACAAGAGGGCTTTGAAATTTGCTACGAAAGCTAGGCCGGGAAGTCATATGCCTTTCCCGTGTTTTATTTCTGCCTTATGTCAAAAACTCGGTGTTCCGACCTTGCCTAATGATAAGTTGATCCTGGCTAATGAAGCCTTAATTGGCCCTAATTTGAAGCGTCTTCCGGGTGGAAAAATTGATTATAACAACCCGAACCGCCGCCAACCTCAACATAATCCACCTGTTTCCCAACCTACCGATGTTCCTCCATCATCTAGTCAATCACAGTCTCAGCTCCCTAGTACCATCACGTATGACATGTTTCAATCCCTTTCCTCTGATGTTCATCGTGCCAATGCCAATATGGCTGTCTATGCGGAAAGGAATAGGCAGTGGTCTGACGATTTGAGACAAGGCATGCGTGGTATATATCAGATGAATATACTTCAGAACCCTGCCTACGCCGAAATGAACATTCCGCAGTGCCAATCTGAGCCGTATACAATGCCCGATAAATCCACCGATGCCACCCCAATCTAGCTTCCAACCAATGTCACATGCCTTTGGAAGTCAAACTAGTGGTGTAGGTCAATTTTGTACAGGTATGACGGCTCCAGTTACGTCAAGTTGGGGAGGTTTTGCAGAATTTGCCAATATCACGGCTGGGATGAGTTCGATTGGTTTAGATAGCACGGTTAGGATGTCGACGCCATTTCAAGATACATTGTTCGAATCGACCGAAGATCCTGCTACTTCCCAACCCATGCCGGGATCACATGTCGATGTGGAGATTGATGATACCGAAGAATGAATTTAAAAATTTTATGATACTATGTCACTTAAACAATTTACTTTAGTATTTTGTGTTTTGTTTTGACAATTAAGCGTTTTTTTTTTCTTCTTCGTTGTTGTTTTGGACGAGTTAAATTTATAAGTTTTTTTTACGCTATTTTGTATTTCATATCGTTGTATGACGTGTTATAAATATTTTAAACGACAAAAATACCATAAGTTTTGAAAGTTAGAAAAATCTGGGCATTTTAAAGACAAATTTCGTCTCTGTATTGCTACAGTACCTGCCCGGATCGATCCGATATGAACCCGGATCGATCCGGCCTGACATTGCCGACCTAACACGGCTATATACCTATTGGTCCGGATCGATCCGGTCCATTCTCGGATCGATCCGGTACTACTTTCCTGTCAAAGTACGATTTTTTTTTTCTACTTTTGCCTAGTGTATCGTTTCTATAAAAGGAAATAGCAAGACAGCTAAAATGTTGCTCATTCCTTTCTAGTTTCTATCTGAACTTCTTTTATAATATGTCTAACCACTCATCCCCCTCGGTTAATAGTTATGAACCACATACGCCTGACGGTGTGGTTCCCCAAAGTCAAGCCTCGTGTTTTCATAACGACGTTCCGAGGCGTCTAAATTTTGTTCAATCTCCTATTTTGATGGAGAATGGTTTGAATACTGAAAAAGTTGATCAGTGGGGTAGGAATCTGATACGAGGCTTTGGTTGGAAGAAATTTGTTAAACATCCGAGGGGTAGAATAAATATTTCTGTAGTTCGGGACTTTTATTCATCTCTATCTGAAAACACTACGATAGCAGCAACTCAACTCATTACTGTCCGAGGCATTGTTATTCCCTTTTCGTCCTTCGTTATTAATCAAGTTTATGAAATTCCGCCTTGTGGTTTTTTTCCAGTACACATTTTGAGTTCCAATGGGAACTAGAAAATCCTTCTAATATTGTCAATAGAACCGCAGAAGCGTTCCAGTACTTGTTTCCTCTTTTCGATAATAATTATGATTTTTCCACTCTTGCGTTATCCCCTCATCTGAGGGCGTGGAAACATTTTATTAATTCACAAGTCTATCCCACAAATGATTTCTCGGGAATTCAGGACTGCGAATTGCTTCTGATGTATGCAATCACAATCGGAGCATATATAGACTGGGGGATATTGATTCACAAGACAGCGGTCAATTTCGCAATAGAGCGACGTAGTAGAGGGAAGCCCATGCCATTTGCTTGGCTTATATCACGACTTTGTGTTCATTTACATGGAGTACCTGAGTTTGATCAAGACGAGATTTTTCCATCTCGTGGGTCTCAAGTTGGCCTACTTCCGGTTGATACTCCCGGATGTTCGTCAACAGATTGATGTGTTGCTTGAGTTGGTAGTTATCGGTTGGTAGTGACAGTTGGAGAGTTGTTAGTTAAGAAGTTAGTTTTTTAAGATAGTAGTTCTTTAAGTTGGTAGACTAAAAATCTGTTTAATTATGTTTCTCTTTGAGTGTAATAATTTTAATAATCTTGTTTAATATATATGTTTTTTTTATGCTTCTATTAATGGAAACATAATAATACACGCACGTAATATCGCTAAAATAATAACATTAATCTAAAAAAATTTAATTTTATTTTTCGAACCTACTTTTTCGTACTCACTGAACATCGGGACGATGCCACTACATAAGTGGGGAGTAGAGTTAGGTTAGTAAACTAAAAATTAAAAATTTTCATATAAATTTATACTTAATTGCTTAATACTTAGTTTAATTTTTCTTGAATAAAAATAAGTAGATAATATATAATTAATATGAATAAAAATAATATAAATTGGTAAGAATAAATTTTTAATTTAGTAAAGTAAATTAGATATATTATAATTATATTATATATGTCGAGTTTTAGATTTCTTATAAGATTTCAAGTATATGTAACTATACATAAATATTATCAAGTAATTTTCTTATGAAATTTAGCAGATATACTTATATCTATAATAAAATGTTAGAATAATTTTCTTTTCAAAACAAAATATGAATATGGAATCGAACTAGGGATGACGATTTTTGGCATAACTTTGAATAACTATGGCCAAATAGCCTACCTGAACGTAAAATTTCCAATTTTTGTCCCCACCTCAGCCTTGTAGAGTGGCCAGACCTCACTCGAAATAGCCATTTGTGATTAAACTAATTATAACCGGCCCTTAGCCTATTTTGGTCTACATTTCTTAAAAATCTTACGAGTTTGTACGAACTTATGAAAGGAGATGATGACATAAAAGCTAAGTATCGATGCAAAAGAATGGTATATGCTGGAATTGGAAAAGTTGGATAGGTATTAATATATTCGACCTCACCTTATGACACTTGCAAGATAGTCGATTTTGGAAATGAGTTTGGGTATGTTAGTATTCTATGAAAAAAAAATGAAATAATATCAGGATGTTATTAATCAAGATATTTTTGATCAAAAATATGAAGGTGTAAGTACGTACGACTTGCTTCTTTCTCTTTTGATTTCCTTTTCTATCCTTTCGATTAACCAACACCCTGAGCCTATAACGTTATAAGCCATTTTGCCAACTACTTGACTTAGTCCTGGATTCCAAATATTTCATATAAGTTAAGATATGAGAATCATTCTAGAATGTTAATTATATTTATTAAGTAGATTATGCAGAATTTCATTTTAATGATATTTGATAAATAATTTATCTAAGTTATATACAGTTTTTATCTTGTTAATTTCTAAGAAAGATATAATTAATATATTTATAATATTGAAATGACATTTTACTAACTTAAGATTCAATCTACCAAGTATATCATTTTTATTGTAATTTTTATATTTTTCCGCTTATTTTGCTCGAGGACGATCAAAGAGCTAAGTGGGGAGTAGTTGATGTATAACATTTATATGATAAAAATTACGATATATTATATATTTTATCAACTCTTTATATATAAAATATAAGAAATTATAACGATAATCTTATGAAATATTAATAGCTAGGAATAAATCTAAATACTATAAAAATCTAGTAAAAGTAATAAAAAGTTATAAATTTTGTACCGGTTTAGTAATCGGAGTGTCGTGTCAGATTGACGTGGGTATTTTTGGTATTCTATTGCAGATTTTTAGGTAAACCAAGACCCCAAGTGACGACACTTTTTGAAGTAAAAACATGTCTTTTGAAGGAAGTAAGGAAGTGCCACGAGACTTAAAATTCAAGTGGATCAACAATTCGTAGTGTTATTATCGAATTATATTTTCGACAAACGAATGGCCCATCAAAAAGGCATTTTCTGAAGAAGAGTCCTTCATGAAAGTTATAGATCTTTTCAAGAGCTTTCCAACGCTTCTTGAATCATGTCATTTGGAGATCCAGAGCTCAAGTGATGATTTTATTAAATTTCAGATCAAGATGTGAAAAAATGCTAACCGGATCAATCCGGATTAACCTCGGATCGATCCGGCTTGTCAGTTGGAAACATAATGTTGATTAGCATGTGATTTTGCAGAAAATAATCCGGTGATAATGTTTTTTATTCCCGGATCGATCCGACCTTGATCCCGGATCGATCCGGCCATGGAAAATTCTGGGCAGATTACATGCAGCTGCAGAGGTGTACCAATATATATACTAGCTTATATATATCTTCTAATCTCCTAATTAGTAGTAGTTATGTATATATAGGCCTTATGCCATAAATAATAATAATAGTATCGTTGTTATGCTCGGGAAATTATCGGAAGATCAATGTTGTTGAAGTCGTTGTAATGTCCGGAAGAATACAACCTCTGAATCAGCAGTTGTAATCGGGTAAAATTTCTAAAGTATTTATGTTTGTTATGTTTGTTTTTATCTTTTTAGTCGTTATAATGTTATTAGGCTAAATCTAATAACTAGCCAAGATTATGTAATCGTATTATTTCAATCTTTTCGGTAAATGAATGTCGTCTAAGTAAAATTGACTAAAATTGAGTTAATTGAATCTTTTTCTATTTTGCAACGTATTAATAATATTCGGATTGAAGTAATTAATCAAGATGAATTGCAACATATAACCTAACGATGAACTGACCAGAGAAGTTAGGATATGGGATAAACGATAGAAAAACCGGAGGGTAAAATTGGCCGTGCGAAAGCGTGACAACGGAATCCTATTTCCTACCCGGGGGCAGATTTGTCTTGGGAAAGATGAATCTTATTAAAATTGTGCTCAAGATCGTAATAATGTTAAAATCAACAGTTTAATTGAAACTAACACCGGAAAGTTGAATCGATCCACCTGACAACCAGAGCCTTTTGAATAACATCAGCCGTCTGACAAACGGAATAACCTCTTTTATCCGGGGTAGATATGTACTCGGTACCTGTTCAGACTAACTGAGATTAGCATGGGGCAGTTGTGGAGATTGAACTGATGACAATGTAACATATGACAATTTCATACGCTCGTGTGAGAAGGAATTGTTAACCTCAGAAGTGCACCGTTTCATTTACTCAATTGGACCTAATAAAAGGAAGATCGAGCACATTCATTAAGCTAAAAAGATTGAATAATTCAATTATATATATCTTGGCTAGTTCTATAATAATTATAAGTATTTAATATATTGGTATCTATATATCTATATATATATATATTTATTATTTATGTATTACTATATATATTTATGTATTTATATATATTATAATAATTTAGTTTTAATTTATAAATTTATTTTCTCGTTTATTAGTATAAGTAGAGACTCGTATAATAAATCTGCGATTTAGATCGAGATAATAATAGTTGTTTGGTGTTTAACCACACTTAAAAGAATTACCTTGTTTCCCTGAGGATTCGACACCTGACTCACCACACTAGCACTACAGTTTGACCCGATACACTGTCGGTTAAGGACTGGAATAGCACTAGAAAAGGCCACGTCACCGGACTGGTTTATTCATGACAAAACTATAGTCGTACTATAGGAATCGGCTAATACATTGGTTGGAAATTGTTGGAGGACTGTTTATCCTGGATTTTATGGAGTTTATGTGTGGTAAACAGCCGGATTCTGGGCGGGATAGGGTGGTTCGCCAACGAAATAGAGGTGCGGAGGCCATCCGGCCATGAGAGGGGGAGTTCTTTTTTTCTTTTACTGAATTGAAAAGGCGAATGATATTGTTTAAGTGAGGGAGGGGGTTAATTTTGTCCAAGAAGTGTTATTTTGTCCTTATAACTAATGATCTTTTGAGTGTGTCCTAAGTGCTTGATTAAGTCCCAAAACACGTCCTTATAAACAAATAACACTTGATATAATTAATATCTTGTATTATATTTATTCATAATAAATAAATACCACCATATTAATTTACCACTATAACCTTTATAGTCTTGACTCTTGAGATAAAACTTTCCTTATATGGTCATCAACTATAACCGCATTTTAATCCGACTCGACATTCATATGTCTGTGACCTGATAGGCTTCCGAATATGTTGGCCGTAGACATAATGCACAATTACGGAAATGCCTTTCACCTCTAACGATCATGGATAGTGTCTAGCAACACGTCCATGACCCCCAATCATCGGAAGGGTCAATACGCAATGACTATTGCCTTTCATATGCTCGGTTAGCGTGTAAATAGAATCATATCGCTGTAGTAATATCCATACGATCGTATCTTGATCGTATCCCATAATCTGGATATCAAGCTCTCTCGGAATAACTTATTTACTATAACTTTGTAAAGATTCACGAGAGCTAGACATTCCTTATAGGAAGGCCCTTTCGGATATTCACTCCTACTCATAGGGTACGTGATTCCCAGACGACCTAACATGTATACTCTGCATGCTTCAGTATCATACCCGATCACTATCGCATGATCATCCCATGGTTAAGGGAAACCTCAATATTGTCAAAACATGACAATCCACACCGTGTTGCCATGCAGACTCGGGTACTAATGATAATTACACAACCGTCACATAGTGTGACACTTAACAGTGTAAGTGGGTCAGTCTAACGTGCGTATTCTCTAATACACGTCCACGTACAGTCCTAGTGTCACTATACTTCGATAGATGAGATTTATCTCTGACCTTAAAGACTGAAGACATCTAATACGTGCTAGTCTGTTTGTACTGTTAAAGCCCTATTCAACAGTACATCAGCCTAGAGACATTTAAGTATCAAATTTATTAAAGCGATTAGAGATCTTGTCAACCATAATCACTATCATGGTTTCTCTATCATAGTTTAATACTAAGGGCGTTATCATATACAGAATATCATAAATTGGTCTAATAAATAAACAAAGTATATAATAACAAAAGTGCTTTTGTTAATCATAATAAAATTATTACATGAACTTAAATAGACCGTACATTACCCGACCCGGTCGGATCCGGTCCAACCCGATTGGGTTTAGGACACCTATTCAACAAAAGCACATAGAGTTCACGTTTAAGACTCTACCCAACCTCTGAGAACCTACTAAGAACATAACAACACCGAACTCCAATCATGTCTCCTCTACGGGTAACCAAATGCCCAATTACATAAAAGTAACTAGATAACAAATTAAAGCTTTAAAAGCACTACTTACTGTAAAGTAGCTAAAAACATAATAACGTTCTGAAAACATAGTTTGGTAAATACCCGGAAACACATAATTATGTCTAGTTCGTGCAGTTTAACATGAAACAGTATTCACAACAACATAATCTTTAAACTAAAAACGGAACCTTTTGATAAGAAGAACTCCTTACCTTAGATTTCGAGGTACTCCCAGCAATTTACTGAATCTATGAACACCTATTACACAACAATTAAATCTAACCTTAATTCTATAAGAAAAACTACAATTTTACGATGATACGACAACAAACCCTAATTTTTAGAAGTGGGGCTGAATTGAACTGAACAGATTGAGAAAAATACCTTGCTGAAAATATTAGATGGTTTGGTTATAATTGTTCCCCACATTGGTGTGAGTGTTTAGACTGCTTGTATCTACAAAACGGATCGACGGAACCCGTTAAAAGCTAATTCTTTTCCCTCTATGTTGTTGCCGACGGAAAACTATTAGGTGCGTGATGAGAGTCAACTTTACTATGCTTAGGTGCATGTTTCAACCCCGTTTACGGCATTTTTGGTTCATTCCGGGTAGTTTTAGGCCATATTTAGGGCCAAAATCGCATTACACATCCACCATGAGGTAAACCGTCATATAGATGGAAAACCTCGGCATTTTACGTTGTTTTTGGCCCTTTTCGAGCCTTAGTTATTTTGCAGAGTTATGCTCGGTTTGTGTTAGATGTTGTAACGCAGGATCTAGGAGCTCGTAAGCCCGGGAGACAAGGCGTGGAGCGTATAAAGATGAAACCAATGGTTGGAGATAGAAGAAAATAAAGAAAAGTGAAGAAATTGGAGCCTGGAGGAGTTTGGCGCACGCCAAAAGAGTTGGGGCATGCCAAAGTTGAACAGAGAGGCTCAGAACCACAGAAATAGGTTTGGGATGCGCCAAAATGTTTGGGGCACGCCAAGTTGACACAGAGAGCTTCCAGAATCACTGAACCAGTTTTGGGGCGCGCCAAAATGACTTTTCCTGCACATTTTTGGAGAATATAAACACCACTTGCACAGATTTTTTGGGGATTCTCTACACACTTTTACACTTTCATACTTACACTTTTATCCCCTTTAGGTCGAATTCTTCCCTTCTTCTTCCCTAGATTCACTCTTTCATCATATGTTACTTAAATTAAACACAATTTAGCTTAGATTCTAGCTAAAATTTCCTCTCTACTCTTGGATTTTCTCATTTTGGGTCTTCTTCTTCACCAATTGACATGGGTGTTGGAAAAGCTTGATGTAAACTCCGATTCTCTACGATTTTGGTAATCAATTTCAGTTTCTATTTCATTTCTGGCTTTAATTCTATCTTTGATTGTTGTTTTTAGTTTTATTATCAGTAGCTAAACTTTTCATAGCCAAATTATGTGAAGATTGATGAAATCACCCTCTAATTGATAAAATTGGGAATGGGCAGCTAGTGCTTAATTGTTGTTATATTGATGAATTCATGTCTTAAAACTTGTTCTTAGTGCTTGAATTAGACTGTACACCTAGTTCATGAACACACACACCACTTTTATAAATGTGTGTTGCGAAGGGGTGTGGGAAAATGGGTTTTAAGATCATTCCTTATAATCAACCGAGTTGTTTAGATTGATTAGGGAGTGAGGTTCAATCGGTTGTGAAATAGGGCAACTCTAGCGCGTTAATCTTGTTTCAGTCAATTAAATCCTTAAAGGCGGACTGTTGAACCGGGCAAAGGGTGTTCGATTGTTGCATGGCGTCTTACACTAGATTAGGAGTTTGCACCCATGAAAGAGTCGATATAAGTAAGCCTTGGTAGGCTGGTTAATCCCATTCCTGAGCTAATCGATTAGAGGGGCGATAGTAATCAATTGGATCATAGTTTGGCTATGTCTCTTTATCTCTTTATTTCTCGTTAAATATCGTTTTAGCATAATTGAATACTTGAAATATCTTTGGTTAACCTAAACTAAATCCGAAAACAACTTTGGTATTTGATAAATTCCTTGTGGGATACGACCTTGCTCGCTACTATAGTGCATCCACTCGGTACCCTACCGGTTAAAGTTGGACTGTCACTATTTTGGCCACCAAGTTTTCTGGCGCCGTTGCCAGGGAATTAATCGATATCTCTTAAGTCATTGGAAGACTTAGTCTTAGGTTGTTTTTTTTTCTCTTTTCTTTTCTTGTCTTTTTTTCTTGATGTTTGATTTTTTTTGAAGAGTCACACCATCTATTGCGGTAGTGGTGGTGACTGAATACCGTGATTGTGTTCTTGCATTTCCCTTGAATCGCAGTGTATGGATCCATATGGCCATGAGGGCTCTTCTCATTACTCATTTGGAAGCTTTAATTTCGGTGGTATGAGTTTTGGATTCCAACCATATTATCAGTTCAACCCATACACATCACCATACAACAATGAGTGGGGGAGTCCTCCAATTTCTCAGTTTCAACACACCAATGCCTATTTGCAATATGCTCAACCTTCACAAATACCTCCTCATCCACAAAAGAGTACGACCGATATGTTATTGGAGCAAATCAACAAGACTTTGCAAGAGCAAGGTCGGGAGTTGAGGGATATCAAAACGAATGCTACTACTCTTCAATTGGCATTAAAGAACTTAGAGAACAGGGTAGAGCAATTGGTTGAGAACAGGAACGGTTGAGATGAGTGCTAAAAATGATAAAATTTCATTTGGTCCACCGTCGACTCTTGAGGTAATCACGCATCATGAGTGTTATGAAGAAGGTATGAAACATGCTACTAGTGAATCAATTATTCCTTCTCATTCGAACCTTAATGAAAAAGTTGTGGTGGTAGATCATATTGAATATGTTGATGTTGTGGTTGAGCCAAAATGTTATTGTTTGGTGTTTGAATCTTTGTTACTTGGCATATGCTCTCATTCGCGGAAGTTGAATTCATTGTGTTACATGGTGAATTTCTTGAACCAATCTTGGTGGTGGGGATTGAGCCCCTTGTTTGTCTTGCCCCATTTTAAAGGTGTGCTCAATTCTTTTGATTTTTGTAGGGAGACGCAACGGTTTGCTCTCCTTTGGTATAACTATCCTTAGCATTGTTGCGGGTAGAAAGTCGAACTAAGGACTTTAAACTTAGAATGTTTTAGGTAGATATATTTTTTTTTTTGTTGTTGTTCTAAATAAAAGTGGATGAAAGTTTTTTTTAATTTCCATGTTCTTGAATCTTTTAAGCAAAAGATGTGCAATTTTTTTCTTTCATTCCACTCGTGTTTTGTTGCTTTTCTTTTAGTTTCTTAATAAGTCAATCCAATGACGTAAAACAAAGGCGCTTGAGGGAGGCAACCCACAGTTTCTCTATTTTTGCTTTAGTTTTGGTGCTAGTAGTGGTCTAGGGTGATACTTTGGGGGTATTGGTACCGTTTTTGAGTGGTTCTTCTTCGGTCTAATGTTGGTTCGTATCTTTATGTATGGATGTTGTTTTACTTGTTTGATTGTCTTTTCATCCAATGCGCCCCGAGTCGGTTCCTCTTTTTGGTTTTATATGGTCGTGTATGTGACCTTGCGCTCTTTTATTATATCTCGATATTTGTTGCTTGATTTTGGCACGGTGGCTGTTCCATGTGCATGCGTTTTCTTGGTGTTTTTGTTCCATGGCTTTAGGTATTCGAGTGAAACTTTCATGGATATGTCACGTACATGGTTTGCGCCTTTCTACCAGGTTAAGCTAAGCCTTCTTTCCTTTTTCATTCCCACACTAAGGACAATGTTGCATTTAAAGTGGGGGGTGGTAGGCTTAGCTTTGGTATGTGATTCATTGATATTTTAGCCATTTTGTTGTATGCTTTTCATTTGGTCACTTCTTTAGCAAAAATTGAGCTTTTTTTTTAAATTTTCCAAGGTTTTGACGTTGTATTCGTATGTTGAGCCTTCACGTTGATATGATAAATGGTTTAGTGAATGTTTGAATGCATGTTACTTGGCTTACTACCTTATCTTGAATGGGATTTTCATGCACATATAGCTTCAATTTCATGAACCATGGTAACTAGTGACCGATTATGGTAGACGTAGGCATAATTCGGCTACCTAGAACTCATACCATTAACTTTGAGACGAAATAGAAAGGCCGACTTTGGTAGAGTTTGGGACGATAGTTATGGCATTTCTTTGACCTAACTAGAGCCAGATAGTCATCCCATGACATATTCCACAGTAACCCCTCTAAACCTTGGTAGGATGGTTAGACCCCCATCCGACACTTAGCCATTCGTATTTAGCCCATAATTTCCCGACCCCCAAGCCTTTTTTATGGTCTACGTTCCCTTGGACACCCTACGAGTAAAGCTTAATCTTTTCATTTTGAGCACACTTGCTAAAGCAAGTGTGGGGTGGTAGAGGAGTACGCATGTATAGAGGAGTTGGTTTTTACGAGCTATTTTCAGGATTTGGAGGGGAGGAGCTCATTTTTATATTGTAGGTACATGATGGCCTTTGACTCAAACCTATTTAAATTGTATAGTGCAGCTTTCTAAATTCAAAAAGTTTCTTGTCTAGGAAAAAAAAGAGAAAATAGAAAAAAAAATAGAAAAGTCAAAAGGAAATGAAATCAATCAAAGAAAGCTTGCCATAAAAGTCAATAAAAGTGTAATAAAGGTTGAGTCAAAGAAAGCCAAGTGTTTTGGGATTCATGTTGTGATTTGTTATATGATGTTGGTGTTTGGGATGAATCCTTAATATAGAAACATGATTCTTGTATGCTTTTGCCTCGTTACACTTAAGACATAGTGCGATATGGCATTCTATTTCTTGGATCATGTTTTGAGCTTCATTTTGAGCTAGAGAAGGGGAGAGCTAGCTACGTTTTGTATTGATACACCCCGTGATTAAGCTTGCTCGTTTTTATCTCTTTGTTGTTTATTCCCCATAAATTCCCATCGGTTAGCCCCGTCCCTAGCCTAATGTTGCAACCGTGCAAGTCCTACTTGACCTTACTTAGCCTCGGTTGGCCCAGATTAGTGGAGATGCTTATGAAGTAAGAGCCTATGGTGTAGTCGTATTAACCTAGCATCCATAATCCAAACCGGTGAACCGCGGTAAATGTAGGAGAAGTTATTCACACACACACATCCCGTTTGCTTGATAAGGTAGGGTTAAGTTGTATAAATTTACTCATTTACTTCCCGATTATCTTTGATGTGTGGTTGACTTGACCTACGCGTGTGACGTTGACTCGTTTGATTCTTTTAGAACGTTCATTTTCCTCGAGGGCGAGCAAACGCTAAGTGGGGGGTGGTTGATGAGAGTCAACTTTACTATCCTTCGGTGCATGTTTCAACCCCCGTTTACGGTACTTTTGGTTCATTCCGGGTAGTTTTACCATATTTAGGGCAAAAATCGCATTACACATCCACCATGAGGTAGACCGTCATATTGATGGAAAACCTCGGCATTTTACGATGTTTTTGGCCCTTTTCAAGCCTTAGTTATTTTGCGGAGTTATGCTCGGTTTGTGTTAGATGTTGTGACGCAGGATCTAGGTGCTCGTAAGCCCGGGAGACAAGGCGTGGAGCGTATAAAGATGAAACCAATGGCTGGAGATAGAAGAAAATAGAGAAAAGTGAAGAAATTGGAGCCTGGAGGAGTTTGGCGCAAGCCAAAAGAGTTGGGGCATGACAAAGTTGAACAGAGAGGCTCGGAACCACAGAAACAGGTTTGGGGCGCGCCAAAATGATTGGGGCATGCCAAGTTGATACAGAGAGCTTCCAGAATCACTGAACCAGTTTCGGGGCGCGCCAAAACGACTTTTCCTGCACATTTTTGGAGAATATAAACACCACTTGCATAGATTTTTTGGGGATTCTCTACACACTTTTACACTTTCATACTAACACTTTTCTCCCATTTAGGTCGAATTCTTCCCTAGATTCACTCTTTCATCATATTTTATTTAAATTAAACACAATTTAGCTTAGATTCTATCTAAAATTTCCTCTCTACTCTTGGATTTTCTCATTTTGGGTCTTCTTCTTCACCAATTGACATGGGTGTTGGAAAAGCTTGATGTAAACTCCGATTATCTACGATTTTGGTAATCAATTTCAGTTTCTATTTCATTTATGGCATAAATTCTATCTTTGATTGTTGTTTTTAGATTTATTATGAGTAGATAAACTTTTCATAGCCAAATTATGTGAAGATTGATGAAATCACCCTCTAATTGATGAAATTGGGAATGGGTAGTGCTTAATTGTTGTTATATTGACGAATTCATGTCTTAAAACTTGTTCTTAGTGCTTGAATTAGACTGTACACCTAGTTCATGAATACACACACCACTTTTATAAATGTATGTTGCGAAGGGGTGTGGGAAAAGGGGTTTTAAGATCATTCCTTATAATCAACCGAGTTGTTTAGATTGATTAGGGAGTGAGGTTCAATCGGTTGTGAAATCGGGCAACTCTACCGCTTTAATCTTGTTTCGGTCAATTAAATCCTTAAAGGCGGACTGTTGAACCGGGCAAAGGGTGTTCGATTGTTTCATGGCGTCTTACACTAGCTTAGGAGTTTGCACCCATGAATGAGTCGATATAAGTAAACCTTGGTAGGCTGGTTAATCCCATTCCTGAGCTAATCGATTAGAGGGGCGAAAGTAATCAATTGGATCATGTTTGGCTATGTCTCTTTCTCTCTTTATTTCTCATTAAATATCGTTTTAGCATAATTGAATACTTGAAATATATTTGTTTAACCTAAACTAAATCCGAAAACGACTTTGGTATTCGATAAATTCCTCATGGGATACGACCTTGCTCGCTACGATAGTGCATCCGACTCGGTACCCTGCTTTAACAAAAATAGTGACAATCCAACTTTAACCGGCAGGGTACCGAGTCGGATGCACTATAGTAACGAGCAAGGTCGTATCCCATGAGGAATTTATCGAATACCAAAGTCGTTTTCAGATTTAGTTTAGGTTAAAGAAAGATATTTCAAGTATTCAATTATGCTAAAACGATATTTAACGAGAAATAAAGAGAGAAAGAGACATAGCCAAACTATGATCCAATTGATTACTTTCGCCCCTCTAATCGATTAGCTCGGGAATGGGATTAACCAATCTACCAAGGCTTACTTATATCGACTCATTCATGGGTGCAAACTCCTAAGCTAGTGTAAGACGCCATGCAACAATCGAACACCCTTTGCCCGGTTCAACAGTCCGCCTTTAAGGATTTAATTGACCGAAACAAGATTAACGCGCTAGAGTTGCCCGATTTCACAACCGATTGAACCTCACTCCCTAATCAATCTAAACAACTCGGTTGATTATAAGGAATGATCTTAAGACCCCTTTTCCCACACCCTTCGCAACATACATTTATAAAAGTGGTGTGTGTGTTCATGAACTAGGTGTACAGTCTAATTCAAGCATTAAGAACAAGTTTTAAGACATGAATTCGTCAATATAACAACAATTAAGCACTACCCATCCCCAATTTCATCAATTAGAGGGTGATTTCATCAATCTTCACATAATTTGGCTATGAAAAGTTTAGCTACTCATAATAAAACTAAAACAACAATCAAAGATGGAATTAAAGCCATAAATGAAATAGAAACTGAAATTGATTACCAAAATCGTAGAGAATCGGAGTTTACATCAAGCTTTTCCAACACCCATGTCAATTGGTGAAGAAGAAGACCCAAAATGAGAAAATCCAAGAGTAAAGAGGAAATTTTAGCTAGAATCTAAGCTAAATTGTGTTTAATTTAAGTAAAATATGATGAAAGAGTGAATCTAGGGAAGAAGAAGGGAAGAATTCGACCTAAAGGGGAGAAAAGAGTAAGTATAAAAGTGTAAAAGTGTGTAGAGAATCCCCAAAAAATATGTGCAAGTGGTGTTTATATTCTCAAAAAATGTGCAGGAAAAGTCATTTTGGTGTGCCCCAAAGGCTTTGGCGCGCCCCAAAACTGGTTCAGTGATTCTGAAAGCTCTTTGTATCAACTTGGCGCGCCCCAAACCTGTTTTCTGAGCCTCTCTGTTCAACTTTGGCATGCCCCAACTCTTTTGGCGTGCGCCAAACTCCTCCAGGCCCCAATTTCTTCACTTTTCTCTATTTTCTTCTATCTCCAACCATTGGTTTCATCTTTATACGCTCCACGCCTTGTCTCCGGGCTTACGAGCCCCTAGATCCTGCGTCACAACATCTAACACAAACCGAGCATAACTCCACAAAATAACTAAGGCTCGAAAAGGGCCAAAAACATCGTAAAATGCCGAGGTTTTCCATCTATATGACGGTTTACCTCATGGTGGATGTGTAATGCGATTTTTGCCCTAAATATGGTCTAAAACTACGCAGAATGAACCAAAAGTGCCGTAAACGGGGGTTGAAACATGCACCGAAGCATATTAAAGTTGACTCTCATCAGTGCGCAACTTTTCTATTCCAAATTCCAATATGCGTATAGCATATTTGAAAGATTATGGAATTATATAGTAACGAGGGTCGGATCAGACTTCGCCATATGTCATCTCCCTGAAAGTCTAACAGTTAATGAAGACAGAAAAGAGCCTCATTTAAGGGACAGAACCTATAGTACCCGAGCAGCCCAGGCTCGGCCACCTTCTCCCGACCTCTACAGGTTGGCTAGTGCCTATGACCATCTCTACTTGACCTCACAAGGTCGGCCCGAGTCCTTGTTGTACCAAACTCCTTACGCATGCCTAGAATCAGATAAACAAGGAAAGAATCCCTAGCCATTACTACTCCGATCCTGACATTCATATAACCTTAATTATCTCCTAAAATCAAGGAGATCAAATTAACTTTATCTTTTCCTTAGGGAACACGACAATCAGAGTCCATCTTGGACACGCTACACGCAAATCCTAGGTCATAAGTCCCTTTATATAAACCACCCCTAAGGAACTACGAAGACTTGATTCCAATACACGCATTGGATACGTAGGCAGCTTGAGAAACAGTTTCTCAAGTGCAGTCTAAACCACCACCCCCTCTTTTTATCGTTTTTATTGTTCTAGAAGCTTTTTGCAGGTTGTCATTAGGAGAAAAACCCCGGATTTATCACCGACAATTTCCAGCATCGTTAGTTGGTGCTAGAAGGAGGGCCCTTCATTGATAATATTGTTTAAAAGCTCCAAAATTAATATGGTAACCACATGACAGCAAGCGGCCAATGGTAACATCGCCAACAACGCAACGGAATCAGACGCCAACCACCAGGACCTGGAATAGGAAGAAATCACTCTTGAGGCTACCCACCAAGCTCTGGTAGACCAACTCGTGGCTCTGGATGACGTGACAAAATAGGTTGTCCTTAATGCCGCCCTAGCAGAGGAGGATGAAAAATATAAAGATCTGGAGGAGGAGGATCCTCTGAAGTAAACTCGCAAGATCAGGATCACCAAGATAAGGATCCATCGGAAGAAAACTCCCATGAACAGGAGCTAGAAGAGGAGGATGACCCCAACGATGGGTCATAGGAGCAAACACCCCCTCCCCCCAAGCACAGAGGCATGATAAAAGGTGATCAGTCATCCTCATCGAATCTGAGAAATAGTTGGTCGTCCTCTAGGCGATGGACACGGCCCAAGCAGAGTTAGACGCCATAGCAGGAACAAGAGCTGCGCCACTGGCTCTTGAATCTCTTTTTTCCGAATTGATTGACAGCTATCCTCGGCCTGCGATGTTTAATATCCCAAAGTTAGAGCCTTATGATGGAACCAAGGATCTCCGGGATCACCTTTTCCAATACCTCACACACATGAACGTCGACTGCGCCCCGGATGAGATGAAGTGCAAAGCGTTTCCGGCATTACTTACCGGCCGAGGTCGAGAATGGTTTAGGAGGATCCTGACCAGAACAATCTACAGGTTTGAAGTCTTAGGGAAGATGTTCCTGAACACCTTCATAACGGTGAAGCCTTTTCAGAGAAATGCGACTCATCTGTTTACTATTAAATAGAAGAGGGATGAAACCATGCTGCAGTATCTCAAGCGGTTCAATGAGGAATCAATTCAAGTTCGGGATGCTGATGATCATGTTCGGATCGCATCCTTCGTGGCAGGACTACGGGAAGGAAGGTTGTACGCCAAGCTGAGCAGTAGGCTCCCTACATCTATGGAGGAGTGCATGAAAGCAGCATTCAAGTACTGTCAAGGAGAGGAAGCCAACCGGCTGAAGCGTGAGTTGGAAAGGTTAGTCGACAAGAAGGAAATGGCTGAGGACCCTTCGGACAAAAGAAGAAGATCGTCTGGAGATCGTGCGCTCGGTTCAACTACAGGCCGATCCGAGAAGAAGCTGGTCCTACAGCATCGTGATTTCCCAACGCTGAACAGGCCGCGTGAACAAGTCCTCGCAATCATGGAAAGGAAAGGCTTAGCGCGGGCTCCTACGCTGCTATGAAGTCCGCCCGAAAGAAGAGACCAAAGCAAGTTCTACACCAACCATAAAGACATGGGGCATGATCTGGACGGTTGCAGGGATTTCCAAAGAGATATGGATGCAACAATCACGGAAGGAAAGCTGGACGAGGTCATGGAGCAACCTCAATACGGCAACCGGCGGGGTCGGTGAGGTTACCCACGTAGGAACTTCAACCGAGAGTGCGATCGGCAAGGTGAGCCCCAGAAAAGAATCGGTCTCCAGAGGAGGATCGACAGGTAGATAACCGCCCGATTAACACCATCAACACTATTTTTGGTGGTCCTGGCAATGCATTTGACAGCATGCTTAACGCCCGACCTGGAGGCGCACAAGTGAGCAGAGGAGGTCAGACTCCCATTCAGGAAGTAGGTTATCGGCCTAGGGATCCACTCCCATTGGTCTTAAACAATGAAGGTTTTGTTATTGAAGTAGTGTTAAACAAGAATCTGGTAAAAAAAGGGTTGTGTCGACACTAGTAGTGCCGTCAACGTCCTCTACTCTGCACCTTCTCAGGCAATGAACCTTAAGGAGTCTGAGTTGACCCCAGTATCAGTGCCTTTATTTGGATTCGCCAGTCCTCCTGTTCAGCCTATGGGGATGGTCCGGCTCGCAACCATGTTTGGGAAGGATCCAGCAGGAAGGACTCTCACGGATAATTATGTTGTGGTCGAGACATCATCAGCATACAACATCATTCTTGGAAGGCCCGCTCTGATCGATATTTGGGCTGTGATCTCCCCAGCGCATATCAGTCTGACGTTTCCGGCCACCTATGGCTCGGTTGAAATCAATGGGGATCTCAAAGTCGCCAGAAGTTGCTACGCTGCAATAATAAAGGGCAAAGGAGTACTCCTAGTCTGAACTGCTCGGCAAGTTCTTTTTATTCCCGCACTTTCATTATGCTTGTTGTTTCCTTTGTTTTGGTACCAGCATTAGATATTTGGTTCTTTATTGAATAAATTTTGCTTTAAAGCTCTTAGTTTTTAATTCTTATTGCATGCTTGCTTATTTACGAACAAACGCTTATATAAAAATAACTTTCACGTGAGAAGTCAGTCCGACCTGGCCTTGCTCGTCGTGCTTTTATACGTGAAGTCAGCACTAGCCTGGCCCTGCTCATCCTCAAACTTTCATGCGGGAAGTCAGTCCGACCTATCCCTGCTTGCCGTGCTTTTAAACAAGAATCATCACTAGCCTGGCCTTGCTCGTCCTTAAACTTTCACGCGAGAAGTCAGTCCGACCTGGCCCTGCTCTCCGTGCTTTTAAACGAGAAGTCAGCACTAGCTTGGCTCTTCTCGTCCTTAAACTTTCATGCGAGAATTCAGTCCCACCTGGTCTGCTCGCCGTGCCTTTAAACGAGAAGTCAGCACTAGCCTGGCCCTGCTTGTCCTCAAACTTTCACGCAAGAAGTCGGTACGACCTGGCCCTGTTCTCCATGCTTTAAAACGAGAAGTCGGCACTGGCATGGCCCTACGCGTCCTTAAATTTTCATGCGAGAAGTCAGTCTGACCTGGCCCTGCTCGCCGTGCCTTTAAACGAGAAGTCAGCACTAGCATGGCCTTGCTCGTCCTTAAACCTTCAACGAGAAGTCAGTCCGACCTGTCCCTGCTCGCCGTGCTTTAAAAATAAGACCAGCATAACATAGTCTGGATCACCCCACAAACGTTATGAAAATCCAGATCGGCCTGGCTTCACTCATTGAGCTAAACTAACCCAACTTGTTTAGGTCTATAGGCATACACGCACATAAGTATGCCATCCAAATCCATAGGCTAATGAATGGCACCCTTGGGGCATACCCAATAAGAAGAGAAAACAAATGATAACTCAAAAAAGAAACACATTTCATTATCGGACAAAGTCACAGTACAAAATTTTTCAATCAAAAATAAAAAACTCCTAAACTTTAAGGTCCGGGGTCAGGTTCTCCTGAGGCTCAGACGGAGGAACCGAGCTAGAGGCAGCAACATGCAAGGCAGCATATTTGGACACAATTTCCACCCTGGCCTTAAAGTCCCTTACACGCTCAGTATATACTGTGCCCATCCCTTGTTTATAATAAACCTTCTTAGCAAGGTCGTCTAACACAAGGGAAGGATACTCAATCATCGCCTCGTCTACTCCCTGGGTATAACCATGGTTTAAGAGGGGGATAAGTAGCACCTTTAAGGCCTCGGCAAAGTCCCCTGAAGCCTAGTATTCTTGAACAGCTTCGGCGCACCGAGCAGGGATCGGGCTTCAAACTCGGCCACTTTCGCCTGGAAATCGGCGACCTCCTGTTCCTTCATCCTTTTCTCCTTAGAAAGAACACTCACCAAATACTTTAGCTCACCCTCTTGAGCTAAGAGTTGAGCCTGTAGAGCCTTCATCTCTGCATCCTTGAGTTTGGCGGCCGCCTTGAGCTCCTCCCGTGCTCGCCTCAGTTCGGCGGTCTTGTTCTTCTGTTCGGCTGAGTCCGCAGAGGCTTTTCCCAACCTTCGGAAAACCTCTTGGCCAATCGCAGCTCCCTGAACAATCAAATGGAGAAGGTTAGGAACATCAAGAGTTTAGCTTTAAAGCATAAATAAATAAGAAAGAATCGCTTACCAACTCCACGGTCTTACAACCAATAATAGCCAACTCTTCGTCAGGCATGTCGGCGACCCGCTGCTATTCGGAGGCAGCTTCCTCTTGAGGACCCGTTTGGCCTTGTGCTCCACCGAGAAACTTTGACTCCCCTTTTTGGCGGGCCTACCCTCCTGTGAGGTCGCAGTCGGCCTAGGCCGCCCCTTCTTCCCAAGGGATGAATCTCTTTCCGTCGTCTTCTCAAGAATGTCCAGATCGGTCTGCCCCTGAGGAGGAGTAGACGAAGAGGTACCTGTCGCAGCAGCGTCCACGATAGGATCCTTCAATGGCACGCTTCGGACAGACGGAGTCAGTTCAGGTGGACGAACCACGACTTCACCTTCCGCTCTAGCCAACAGATCTGTGAAATCGGCCACTACAAGTATGAACAAAGTATTAGTCGGATAGAAGCATAAATATAATAGCAAAGCTAAAGTACAACGGAAAGGGTCCTACAGGACATCCACCCGCCTTCGTAAATTTTGTGTAGGAGTTGGGCCCACATCCTCTAACTGAGCTACCGTAATCAGCCCGTCGTACAGATCCTGCCACTCGATGGAATACCCAGATTCATGGATCTTTTCCACCATCTTATCGGGAAGCTCCGGACGATCATCCTTATCTAGCTCATCCATGTTCCACTGGCTCAACTCAGGGTGATTCTCATGATGAACAAAGACTAATATTTCCTTCCACCGCTTAAAAGAATCCTTACCTTTGTGGAGTATGGGGACATCGGAGGACCGACCCTGTCTCCGAGAAAAATAGTACCGGTAAGGGTGGTCCTTTACCCCTACGCGGTGATAAAAGTATCTAAATTTCTTCACACTGAACTTCATGTTAAGCAGCCGGCACCAGATGGCAAACCCCATAATGGCCCGGATTCCGTTGGGGGCTATCTGAGAAAGCCCTAGCTCAAAATGTCGGAGCACAGCGAGAAGAGCCTGGCAAAAGGGTAATCTAAGACCAACCTCGAAATACTCCTTATGGACGGTACAGAACCCCTCCGGCGGATTGGGGGCAAAAAGGTAAGGGTTAGAAGGCAACATAGGTGCTGGATATACAGAAACCCGAATCCGGATCCGATCCATAATTGGATCGTCAGGTCTGATTCAGAGCACCGATCGAGACGCTCGATCATGCACAACGGAAGCTACGGATTAAATTCGCATGCGATTTTACCACGATTTTAATTCACATAAATAATTAACAATCTACAAGAAGGTTAGTAGATTTACCTCAACGGAAAGGAAGAAATAGTCGACTAAAGGTAAATGCCGTAGTCTTCCGGATTGTATCTCCTAGCGACGACTGGTGGACATCGATCCTCGCCGTAGAACCTCCTCGAATATGCACAAGAAAAACCCTAGGTTTTTCTTCTCTTAATGACTAAGGCAAGAAACTAATTTTTCTTCCTTTTAATTTATTAAGTGGCGCAATTTGTCATGTATATTGTGCTAGGAGGAACTCTCTTTATATAGGAAAATAACTAGTAAAGAGAGAGTTATCATTTTCACACCACAATTACCTATTCTCATAAGGAAAAGATATTTGCCAAACGATAAGAGATAAATTCCCAAAAAATCATCTCTTTATCTCTTTTCCATCAATTATCCAACAAATAGATAATTAATTAATTACACATGTGACATAATCTAGAAAAATTTCTTTTCCTAATTCATCACTAAATATGGCGCCAATTTAATCATTAATTTTAATAGAAAATGTCTTTTCCATTTTACATATTATTTACTAAATAAATAATATTGCATATTCATTAAATAGAGCAACTATTTAATTTATTCTCGAGGTTCCATAAAACGAGAAAACACTCGCGTGTTAGGAGCCAACCCGGGGACCATGGACCTATAACCAGTAGCTACAATAAATTGAATAAAATATTCATCGAACAGAATATTTCTACTCATCTCATTAATTCCAGAATTACTCCATCATAAATCCGAAACTGAACTCTTCCGATTAAAAATATAACTTATTCTAAAAATGTCGAGTCGATAAGTGTCCATTGATATAATCATTACATATAGACTAACCCTCCATAGACTATCCGTAATGAAGCGGGATTATTTCCGTAGATCTTCTTCAATACATCTTATCCTCATTTACCATTAACCCACTAGTGATCGATTAGTTAATAATCAATACAAACTCCGCAGATCGATCAGTTTCTAGGATTAACAAATAAGGGGATTGTCTTTCTACTTCCCGCAGGAAGGAATGGATTTCATATCTATGAGACACACACTTCTCACTCATTCCAGAATAGTGCCAATGTGAAAGTGATTCAGACTGCGCCACTTAGCGATCCTTAACGAACACATCAAACCCTATCCTGAAATAAGTAGGAGAATGCAATCACTTCAGGATTAAGGTTAATCCAATTATGATCATCTTGTGATTTAATAAGATTTCTCAATCACGGAACTATATGAGAAACTCAGATTAAATCGGTCCAGTCCTATATGACTACATCATATATAAATGCCCCACTTAGACAACCAAAGTCGACGGTCCGGATAAGACGGTCACACCATAAAGTGTTCTGGGCGCATTAATGGTGGTTTAATCAATAGACCCCAGACTTTGATTAAGTTCACCACGGACTAACATTTCATGTGTATCACCATAAACTTAATCCTCATGTGTGACACACACTAATTTATATGGCTACATATGATCCGACTTAGGGTTTTCAACAGTGTATTACTTATAAGCATGAAGAAAATAATAAGATGAGAATAAATCTGTCATTTATTAATTATAAAAACAACTACATAAATTGTCTTTCGGGCGCTACTTCCAACAATAGGAGCATACCTTTCCCTATTGACCCCATACAACTCACAGATCTCGTCCACATCCTCTTGGCGAAAAATAGATTGGACGTCCCTACCATCGGTGATGGCCATCTCAGAAATCTAGGGTTCCGATGAAGTGGGACTAAAAGAAAGTGAAGAAAGGCTACAAAGCTAAAATTGTGAAAGAAAGAGCACTTGCTTGCAAAGGCAATTTGAAAATTGAGAGAAGAATTGATAGCAACCGGCAGCGGAGGATGAATCTTTTGCTTTTATAATGAGTGATGCAATGAAACGATTGAGATGGCGGGGTTATAACCCCCCATTCACCTTGAAAAACGGCCGTAATTAGAGCTAGTGGGCAACGATGCCTCGATTCCTGGGACAGTTATAACTACATCTTAACTAGCCTGGCCACCTGGCACTTAGAATTCAAACTCTATAAGTTCGATGACCAAAACGAGCCGTGATCTAGGCAGATCCGAGCCGACCACTCCAAGCTCGGACGGATCTGGGGGATTTATGACGAAGGTCGGATCAGGATTCGCCACGTGTCATCTCCCTGAAAGTCTAACAGTTAAAGAAGATAGAAAAGAGTCTTCTTTAAGGGACAGAACCTATAGTACCCGAGCTGCCCAGGCTCGGCCACCTTCTCCCGACCTCTACAGGTCGGCTAGTGCCTATGACCATCTCTACTCGACCTCACAAGGTCGGCCTAAATCCTTGTTGTACCAAACTCCTTACGCACGCGTGGAATCAGATAAATAAGGAAAGAATCCTTAGCCATTACTATTCCGATCCTGACATTTAAATATAACCTTAATTATCTCCTAAAATCAAAGAGATCAAATCATCTTTATCTTTTCCTTAGGGAACACGGCAATCAGAGTCCATCTTGGACACACTACACGCAAACCCTAGGGCACAAGTCCCTCTATATAAACCACCCCTAAGGAACTACGAAGACTTGATTCAAATACACGCATTGGATACGTAGGTAGCTTGAGATACAGTTTCTCAAATGCAGTCTAAACCACCACCAAAACACCCCATCTTTTTATCGTTTTTATTGTTCTTGAAGCTTTTGCAGGTTGTCATTAGGAAATAAAAACCCGGATTTATCACCGACGATTTCCAGCATCGTCATATAGTTTTGTTTTTCTTATTCTATTTCTTTTATTTTAATTTTCCTTTTAAAAAAAGAGTTAAGAAATCAATAAATTTTTTTCATTTTTATTTCTTTGTTTTAAATGGAAAATTACTGAAATTGAAAGACTAGCAAGTAGGGTTTGTCGAAATGACGAAAATACCGTAATAAGAATTCCGGGATTTTACAATATGTAAGGTGCATTAGAGGCCTAGGGTATACTCTTGGACAATGCTCAAAGCTCGATAGTATGCTGTATTAAACTTCTATGATTGTGTCAAGAAACTCGAGAATAGTTCCATGTAGGGGTTGTTTGGTGTGTGTCCTGCAGCTCTTGCTTTCCCTTTCTTCTTCTTCTTTCTTCATCTTTCCCACATATCTTCTCTTTCTCTTTCCCACGTCATGGAAGTTTACCTACTCCTTGGCGCTTTCGACCTCAGAAAACCGGTGCTTTATGTTCCAGCCCATGACAGATGAAGATGCGGATGCTTGAGTCAATCCGATTGACGGTGGATCTGGACTCGAGGTAAGCTTTGCTTGATTTATTATATCCTTAGATAAAGCTTTCGACTAATGTAAAAACCTATATGTTACAAACATCTAGATTTCTAAGCCTTACAATTAACGTTTGGTATCAAAGCCATTAAACTTCAACCGCCCTGCGTGAAATGGAAAAGCTTTCACCCTTTTTATCTCCTTTCTTCTAATAACAAAAGGCACAATGAATATTTATGACATAAAGAGATTGAGGATGTAAGATAGGCCTGCTTCATGCTTTCAGGTATTGTGTTTTTGTTATATGGATGACGATTTTTAAATGATAATTTAAGGTTTTTGTTGGTTTATATGTAGACTTGGTGGTATCGGTGGTTTTGGAAAAATATATTGTTGGAAACAGAGAAGAAAAGCATCCTGGATTGGTTTCACAGAAAACATTAGGTAAAAGAGCATAAAAAAATTACTCATTTTTTATATTAATGTTTACAGTTATGTTTATGATTTATATATCTCATATTTATGAATCTTATGTTCTAATATGTTTCAGGTGCTAAAACTGTATAATCTTGTTGTTGCAGATGATTAATTCAAGGTAATTTACTACCTTCTTTTTTCTTGATTTCTAAAGTATGTATGCTAAAGTAGCATTGGGCGTTGAATTTTTTTTTTGTTGATGTTCATAAGAACAAAGTAATCTTTGCAATGAAACAATTAAAACAAAATTTACTAAATATTCCCCAAACTCATTTTAGAGTTCCATCTCTTAAATCATTCATACCATATTGTAGCTGTAAATATAGGAAACTTTGCTATTTCTACATGGAATTAAAACGTATTAAAAAACGATACTCGTCTAATTGAAGGAATGATTTTTCTAGATTAACCACAAAAGCATATACCCAATCAGCAAATGTAATATGGAGGGATTGAGACGTATTAGTTATTTTAGGCTAAAACAAAAATGCTGGAACCATATTGAAAAGCCCCTTCTTGTGAATCCAATAAAAAAATTGCTCATAGACAAGTGGTATGCATATCGCAATTAAGAACATCATATGCATTGCTTGTGTTACGAAATAACATTCTATTAGGAAATTGTTTGTTGCAGATGTTCTATGCTAATAGATCAACATTTAAGCCATAAACACTTTTCTGTTAACAATCCCTTCTTTGAAAGTGTTGTGTGATTAGTAGTTATCATTGTGTGCCATTTACTTGGAAAATAATCTGAAGAATGCTACTGTTCGGCCATGTTAACATGGATTCTTTTATGTTACTCAATGTATGTTCAATTAGTCTGTGTAAGCTAAACATGTGAATTGGGTAAATTCAAACGCCTATATTGAATTTTGTAGGCTAAACATGTTCATTATCATACTAAGGCTTACATGTTCTTTGAATTGACATTCTTATGTTGCTCAATATTTTTTGGGTTTTCCATGCATTTTATTGCCCTCGTAAAATAATGAAATGGCTCAATTGGTCCATAACCATACAAAATGGCAGCCACGTATGCACATTTTGTGCTAACAGGGCTCAGGAATTTAAGACACGTGCCTACTTTTGTTGTGTTTTTTCATCAGCCAGACCCAAAAGAAGAATTCAATATAGTTTATTTCTCCACGAACTAGATGTGAAATGAAAATTCACTCCAGCTAATTGTTCCGATGACATTTCACGTCATTAACACGACCACATAATTCAACCACCCTATCTTCTCACCGTCTCTTCCACTCCCCCTCTCCTCTATCACTTACTCTCTTCTTTCATTCCTTTTCAAATGTTTACACTGAGAAATTGAACAATGATTTGACTACACAGATCTATTTCCATATACTAATTTGTGAGTATGATTCATTTGCAGGATTCATACGCCGCCTTGTAATAGATCTTCCCTCATTTTCAACAGGTATACTATCTTCTTTTCTATTCAATCTTTTGCATACTCAAGGTCCTCTTTCTCGGTTTTTACGGATATTACATATGTGGAAGGAAACCTAGAGTTTGTCTAAAAGAAGAAACTTGACACACATCAATTACCAACGGGTTGATGGATAATTCTATGCACACTGAAAATCAGGTTAATTCTTACCCTTTTCATTTCTGCTTTGTCTGTATACATATTGTACTTTGATGGCTATCGGCAGGATATTTCTTGTTCCCCTGATATTTAACAGTTTTAAAACAGAAAATAGTCTAGCATGTAGTGTTTTGCTTGTAGTGTTTTCCTGAACTTGTATTATGATTTAGCATTATAAAAGTGTGCTATTCGAGTTTTTGCTAGGACCTTGTAGTAGTTAGATTGAAAATGGTTTAGTCTTATCTGACTATCTAACTACTAATAAGCTTGGGAAAGCCTCATTGTGATGCCATATTTGATTACATTGACAGATGAAGATGCGGATGGTTGAGTCAATCCGATTTACGGTGGATCTGGACTCGAGATAAGCTTTGCTTCATTTATTATATCCTTAGATAAAGCTTTGGACTAATGTAAAAACCTATCTGTTACAAAGATCTAGATTTCTATGCCTTACAGTTAACGTTTGGTATCAAAGCCATTAAACTTCAACCGCCCTGCGTGAAATGGAAAAACTTTCACCCTTTTCTCTCCTTTCTTCTAATAACAAAAGGCACAATGAATATTTATGAGATACAGAGATTGAGGATGTAAGATATGCCTGCTTCATGCTTTCAGGTATTGTGATTTTGTTAAATGGATGACAATTTTGAATTGATAATGTAACGTCCCGCTCCCAGATACCGAGTCCTTATCCGGAAACGTAACGCTCGGCACGTATAATATTAAATAAATCTAATATTACACGTAAGCCTCTACTACGTCGTATCGAGTAAAAGCAAACGGAAGCTAAAAGACTCGGCAAAACCTCACAAAAATGCTACTAAGAATAGAAATCAACATACTAAAGATAGAATGTAACATTTATTACATTGGAAAACCAAACGAAACGTAACAACGTACGAAATCCTATGAAAGCAAGTACTAAAGAAAATTACAAGAAATTCCCCAACGACAACAAGTCTAGTGAATATAAATATAAATAAATAAAGTCTTCAACTTCGGCGTCCTTAAACGTCGTCATCAAAGTCCCCCTCGAACTGCGGGATTACCTGTTCGTCTTCTCTCCCCCAAACACATAAATAAACATGCATTTGAGGTAAGTACATTGTACATAGTAAGAAGTAGAAGCTACAATTTAATTAGGCTCTTTAACAGTTTTTAGTTCAATAATTATCTTCATGAGACCGACTCAATCTAGGGTTCACTTCATGTCCACCAACATGTCATGACTAACTGTTTCAAACTTAGCTTATCTTTGTTACATCAGCATTCAAGGACACTACTCATGGTGCTGCCCACCACGAGACATCTGGGTGCAACCTATTGGTGTGTCTCACCAATAGCCACGGGCTAGTCCCGATAGTATACGCGTTCGGTGAAGTCCCTCCGTACTTGGGGTCTTGTGAACCTACGGAGTTGTTCACCTGTAGAGTCCCTCTAGTCCTGGTGCCCTTGGGCCAGCAGAGTTATCTACTTGTGAAGTCCCTTTACTCCTGGTGCCCTCTAATGGCCAGCAAAGTTATCCACAACGAGTACCCTCTACTCCTGGTGCCTCTAGAAAGGCCAGCAAGTTTACTCGTTTTATCCGAAAGCCTACACATTGCGATATAGACTTGTGTCTTACCAAGAATGACATGATGTTTAGTCTTTTAGCTATACAAGTATGTTTATTATTACGTTGTTAACTAGCCACCTAAGTGTTTTCAAGTAAGCTCCCTCACAAACTTAACTCTCTTTCCTAGACCACTAGACACGGACAAGGCCTAACAATTACACATACATTGATGAACTCTAGTTCATCAAAGCACAAGCCCTTTCATGCCTTTCCGACGGTCCCGAACTTCAACTCCCTTTAAGAGTACGTCCGGTGCCGGAACCAAACGCATCAGAAACTCAATCGGGGTTTGTTCATTTTCATTTAATCTTATTTAAGATCATTAACAGAACTACAATTCAAACTAAACATCACAATAACGTTAGCCACAAAATTTCATTGTCTACCAATTCATATATTCCTATTTTCTAAAAAGGAAAATAATACAACACAATAACACCAAACAACTACACATTATATATCACTAGATCATTTATTTGTGATATATCTATATATACCACTGTTACCATAATCATTACACATATATAGTGTTTTGTTGTGCATATCTTTTTAGCTTATAAGTTAAATAAAGCTGCTTAACGTATATAATGTACCAGAATAAATACATATATAATCTTCTCCGGTGAATAGAATACATATATGGAATACAACCGTTCACATATATATTTTTAAAGATGGAACCTGATGTTCATATGTGATACAAATATATACATATAATATAATAAGTTAGTATTATATATTTTTTCTACCTACGGAAATTCCATCCAAATTCCCATCTAATTATTCTTTTTTTTTTTAAACCCCTTTTTTTTTTCCGGCAACTTACGGTAAACTATTGCACTGCACTGTACGCCCTATTCTTGATAAATAACAATAAAAACATAACCTCCTTACAGAACAGCAATGATAAATAACTAAAAACATAATTAAATACACTTGAATACACACAAGATCCATTTAAAAGAACACCCCCTTACAAAACGAATCAAAAGATATAACCTCTATAAACCATAATTAATTTATAGGAAGAGCCTCTTACCTTTTAGCAAGCTATTCCCACCAAACCTTGATAAAGTCCTAACTTTCGAGTGTTGAATCGACGCTCCTTTCACGACAATTCCAACGCTTCTCGCGGATCCGAAAACAGTTGAAAACTCTGTGAGATATCGCAGAAACTCTCGTTGGCTCTTTTTTCGCTCTCAGCCGCGTTTTTCTCAAAATAAGGAGGAAAATTTCTGATTTAAAAGGTTGGGGGAAACTAATGGGGTTTATCTTCCTTAAATAGGAAAATCCTAATAGTTAACCTAATCTCTTATTTTCCTTAAATACCCTTTTTACTTAAAACCCGATTTAACTCCAAATTTATTTTTATATATCGGCCATATATATATATAATACACTTAGAATACTTGAATCCGAAAACCATAATATTCCATTTTTCGTAAAAAGACACGTCTGCCATTTTCCGAAAAGTCGGGATATTACAGATAATTTAAGGTTTTTGTTGGTTTATATGTAGACTTGGTGGTCTCGGTGGTTTTGGAAAAATATATTGTTGGAAACAGAGAAGAAATGCATCCTAGATTGCTTTCACACATTTAAAATGACGGAGAGCGTCGAAGGATGGAGTGAAGGCAAAAAACATTAGGTAAAAAAACATAAAAAATTACTCATTTTTTATATTAATGTTTACAGTTATGTTTATGATTTATATATCTCATATTTATAGATCTTATGTTCTAATATGTTTCAGGTGCTAAAACTGTATAATCTTGTTGTTGCAGATGATTAATTCAAGGTATTTTACTACTTTCTTTTTTCTTGATTTCTAAAGTATGTATGCTAAAGTAGCATTGGACGTTGATTTTTTTTGTTGTTGATGTTCAGAAGAACAAAGTAATCTTTGCAATGAAACAATTAAAATAAAATTTACTAAATATGCCCCAAACTCATTTTAGAGTTCCATGTCTTAAATCATTCATACCATATTGTAGCTGTAAATATAGGAAACTTTGCTATTTCTAGATGGAATTAAAACGTATTAAAAACGATACTCGTCTAATTCAAGGAATGATTTTTCTAGATTAACCACAAAAGCATATATGCAATCAGCAATTGTAATATGGAGGGATTGAGGCGTATTAGTTATTTTAGGCTAAAACAAAAATGATGGAACCATATTGAAAAGCCCCTTCTTGTGAATCCAATAAAAAAATGCTCATAGACAAGTGGTATGCACATTGCAATTAACAACATCATATGCATTAAATGTGTTACGAAATAACATTCTAAGGCTAAACATGTTCATTATCATACTAAGGCTTACATGTTCTTTGAATTCACATGCTTATGTTGATCAATATTTTTTGAGTTTTCCATGCATTTTACCGCCCTCGTAAAATAATGAAATGGCTCAATTTGTCCATAAGCATACAAAATGGCAGCCACGTATGCACATTTTGTGCTAACATGGTTTAGGACTTTAAGACACGTGTCTGCTTTTGCTGTATTTTTTCATCAGCCGGACCCGAAAGGAGAATTCAATACAGTATATTTCTCCACGAACTAGATGTGAAATGAAAAATCACTCCAGCTAATTGTTCCGATGACAATTCACGTCATCAACACGGCCACATAATTCAACCACCCTATCTTCTCACCGTCTCTTCCACTCACCCTCTCCTCTATCACTTACTCTCTTCTTTCATTCCTTTTCAAATGTTTACACTGAGAAATTGAACAATGATTTGACTACACAGATCTATTTCTATATACTAATTTGTGAGTATGTTTCATTTGCAGAATTCATACGCGGCCTTGTAATAGATCTTCCCTCATTTTCAACAGGTATACCGTCTTCTTTTCTATTCAATCTTTTGCATATTCAAGGTCCTCTTTCTCGATTTTTATGTAGATTAGATATGTGGAAGGAAACCTAGAGTTTGGCTAAAAGAAGAAACTTGACACACATCAATTACCAACGGGTTGATGGATAATTCTATGCACAGTGAAAATCTGGTTAATTCTTACCCTTTTCATTTCCGTTTTGTCTGTATACATATTGTACTTTGATGGCTATCGGCAGGATATTTCTTGTTCCCCTGATATTTTAACAGTTTTAAAACAGAAAATAGTCTAGCATGTAGTGTTTTGCTTGTAATGTTTTCCTGAACTTGTATTAAGATTTAGCATTATAAAAGTGTGCTATTCGAGTTTTTGCTAGGACCTTGTAGTAGTTAGATTGAAAATGGTTTAGTCTTATCTGACTATTTAACTACTAATAAGCTTGGGAAAGCCTCATTGTGATGCCACATTTGATTACATGGTCAAATTGGTGGGTACACATGCATTGTTTTTTGCCTTTACTTGAATGTGGGGAGACCATGTCCTCATTTCTCGATTCATTAAACAAATGCGCGTGTCTGATAGTAAAGGGATTTATTTTCATTAAAAATTTCCAACTGTCCCTCCTATTTAAAAGTGAGCACGAGCCTACTGGGGAAGGGAACCAGCCAGGCTGGTTGAGGATGATGATTCTAGGCAGGATGATGCAGTTGCTTCACCATTTTGCTGTCATTTTTGCTATTTATGCACCTCTTTCACATTATTGTTTTTTTGTGTGTTTATGCTATTTATTAAATTCTGATACTTTATATACAATGGCCTCATTCTGTGATGAAATGGAACACCTGCAACTCCTTTAGCTATTGCAATCTTAAGTGTCTTTTAATTTCAAGGATGAAATGATGACCTTTTGTTTATATTTTTGGAATGAACTTGATCTCAGCTTTCGAGAAATAGAATTTTCTATTCATGTTGATCTATCACAAATTCCGAATATAAGATACTTGTTTTTACAACATTTTTAATTTGCTAATTCTTGTGTTTTCTTATATTACAAGTATTTGACTCAGCTCATCTAAAAGTGCTTGTTGGAAAACAATTACGAAGCGTTTAGATGCAAGGTCAATTGTTCAACTCATTCAGAGTTTTAATGCACCTAAGGGTATGTTCTCTCAGTCACATACTTTTGGATTCGCTATATCTTTGTGAAATGAACATTGTTTTACATTCCAGACAGGCTATGAAATGAACATCAACAGTCATATTGACACAATAACAGGTACGTAGTAGTTTGCAGGAAAACTAAAACAGTGCTTCTTCGTGTGTAGTTATGAAACAGGCATGAATAAGGTCAAAAAAAATACCATTCCTTTATTCTGATTCTAGGCCATGAAAATTGTGCCTTTAACTCTTTTCCCTTTAGCATTCAGTTGTTGAACATTTTGATACTGCTATTTTGTGACTTGGTGTTGAGGGTGAATTGAATAACATCTGTTACCAAATACCAATATGCCCTATTGTATCAGATGTGCTAAGGTATGTTGTGTATATGGAATTATAAGCTGGCTTCCATCTTGTTTTAGGTAATATATTTGAGTAACGCTTGCCTAAATCATACCTGCTTGAACACTATGTTAAATTTGCAGAACATGTTCATGTTGTAGATAGTTATTCATACTGGTTATTGTAATATGTCTATGTGTGCTACATTTCCCTCTTGTGTTGTACGCTCTTTCTTATTTAGCCTATGCTTCCGTTTAAGTGTAGTTTATGCGTTCCTGATATAACTATTTTCCCGTTTCTTTTGGTCCTGATTTAACCTTTTCTCCATTTAATTCATGAACAACTTCCAGTTTATGTTTTTCTGGTGTAACAATTTCCCTGTATCTTTCAGCCCTGCTTTAACATTTTCCCTACTTGATTCATGTACTCTCAATGAGGTCCTTATTCATGGGAACATATTCTTTTAACCTGTGAGCTTAACTGTTATGGATTTGGTGGCAATGTGAAGTTCCCATCTTCCTCATGTTATACTTCACCATCAAAACTACGTAACCAGACGGCCACAAACACCCATGCCTGCAGTGGGCATGCACTGTGCATTGCACGGTGTGAAAATACTAGTCCTTATATATAATATGATGTCCAAGGTTGTCTTCTTTAATCATGGATTTCATGTAAGAGATGAATTGGGGAAGAATATCAGTCAATAATTAAAAAATGATTCGACTTTAAACTGTAATATGAACCAAAATGTTGCTATTACATTATAAAAAAAATTAAAAAGAAACTTTCAGCTTTCTAAAAACATTTTTTACATTTTCGAAAATGGAGGAAAAGATTTCTGGATTTTAGGACATAAAAATTTATCTGTCCTCAAAGTATTCAAACTTCTACGTTCTCAACAACTAGAAGCTCTGTGACATTTCCATTATATAAAAAATGTACTCTATATCATTAGTAAAATATTTTACATATAGTCTTATGTTGTATAATCTTCCATTAACTCGATATGGAGATCATTAGTAAAATATTTCAAACATTTTAATATGTTTTACATTATAAATTTGAGTTATTTTTAATATAATATATGTTATAATAAGTAATTGAATATAATTGATCATGAAAGAATATGTAAAAAAATGTTGGTAAATGCTGATGAAAGAATGTGTTAATAATGGAATCAATCAGATCTGGCCTAAGGGCAACTCCAATAGAGGGGGTCAAAACCTTTTTTTGACCCCTATCGGAAGGTACTAGCATCTCCAATAGAAAGAATTGATAGGTATCAAAATTAGGTATGGTACCAAGGGAGGTACCAAATATGGTACCTAGCTTAGTACCACAGAAAGTGATTGATGATATGTGGGCCTATTGGATCGGGTCATTTGTAGTTGGGCCAGGCCCAAGGTTTAATAATAAAGATACCTAGACCAATCAAGCTAGACCGCCGAATGCTGACCAGGTCAGGATGCTGGGCAGAATAGTCAGAGGAGCAGGAGCAGGACTCCATTGTGTTCTGACCGGAGTTATTTCTGGACAGAATGACCGCTGAACGTGGGGAAGATCGAGTCAACAACATCTCAACTGCTTATGGACGTGGGTAGATCCCACGTCCAGGACATGATCTATGATAACTCCCCGGCACGTCCGGGGAGAAACACACGATCCACTACTATATAAAGAACACCCTGAACTACGAGGGGGACTTGAAAAACTGTTGCAGGCCAACATGATTAAAGAAGTTATCTACCCAGAATGGCTAGCAAACCCAGTGCTAGTTAAGAAACCAGATGGCAGTTGGAGAATGTGCGTGGACTTCACCGATTTAAACAAAGCTTGTCCTAAAGATAGTTACACTTCCCCTAGAATTGACAGGCTAGTAGACTCTACAGTTGGTTATGAAATTTTTGCTTTTCTAGATGCTTATAAGGGATATCATCAGATTATGATGGACCCTGTAGATGCTGTAAAAACTGCCTTTATTACTGAATTTGGTTCCTACTACTATGTGTCTATGCCTTTTGGATTAAAGAACGCAGGGGCTACCTACCAAAGGGCAGTCAATACCATTTTCAAACAACAAATTGGCAAATCTATGGAAGTATACGTGGATGATCTATTGATCAAGAGCAGGACTCTTGACCAATATTTGAAGGATGTAGCAGAGGTTTGCCAAGTTTTGAGACAAACAGGAATGAAATTGAACCCAAAAAGTGTACTTTTGGAGTAAGGTCAGGCAAATTCCTGGGCTATATGATATCTAAAGAATGTATCAGGGCCAATCCCGATAAATTGAAAGCGTTGGAGACCATGCCTGAACCGAAGAATATCAAAGAAGTACAACGATTAACGGGAAGATTAGCAGCTCTAAACAGATTCTTGTCGAAATCTGCACAGAAATCATTGCCATTCTTCAAAGTCCTTAGGAAGGCCACCGTTTGAGTGGAATGAAGAATGTAAACAAGCTTTTCGGGAGTTAAAAGATCATATCGGCCATTTGCCAACTCTAACTCCTCCACGGAAGGTGAAATACGTTCCTATACTTGTCTTTTTGCAATGAGGCGGTAAGTGTTGTGTTAGTAAAGCAACATGGCATGATACAAAGACCAGTATACTTTGTAAGCAAAGCCCTACAAGGGCCCGAGATTAGATATTCTGAGGTGGAGAAATTGGTCTTAGCCCTAGTACATGCTACAAGGAAATTGAGACCGTACTTCCAAAGTCATCCAGTGATTGTGTTAACAAACCAACCTTTGAAGCAGATTTTGGAGAAACCAGACAAGTCTGGAAGGCTGGCAAAGTGGGTGGTTGAATTGGAAGGATTTGATATCGAATACAAATCAAGAACAGCAATTAAAGCTCAAGCATTAGCAGATTTCTTGGCGGTAGAGAAAGCTTTGGCATAGAACAAGAGGCTGAGAAGAACAAGGCTGAGAAGACTGATTCTGAACAGTGGCAGCTTTATGTAGACGGAGCCTCCAACAAAGAGGGAGCAGGAGTAGGACTCCTACTCATCAGCCCAAAGGGTGAAGAATTCCCATATGCTCTTCATTTTGACTTTCATGCTACTAACAATGAGGCAGAATATGAAGATTTGATAACTGGATTAAACTTAGCGCAAAAGTTAGGCGTGCAAGATTTGAAGGTCTACACAGACTCACAGCTGGTAACAAACCATATCAAGGGAGAGTATGAGGCAAAAGAAGGCCCCATGAAAAAGTACCTTGCAGTGGCACAGAAAAAATTGCAGAACTTCTTAACGATAGAAGTAGAACAGATAACTCGAGCCCAAAATACCAGAGCAGATGCATTATCCAAACTAGGATCGAATTTCTTGTCCCACAAGAAGGTGTTGGTTGAGCAGTTGAAGCACAAGAGTTGTGATAAGATTGAAGTACAACCAATCACACAGGCAGAAACTTGGATGGATCCAATTGTAGTATATCTAAGAGATGGGAGACTACCTGAAGACAAAGTACATGCCAGAAGATTGGTAAGACTCTCAGCCAGGTATGCCCTGTTCAATGATGTTCTGTACAGAAAATCCTATGCAGCACCTTGGTTGAGATGCGTTACTCCGGAGGAAGGAGATTATGTATTAAGAGAGATCCATCTCGGAATTTGTGGAAATCATCTAGGGGCAAGAGCTCTGGCCAGGAAATGTAGGCTATACGGATATTACTGACCAGCCATGCAGGAAGACGCAGAGACTCTGGTCAGGACTTGCCGAACATGCCAGGTGCATAGTAACTTGTCGCACAACCCTGCACAGGAAATGATGCCGATTGTGTCTCCGTGGCCTTTCGATCAATGGGGAGTAGACTTAGTGGGACCATTACCCCTAGCACCGGGAAGATTTAAATTTTTAGTGGTGGCAGTGGATTATTTCACTAAATGGGTGGAAGCATAACCTTTAACTACCATCACTGCCAATCAAATACAGAAATTCCTATGGAAAAATATTCTATGCAGGTATGGAATCCCTAAAGTTCTTATTTCTGACAATGGCACACAGTTTGAAGATCAAGGAGTGCAGGCTTGGTGCACAAACTTAGGAATTTCCCAACACTTTACATCAGTAGCTTATCCCCAAGCCAATGGTCAAGTGGAGCAAACCAACAGCAAATAAAGCAAGGACTGAAGAAAAGATTGGAACAAGAGGGTCTCATTGGGTAGATCATCTCCCAAATATCTTATGGGCATATAGAACTACACCCAATGCCGCAACACAGAAACTCCATACTCTTTGGCATACGGATGTGAAGCAGTGATACCTGCAGAGATCGGACACAAATCTCCCAGGACAGAACTATACTGTCCAGAAACTCAGGAAGTGGACATGTTGCATGCCAAGGACGAATTAGAGCACAAAAGGGACATAGCCCTAATACAAATGGCAAAATACAAACAACGGGTTGCCCAATACTACAACTCCAAAGTCAGAGGTACGTACTTTAAGGAAGGCGATTTAGTGCTAAGACGAAATGAGGCTAGTAAACAGGGTCCCACTGGAAAGCTAGACCCAAATTGGGAAGGTCCTTATAAAATTGTCAAAGTACATGGAAAAGGATCTTATCAACTAGCTAATGCCTCTGGGAAAACGGTTCCTAGAAGCTGGAATGCTGTTCATTTAAGGAAATTTTTTCCTTAAAACAATTTTATTCCTGTAAATAATGTTACGTTGAATTGATGTTTCTTTCTCGATTTTATGATTATACGTGTATTTGTTTTTACTTGTGCTAAAACAAGGAATTAAGGTCAGGATACTTAATTTATCAGTAAAATTGCAATGCAAAAATTCTGGCCAGAAGTCCCACTTAAACAGCTATAATGCCAAACTTGCAGCGCAAGAGCATTCTGGACAGAAGTCCCACTTATGTGATGAAAATGCCAAAATTGCAGCGCAAAGGCATTACGGGCAAAGGACCCAAAACAACTCCTAAAACTTGCAGTGCAAGAAAATTCTGTGCAAATCACATAATTAAAAATTATGAAGGCCAAACTTGCAGCGCAAGGGCATTCTGGGCAAAGGACCCAACTATAAACGAGTAACAGCTAAACTTGCAGAGCAAGAATATTCTGCGCAGGATGTAAGGTAAAATTAAAGAAGCTAAGGATAAAAGATCCTAACTTCTTTGCAGCGCAATATGAAGACAAAACAAAAGATCTCTAAACAGAGATGGATCTCAAAATAAGGAAACAGAGAATGTCAAATTCACAGGTACAAACTCAAAAATAAAGAGATTAAAAATGTCACCGACAAGAAGTTACATACATGGTTATTATCAAAAGCTGAGCAAACTCAAAGTTTTCAAAGGAAAATAAATTAAGATGTAGAGGGAGCTGAGGGTTGAACAGGTTTCTCTACAGGCTGTGCAGGCTTCTCCGAAGGTTGGGCAGATCTTTTCTTAGCATATTTGCTAATTATGTCTTCTCCATTCTTGTATTCATCATATCGCTTCGTGAAGATCTCCCCTGCTTTTTTATCATACAACCGATGGTTAGGCAGAGTGTTAATCACCAGGTCAGCAGGTTTGGCCTCATCAACGCCAAGTGTATACCCTCTGCGCAGAGCGGGAGCCAATATGATCTGGATTTCCTCATAGGTCTGTGGAGAAGACTTATACCCAGCAACAACCTTCTGGACGATATTCTGAGTAGGAATTTCCTCCATTTGCCTCAGAGTTTCGTCAAAATCAGCCTTCATTTTCTTTGCAGTGGCAAGATTTTGCAGGTTCTCCTCGTTCGACTTCGCCAACTGTTGTTCTCTTAAAGTTAGCTGCTCCTCCTGAGTAAATATCAAAGCCTCAGCTTTGGCAAGATCAGACTTCAGCTTCTCGATCTCTCGCTGATCAGCAAGGCGGGCCTCTTCCAAACTGGCCGCCTTAGCACTGGCCTCATGATTAGACTCTTCCAGGCTGGCTACCTTAGCCTTGGCCTCGTCCAGCTGGATCACCTTGTCCTGCAGGGCAGAAATATCTTGGGCCATGCTAGCAGTCTTTTTGTGCAGAGCCTTACCCAGGCGGTAACACTACAAAAGGAAACATCTGAGAAAGAGAAAGATAAGGAAAATATGAAAAATTTATGAAAGAGACCACTTACAGAGTCTGCAAAATCATCAGCAGACATGTCCTCAAAGTTGAAAGAGGAGCCACTGGCAGAACTGCTAGAAGAAGTAGACCTATGCCTCTTTTTTTGTCTTTGAGAGATAGTCCGGATGGGAACAACATCTACACCGGTAATTTGGCCCCCGGGAGATTTTCTTCAACGGTCAAGTCCACAGGGACAAATGGGGTTCGGTGTATCCCCGCTCGGAGGATCGGCGGTGGGAACTTCTTCCCCGCACGCGCACCGCAGCTAGTGCCTGTTTGTGCATCCTCAGGCTGACCAGGAAGTTCACCTCCTTCTGGAATAACGGACAGGGTCCGCTCAGAATCATCAATTGTTTGTTCTGTTTCTTCCTCCTCATCGATGTCAATGCTGATCAGATCATCAACGTTGGCCACTACAAGAAAAAGGGGATAATCAAATTATAATCAAAAATAAAGACATAATACAAATACAAACATACATTTTATGTACTGTTTCTTGGAAAACTCCATATAGCCAACAGGCCCCGCAGTCTGAAGCTGGGCAGCATCTATCAGGGCAGAACTTATGAAGTCTAAATTGAGAGAGATCTTGTTACTAACAAGATATTGGGACAACGTGGCACCAATAAAGTCTTCCAACTTGTCTTTCATGGAAGAGGTGTTCCATCGCCCTAAACTGGCATCTGAATTGTGTTTTACAAAGAAAAAGTGTTCTTGCTACTTCTTCTTCGTCTTATCTTTGCCGGTTATCGGAATGAGCGGAGCACTGGCCCTACGACTAAAATGGTACCACCCCCCACTACCTTGTGTCAATTTACATTGATAGAAGTTCCTGAATAAGGTTACTGTGAAAGGAGTAGTGTTCATACGACACCAAATCATGAAACCTATGAGAAATTTAATGCTATTCGGATGGATCTGACCAACTCTTAGCTTATAATATTTCATTATCTCTACACACCCGGGGGGAAGAGGAAACCTTAACCCGCTGTGGAGCTGATCAGCGTAAACTGTGCAAAAACCGGCTGGAGGATTATAAGCATACTCAGTCAGTTTAGGGAGAACGACTTCGAAGGGTTCAGTCCGGATCTTATAGGTCTTTAACAAACCGGCCATCTCGGTCTTGGTCATTTTGCTGGCAACACCATGGCAAGCCATTATTGCCTTCGTTTTATCAAATCGAGTGATTTCTCTCTTTAAGGTATTCAAGAAAGCGGTGTGATCCTCTGGATACTGGTGTACAATCGAAGTAGGAGTAAATATTCCAGGAGGCAGAAGATGGGAAGGTAGAATACACAATGGATTATCTCCAAAAGTGGAGGTGTTCCTTAAATCAATGGAGGAGGAAGGATGATTGGATTCTCCTACAGGTTCAGGGCAAAGCACAAGGTTAGATGAATTCACATCCTCACTATCTATGGCTCTGGAAATCTTCTCTGGGGATTCGAACAGTTTCTCTACGGATTCACTAGAAGCTGTATTAGCTCTCAAACTCATTAAAGATCAACGATTTCAAAGAAATGCAGAATAAAATAAATAAAGACTTACTTGCGGTTGCAGAGAGGCGTTTCCGAAAGTTTAAATTATAAGAGTAAAGTGGACAGAGAAAGGGTTATGTGGCATGAAATGAAACGGCGTGATGTTTTAGTCTACGGTTTTAATGATAACGGAGGGGTGCAACTTGGCCTCGTTTCGCGTAGTTTTAACGACGGAAGCAGAACCGTTTCAGGCTAGGGCAGCTGTAAAGCAGTCTACCCTAGTCTGGGGGGACTTATGATGATATGTGGGCCTATTGGATCGGGTCATTTGTAGTTGGGCCAGGCCCAAGGTTTAATAATAAAGATACCCAGACCAATCAAGCTAGACCGCCGAATGCTGACCAGGTCAGGATGCTGGGCAGAATAGTCAGAGGAGCAGGAGCAGGACTCCATTGTGTTCTCACCGGAGTTATTTCTGGACAGAATGACCGCTGAACGTGGGGAAGATCGAGTCAACAACATCTCAACTGCTTATGGACGTGGGTAGATCCCACGTCCAGGACATGATCTATGATAACTCCCCGGCACGTCCGGGGAGAAACACACGATCCACTACTATATAAAGAACACCCTGAACTACGAGGGGGACTTGATTCCAGTTTATCACTTAAATTGGATACGTAGGCAGCTCTCTCAAGAGTTCAGTCCAAATTACATCCAAATGTTCATGTTCTTACATTATTTTCCTAATTAGAATTACCCGATTACCCGTTTGTAATATTCATACCGTATCAGTGATAACACGCGCCTGAAAATTGGAAGTAGGCAATTTTTTTTTTTGTTTTTTCCTCCTGCAATGTGTTGTCACATCAATGTTTCTATGTCCCCTTTGCAATTAATTGTTTTTTATACCCAACGGTTACATTTCATATTAATTAAAAAAAAATTGAAACAAGTATACCAACGGCTGTATACCAACCAACGGTTATTTTTTTTTTAATTCTATATATATCACACACAATACATTTTAATTATCACATTAATTTTATCAAAAATTTTAATTTTCTCTCTTAAAAAATGGCACCGAAATCACGATCCGATGGTTGGAAAATTGAAGAAGACGAGGCTCTTTGTCGAGCTAGATTGATTTGCGGAGGCGATCCCGAATTCGGGATTAACCAAAGGGAGTCAACAATGTGGGAAAAAATTGTACAGCATTTTGAAGCCAATTGGCCGGCCGGAAATATTCCAAGAGATCAAAAAAGTTGTTCCGCACGTTGGAAAAAAATCAACAAAGAGTGCATGTTGTATAGCGCGGCGGTTATCAAAGCTCAAAAAAATCGAACAAGTGGTCAAAACTACAATAATGATATATACTTAAAACATTAACAAACTAATTAAAATACAAGAAAAATAATTTTGATATATGAATTTGATACCTATTGTTGGAGATGTTATTTATAGGTACCAAAATTTGATTTTGATATCTATTGTTGGAGATAAAAATTTGATACCCATATGAATAGTGTCAATAGGTATCAAAATTTGATTTTGATACCTATGGGTTTGACCCCATCCATTGGAGTTGCCCTAATGATACATGGAATGCACTTACTAGTGAGAACCAGGGTTCGATGTATGAAGAAGAACATTGCAGTTACACGTAAATACTGCTATCACAAACAACCTTAAGAGAATATACGAGATAACTGTAACGCCCCGTTCCCGGACACCGAGTCCTTATCCGGAAATCGAAACGTTCGACACGCATAATATTAAATAAATAATATTACACGTAAGCCTCTACTACGTCGTATCAAATAAAAGCAAACGGAAGCTAAAAAGACTCGGGTAATTTTTTTTCAAACATCTCAGAATAGAAATTCAAGAACTAGAGAAGGAAATGTAAAGTTATTACATCCGAAACAAAACCAACGAATCCCAAAACAAGACGAATTCCAAAGTACTAAAAGTAAACTACAAAATCCAATAATAATCCAAATCTAGGAAATAAATAAAGAAATGAATAATAATTAATCAAAGTCTTCAACTCCGGCGTCCTCAAACGTCGTCATCAAAGTTCTCCTCGAACTCATCATTTACCTGTTCGTCTTCTCTCCTCCAAACACATAAATAAACATGCATTTGAGGTAAGTACAATGTACAAAGTAAGAAGTAGAAGCTACAATATGATTAAGGTTTATTATTAAAAGATTTGCCTTACTGAGACCGACTCGATCTAGGGTTCACTACATGCCCATCGACACGTCGTGACTATACGTTTCTAACTTAGCTTATCTTTGTTACATCATTACTCAAGGACACAATGCATGGTGAAAATTTCACCACGAGATGTACTTGCCAACTACGGTGATTAGCACCGGTAGTCCCGGGATCTCCCCGGTATGCATATACGTTCGATGGATTTCCTCCACTACCCTTCACCTTTTGAGCCGTAGTGTTGTCCACCTTTTATGAACGTATCACATCGCCGATTTGAATCGCGTGCTAACCAAGAATAGATGACGTTTTAGCTTTTACTACACTTATGTAATTATTAATGTGAATTAACTAGTCACCTAAGTGTTTTCGAATAATACTCCTTTATCACTCTACTCCCTCACTTAGACAACTAGACATCACATCCTATCAATTACACGTACATTGATGAACCCTAGTTCATCAAAGCACAAGCCCTTTCATGCCCTTCCGACGGATCCGAACTTCAACTCCCTTTAAGAGTACATTCGGTGTTTTAACCGAACGAATCGAAACTCAATCGGGGCTTGTTCATATTCAATTAATGTTATTTAATCATGAATTAAGGTTTAAAATTCAAAACATAGCTTAAAACAACATTACATAGAAACCGGGGCAATGCGTGCGCATTACTGCGGAATGCGTGCGCATCCCCGCGCACTTATTCTAAGCAATCCCGCATCGGGAATGCGGGCGTATTGCTAGCCAATGCGTACACATCCTACGCGAAAAAAGCCCTAAAACCTATTTTCCAACCCTTAACGGTCTCTACTCGAATCTAAACATCTTGCACATGAATTATAGCGAAAAAAAGAGAAAACATGTCTTTTAAGATCCAAAACAAAACTTAATCCTTAAACATCATCTAAGCTTAAAACTTGATACAATATGCATCCAAAACATGATCTATTCTACTATAAACCACAATTAGATTGTAGGAAGAGCTTCTTACCTTTAGCAAGCTTATTCCAACAGCAAAAACTCAGAAAAAAAGCAGCTAAAACCGATCTTTCTCTTATCAAAGCTTCAACTTTCTGCAATCAAAACGTTGCCTTCTTCACAACGATTCCGGCGCTCTACTCTGATCTGAAAACCGTCAAGAATTGCTTTAACAGCCGATTGAAAAACTCTCACCCTAATTTTTGGCTCACACACGCAGAGAGTATATGGAGGTGGAAAAAAAATCGATTTCTAATAGGTTATAAGAATTGTGGGGATTTATTCTCCTTAAATAGAAAATCCCAAAAAAAAAGATAGAGATCTTATTATCTTCCTTTATAATAAGATAAATCCCAAAAAAAAGGATAAAGATCTTATTATCTTCCTTTATAATAAGATAAATCCCAAAAAAAGGATAAAGATCTTATTATCTTCCTTTATAATAAGATAAATCCCAAAAAAAGGATAAAGATCTTATTATCTTCCTTAACTATATACATATATATATTTCGAAATATACATATATAATTTAACAAATACTTAAACTCCGAATAAAAGGAACCGAACCCAATATTTCGTTTTCGCAAAATGACACGTCTGCCCTTTCCCGAAAATCGGAATATTACATTAACATATAAAAACATGTTGACTTTTCGTTATGACAATTTTATTATATTATGATAATATCTTTTCCCTTATATTACAATTAATCACAGTAAATTTTTCCACACCAATATATTTAATAAGGTTAGTAGAGATCATTGACATTATAAAATGATTTTTATAGTGCTCTCATGAAAACACTAGTTTATTAGTATTCTTAAAATGGACGCTAGCTTTAATTAAGTTGGAATACCATCGATGTTATGCTGTATTTATGAAAGTTGCACTTAAAGACAGAGTAAAATTGAAGGATGTGCTGCATTTTTTGTTCGTATAAATTTACTATAATCGTTGTAGTAGCATGAAATCTCTTCTTATACACATAAAATGGTTTGGGATGCCAATGCATACAGTTAGGTATCTCGGTTAAACCATTTGGACCATGTGTGCGTCGATCTACTGATATTATACATAGGTTACACTATGTGTTTTGTGTAATCCATGCTATGTAAATGTAGCAAGATACATATAATTCTGAATGCGAACAATAATGTAGCAAGATATGTTGATAAATACACAAGATGTGTGATCATGTTTTATGTATTTCAAGTTGTCTTTTAGAGTACTTTTGTCATACTATGTCTTTGTCTTTAAATTGTTTTCTTCTAAAGCATGATAAGTCGCTTCATGTCATTACCCTCGGGTTTTGACAAACATTGATGTATATTTTTTATGTTCTACTTCTTATTGAGCTGGTGCATGAGCTCACTCCTTTTTTGGTCGAGAAGGTTTTGTAGGGTTATCAAGAACAGGTTGACATCCCTTAGGAGTGGGCATAGGATGAATTGGGTGCATTTTCCATTCCGGTGTTTGTTGGTTTCCTCTCTTTTGTCGATGTGCGTGACAAACTTATGCTTTAGTAGTTATGTCTTATGGATATGTTGTATATAATGATATTGGTAGTTTCATTTCAGTTATTTATGAGGTAGCTGGATGGAAACAATGGTTTTATTCTTATGTATTTTTGCACTTATGTGGTGTTTCAGTTTCATGGACAATAAGTCCCACTTTAGGGCCGCAAACTGTGCAATACCCGGAGGGTCTATTTCTCGAGTCTCATCATGCTTGCTACTTCTGCCTGTTTCATTTATTACTCTGATATGACGTCAGACTTACATGACTTTTAGGATTTATTTTTAATTGTCATGTGTCGAATACACAATTTCTACTTAAGATCTCGGTTATAAGAGCAGGGGGGTTACAATTAGTGTGTTTGTTGATCTTATAGACCTATTCATTAACGATAACATGTTGATTATGAGGGAGGACATAGTGTTCAGGTGTTATTTTAAATGAGAGTAGTGTATTCCTCCTTCATACCCTTGCACCAATCATTACTCTTTTGGATGCTTGTTTGAAACTTGTTGCTTCCAGAGGAAGATTGACAGGCTACCTATGGCTCCAGCTTTACTAGCAAGAGTACTAGGTCGGTTTCAACACAGATAGTAGTAAGTCAAGGCCATCCTATTTGGATTTCGGATATAGTACAAAAAAAAAATTGAAAGTGGGTTGATTTTTAAGAGATTAACCTGAAAACATATTACAACCATGTTCTTAATCTAACAATAATGAGGTTTAATTCAAAGCTTCAAGAATGTCACTAACTCTACACATTACATCAACATTTAACCCTAATTACACTACAATATTAAGCATGATAAATAAAACGGAACAAGAAGAAAGTAAATGTTGGGCACGAGTTAACGACAAGAAACAACACTTCAATGATAGTACAGATGCTCTAAATTCTATGAAAGAGGCTCCAAGGTTTGTACAACAACATGATGAATTTTATTTAATTTGCTCAAATATAATGAGGCCGTGATGGATCATGAAAGCCTTGTGGTTGTTGCATATTGACAAAGTCTGATAAAGACCCCTGTAGGAAAGCGTTGTTGATGTCAAGTTGCCTAAGTAGGCACACCCATGAATGGTGGAAAGTGTCAAGACAACACAAATGTTCGTCGTTTTGACAATTGGGCCAAAAGAGCCAAAATAATCAACACTCGGGCGTTGATGAAAACCCTTTTGCAACTAAACGGGTCCTGTAGCGATCAAGCGAGCCATCCGATTCATATCTGGTTCGAAAATCGCATTTGGATCCAACGACATTAATAGAAGGATCGGGGGGAACAAGCTCCCAAGTGTTATTGTGAGTGAGTGCATCACTACATAACGGTTTTCCAGACACTACACTTTAAAGTTTAGGTAACAGTGATGGGTTCAGGTTCAGGTTCAGCAGGGCGTAGGTTAGTGAGGAGAGTAAGTTTATTTATGGGTTTGCGAATATTGTTTGGTAGAGGGGAGGTGTTGGCTCCGGACTCCAGTAGGAAACAAGGTCGGAGGTTATGGTAGACGGATGAGTATTAATGGGAAGACTACGAAAGGGAGAAATCTTTTCAACAAAACGGACATGTCCAGAGACAAAGACCCAAAGAGTGCGAGGGTCAAGACATAGATAGGCACTTTGTGTGGTGTAGTAGCCAGAAAGAGAGAATTATTTTCAACAAAACAGACATGTCCATAGACAGACCCCCAAAGAGTACAAGGGTCAAAGACATAGATAGTGCAGTTTGTGGGGTGGAGTAGCCAATAAAGACAAACGTGGGAACACGATTCAAGCTTGTGGTTGTATAGGGTTTAAACCACGGGTATGTAAAAAAGACGACCAAACACACATAGTTAGCTTGAGACAACCACAATGAATATTTGACTCGTCAAGCATATATAACAGTGACTAGTTGATTCAGACTCAGAATAGCAAAACATTGCTTGTGTTTATGAAGAAGACATTGTTGATTGAATTTGTGCAGTGAGAAAGGCTCATACCATGAAAGACTGCAAACAAAAACGACAAATTGCGGAAAATGTTTCTTTTTCCCCTCATCAAGATCAGATAGTTGCAACAAAGATGTGGGAATCACACACGACTGCTAAATCACGTATTGTAGTAAAAACCATCTCCAACGAGCCGTAACTTCATTGGCAAAAGTTCATCAAAACCCACACACACACACACACATATATATATATATATATATATATATATATATATATATATATATACTAAAAGCCGACAAATAGGGGGCCAGTTCCGTCTTCCTTATCACTATCTGGGACGCTGGTGTATCGAACCAATTTGTTGGACATCTCCCACGTCCAATCGTTCTTCCGGGAAATTGTCAACGGTTCCCAACGGTTGATTCTCACGTAGTGGGCCCTAATCTTGCCTTCGGCATTAATACCAGTAACCGTACAGTAGGACGCTTCGTGTCCGCCCCAAACCTTGTCACCTGGGCCAGCGGTTTGGCTTCCATCTCGATGGAAATAACGAATCATTGGACGTCCATTATCGTTGCCCTCTTCCCAAGAAGGATCAAGTTTTCTCCAGTATTCTGGAGCATCCTAAAGCATTGAAAACAGTCCCTTGTGTTGTGTCAATTGTCGTAAACAAAACATGAAAACTTTAAATATGAAAGGCGTATGTATCCAGACAATATACCTTATTGAAACGGAACTCCCAAACATGGTCACAAAGATCGTCCCTCGTTATCCGAGTCTAAAATCATAAACAATTAGATTGTAATTAGTAAATGCAAAAGTATAATATGTTATGATAAATCTTATGAACTGGGGATATGAAGCTTACACGTTTACCGTCCATAGCAGATAATGAGTAAACAGCTAACTTTGGTAATCCGGGCAGCCTAGCAATACGAGGTATGTGCGCCTTTCCGCGCCATAGCTCATCACACTAGTTATTACCAAAATAATAAGAAGAAAATTCATTTAGTAAAAGCAGAACAGAAACTCGGATTAAAACGCCCGAAGCCATACTGTTGTTTCTTGATTATCAGAATGGATTTTATTTTAAACCAACCCCATCTACACCTCTCCCCAATACCCTCCCCTCCTCCCCTACATGCACAACAACAAAATATTGGAAACAGAAAATATTGGAATTTCAATGCGAAGTTTAAACAAACAATTGCTCGACTCTGTCTCGAAAGAGTGTCATTTGGACGAAAACAAATTTGCATTGTGACCAAACCAGAATCCAGCAGAGGGGACTAAAGATGTCTGAACACTTGTGCAGAAACCAAATGAAAACCTCGAGCGGAGATAGGATGATAAAAAGGGCTCAAACAAGAACACGTCCAAAACGCAAAAGGTAACAACTGATGCTGGAAACGGATCATTCCGGTGTAGACAGCACAACATTCGAATTTTGAACATGCCGTTTGCAATGCATATCATCTCAGAATGAGTGAGTGCAACGTGGCCATAACTCATCATGCACCAAACCATATCATCAAACAAAAGGCTCGGTTACTCCTCCTCTCAGCAACACCATTTAGCAGCCAACCTTGATCCTGCAACAGCATCATCAAAACACAAGGGATCCAACCTAGTGCCCAAAGAATGGAGATAAACAGCACCATCCAAAGTCCAATCCCTTCTGTGTAGATGTCACTACATACATTCCAATTTCGACCATGCCGTTTGCAATGCATATCTCACAACGAGTGAAGCAACGTAGCCATAACTCATCATGCACCAAACAAAAGGTTCGGTTGCTCCTCCTCTCAGCAACACCGTTATTCTGAGGTGCTGATATCCCTGACATCCACAAACACAGAAAAAGCGAGAGAGAGCAAAAGTGCACAACCAACCAGCCAACCTTGATCCCGTAACAGTATCCAAACACTAGCCGAACACCATTAACGTGTTAATATTCGTAAGCTCGGAAAATCTCTCTGTTTGTATAGAAAATACCTCTTTCTGAAAGTAGCATCTACCACAATTAGATTATAATCCTCCTATCCCGTATGTAACGTGCACAATAATAAACAAAAACTCCAAACAAATTTCTTTCTGCTTCAAAATTAACTTCTAAACAAGATCAACCGCGAAAAAGAGAGAGGATAAATTAACATGAAGCAGAGCAAACAATCTGACCTGAAGAGTTGAAAGCATACATATATCCAAACAGAGCCTGTTGATTCAAAATAAAAGCATAAAAGAACGAAAACAACCATGGGTTAATCAGATAAAAGCAAAAAAACACAAAACAAACAACTGGTAAATAGGATTCAACTGAAATTCGAATGGTACCACCAGCCATGGGAGATGCTTTTGGTAGATTCTTAGACTGTGAGTCTCTATTCGAACCTGAAATTCGATCAAATAGAGACTCTTTTCGTATAAGAATCTTCCAAACAACCAAGAGAAGGGCTATAACTCGCTTTCTCATACTTGAAATTAACTTACCAGTATGACTGCTTCAGCTTAAATCTGACCAAAAAACAGAAATTTTACTTCTTTTATAGCTTCCATGGCACTGCTAATATGACGATGATGATGATGGATCTACTCAAAACTATGTAAAACCCAAATCTTTTTACCCAAATCCAAGCAAACAAAAAAAACCCACAAAAAAAAAGGTAAAGAAGGTCCAACCATGGATGACCAAAGCCTATCACTGCTAGCAACTCCATGCCAGCCACGGGAGACAAGGTGACATGGTGCAACGCCGGTTGCGTCAAGGGAGCTTAGTATCAAATACATGATATCTAAGCCAAGTACAACCAAAGGGTCTTGGGATTTCACTGCCAAAGCCCCCTCTTCTCCTTCTTCTTCAATTAGATCTTCTTTCCTCATCCTTTTCTTGCTCTTCTTCTTCACCGAGCTTTCTTCAATCTCAGCGATTCCTTCTCCATAAGTGTAATTTCCACAGTTTTCTAAAAAGGAAAAATACCCATCCAAAGAACCTGTTGTTCTTTCTAGGCCATTAATCAATTCTTGACGATTTTCTTCAGCCATTTTTAAAACACAAAGAGAAATAAGCCCAAGAAGCAAATGAAAATTTCCAAGATCTGAAGTGATAAAGATAAACGAAAAGAAATACAGTCGATAAACGCTTCGAAGATAACGTATTTAAGGGAAAGGGAAAATTCTTACATAGAGACTTCCTACGTGGTATTATTTGGACTACAGATTTCATCGATGAAATTGTGTGGTTCAGATGATGCCACGTACAACTCTCTACGTAGAGAGTTTCTACCATAGAATGTCCCAGGGAAAAGCACTATACATTTCGTCACCTTTAGCACCTAAATTGAAATTTCAACTCCCGAGACAACGCACAAGCCTCCGGAAGAATTTAATTTTTCTTTGAGTAATGATAGAGTTACTTATTCAATTCTACACCATAGTTATTTTTTCAAGTTTCTTTAATCAATTTTATAAGTAAAAAAATGTGGTGAGATGATGATGTAAAAATGGTGTAGATTTAAAGTAGTAACTCTATCACTCTCCTTTTTCTTTTCCAATTATTTGCTCATTCGGTCTACCGTTGCGTCCGGCTGGTGCATCATCTCATTTTTACAAAATTAACCTAGTAAAAATCGTTTCCGGAATCAAAATCGATTTTTTTAAGATCGATTCAAGTGTGAAGTCGGTTTTTAACACCAATAACTACTTCTACAATATCGATTCTACTATTGTATCCTGGTAGTGTGACACATTGTCATAGTCATTGTGTTGCAAATAAATGTGTATATTTTTCATATTATGGATGTCTATTAGATGTAATATATATCTTCTCCATGTAAAATGCTAGCCTACAATTGGTAAACTTAATAGCTATATAAGTATCGACGCAAGCATGATTAAGCAGATAAGTATCGACGTAAGCACGACAGAGCAGCTTCTAATGAAGCAAGTAGCTGACTAAGCAGCTTCTGATTAAGTAGTCTGCTGACAAGAAGATGACACCGTTTTCACATAATCGACCTTGTAAGTCGGTTCTGAAGGGAAAATCGACTTTCCCAAGGTCGATTTAGAATCGACTATGTGGGAAATTAAATTTTTGGCAAACGACTTCCATGAAGTCGACTTCCATGAAGTCGATTCTACAGTGGTGAACAGGTAGTGTGGTACACCGGTAGAATCATTGTTGTGAAAATACTTGCCTCATTTTTTCATGTTGTGGAAGTCCATCGAATTCAATATATATCTCCTCGGGATAAAATACTAACATACAGCTAGTTTATTTAAGGGGATCATTATTCATACCAGTCATTCTACATATACACCACTTCATATATTACTCCACACCAAATAAATTATATCTACCTTTATAACACATTCAAATTGAAACATTTTATTTATTTATTTGCACCTCATATTTAATTACAATTTTACCATATTCTATCAATACGCCATATTTTATGACTATGTACAAACCCATATATTTTATATCACATATCATTCTGAAACCCCACCTTAAAAGTGAAAAAAAAAACCCCACCACCTGTTGATATAGTGTCCTAAACCCAATCGGGTTAGACCGGATCCGACCGGGTCGAATCATATCTACTATTTCTTTATGTTTATACATATATTAAATGGCTTTTCTGTTGTCATATATTTGTTCTTTTAAAGAACTAATTATGAATTGTTATATGATAGCGTCTTTAGTATTAAACTGTGATAGAGAAATCATAATTGACGGTTATGGTTGATGAGATCTCTAATCACTTTAATAACTTTGATATTTAAATGTCTCTAGGCTGATGTACTATTAAACAGGGCATTGATAGTATAAACAGGCTATCACGTATTAGATGTCTTTTGTCTTTAAGGGCAGGGATAAATCTCGTCTATCGAAGTGTGAAGACACTTGGACTGTACGTGGACGTGTATTAGAGAATGCGTACGTTAGACTGACCCACTTACAAGGTTAAGTGTCACACTATGTGGCGGTTGTGTAATTATCCTTAGGACTGGAGTCTTCATGGCATCACGGTGTGGATTGTCATGCTTTGACACTTTTGAAGTTTCCCCTAGCCATGGGGCGATCATGCGGTAGTGATTGAGTGTGATACTGAAGCATGCGTAGTATACATGTTTGGTCGTCCGGAAATCACGTACCCTAATAGTAAGGGGTGAATATCCGAACGGGCATTCTTATAAGGAATGTCTTACTCTCGTGAATCTTTGCAAAGTGGGAGTAAATGAGTTACTTCGAGAGAGCATGATATCCAGATTATAAGATACGTTCGTTGATGTTTGACACTCGACAAACGACCATATGGATAGTATTACAGCGATAGGATTATATTTACACGGTAACTGTTTCACATGAAAGGTAGTAGTCATTGCATTTGACTCTTCTGGTGATTAGAGGTCACGGTTTGTTAGTAGACGTTATCCCGTGATCGTTAGGTATGGAGGGCATTCTCGTAATTTGCACTTTGTGCCTGCGGCCAACATATTCGGAAGCCTATCGGGTCACACACATAAAAACATCTAGCCGGATTTAAATGTGGTTATAGTTGATAACCAAATAAGGAAGGAATTTATCTCACGACTATAAATGTTATAGTTGTAATTAATATGGTGGTATTTATTTATTATGAATAAATTAAATAAAAGATATTAATTATGTTGATTATATATATATGATGTATTTTGTAAATTAATTAATCATAGTATTATATTAATTAAAGAATATTCCGGAAGCCAATTTGTTGGCTATATGGGGTACATCTTTGATGTGTATAAAATACACTTGGATTGTGCAATTTATTTAATAAGATTACCATAATATTAATATTAGATAATAATTGATTTTGAAAAAATAGATTTATAGTAATAATATAAATATAATCAATATAAGGTATTAACAATATATTGGAAATATTTAATATAAGATATAGAATATTAATGAGATAAATCAATCAAAGAGATTTTCGTTATTTTATTAGGAAAATATTTTCTTTCTGCTCAATCTACTAGGAAGCTAATCCCAATCAAATTGGGAATCACAAGGGGCACCTATCTCTATATAAAGGAGGGATTGGCTAGCTATTTTGTACATCACAATTTCAAGAGCTAATAGGTTGTGTTTGTTTTGCCAAGAGTTTTTTTAGGGTTTTTTTTTACATCACATCATCAATTATTTCTTACAATTCTCCCACCAATCAAATCTTCAACTAAAAATAATAAAATATTAAATCATCTCTCATCATTTCACTTTATCAACTTTATTATCTTTTTTACCATTATTTTATTCATTATTCTACTTTATTTCACCAATAATTTCATAATCTACACAAATTTCAAAAAAATATCTTAACTTTCTAATCATTACTTCAATCACTTTATCTAAAAAACCTTTAAAAAAAAACTCCAACCCAAAACAAACACAACCTATAGTTCTTGTGAAAAGCAGAGAGCTTCTTAGAGAGAGATTAGAGAGAGAGAAAAGGCCGGTCTAGCAACCGGATTTTTCTAGTAGCAATCCAATGGTGGATTCCGGCGGGTTGTTCGTGTGGACTAGCGGTAGAGGCCGAACGTTTGGGCGGCTCCATGAATCGCTATTCTCCTTAGATGGTCAAAGTGTCGATCTTTTAGATCAAGCAAGGTAACCATCATCTACTAGCTTTATATATTTGTTGCATAAACGAAGTCGATCTTGGTCAAAGGAAATAAAATTTTGAATTCCGCTGCGTTCCCGAGTAGATTTTCTAACAGTGGTATCAAAGCGAGTTTTGAGCTTAAGCAATAAGAATTAATTAATTTGCGTAGTAATTAATTAATAGATGCATGATTTAAATCCGCAGAACGAAGAACGAACAAAAATAATAATTTAATATTCGGCGGTGGGGCGGCTTGGCCGACTGGCGGTGGCGCCCCACCTTGAACACGCCGGCGGCGTCGGCTGCCCCTGTGGTGGCCGGTGTCGGCTGGTGGGTTATTGGTGGACCCCGAAAATTTTGTTTGTTCTTTTATGATTTTTTAATGTACATAGATATCTCCTTTGTTTAGTTGTGTTATGTAGCCAACTAAAAGTTCAAATAGTTTGGGCCATTGGGATGCCACATGACATTAAAATAATAAGGGCATTTCCAAACATTGTTTGGAATAGGCCTAGGCCCTTTCCAAATATTTGATTTGGTAAAAGACATTGGCCTATAACACTTTCAAAATTTTGATTTTGGAAAGTGGCCAGACTTATCAACCAAAATATTGGGCTTTCCAAATTTTGTTTGGAATAGGCCTAGGCCCTTTTCAAAATATTTGATTTTGAAAAAAACCTAGGTGTAGGCTCTTTTCAAAATTTTGATTTTGAAAAGGGTCAAGGGAGATGCATGATTTAAATTCGCAGAACGAAGAACGAACAAAAATAATAATTTAATATTCGGCGGTGGGACGGCTTGGCCGACTGGCGGTGGCGCCCCACCTTGAACACGCCGGCGGCGTCGGCTGCCCCTGTGGTGGCCGGTGTCGGCTGGTGGGTTATTGGTGGACCCCGAAAATTTTGTTTGTTCTTTTATGATTTTTTAATGTACATATATATCTCCTTTGTTTAGTTGTGTTATGTAGCCAACTAAAAGTTCAAATAGTTTGGGCGATTGGGATGCCACATGACATTAAAATAATAAGGGCATTTCCAAACATTGTTTGGAATAGGCCTAGCCCTTTCCAAATATTTGATTTGGTAAAAGATATTGGCCTATACCACTTTCAAAATTTTGATTTTGGAAAGTGGCCAGACTTATCAACCAAAATATTGGCCTTTCCAAATTTTGTTTGGAATAGGCCTAGGCCCTTTTCAAAATATTTGATTTTGAAAAAAACCTAGGTCTAGGCTCTTTTCAAAATTTTGATTTTGAAAAGGGTCAAGGGAGATGCCTTTTGGTTTAGGAAACCAAAGGCATCCCTTTTGATTAGGAATCAAAAGGAAAGAATCAAAAGCGATCTAATTTTAATTGTGAGTTATTTTCAGAATAATTCTAATTTATTAAAATTAAAATTAAACCGGTTTAAAATTATCGTTAATTTTATGTCGATTAAAATCATTAATTAATTAAATGTTAATTAGTTAAATTATTGGGTAAAATTATTTAATCGATTAATAAAGACGCAAGTTGTTAGTTTTTTATTTTATCTTTTTTCATAAGATGTTATTGTATGTATTAGATATAGTATGATTATATGGACCCTGATTGATCATGGACTCGACCGATATGATAGATGTGAATGATTTCATTTTTCTGTTGGTTTAAAAATTGTCTTAGGCCGTTATGAAGAACACGACCTAGTTTATTTTCTGCATTTATCCCATTCCCATTAGCTCCCGCCCCCGCCCCCCCCCCCCCCCCCCGTGTGCGGCGGGCGTATTTATTTTATTAGATAGAATTAAATGTAACAAGAATGGAGCAGAAGATGAAGACCAAAGAAAGAAGAAATAAAGATCCCATTGAGAATGGAGCATTAAAGATCTTAATGGCGGTTGCAGCTACCTTTAAATTGTGACCCGCGGTTTCATCAGTTTGTATTAGAAACCGCACCTAGGAAAAGTCCATGATCATACCGGTTACTTTACGCATTTATTTATTTTGTGCTTGCATTTATTTTATATGATTCGATAGATGCATAACTGGGCACGATCTAGATGAATGTGTAGGATGTATATCTATAGAGATATATATATTTTGATGAGACCATAATTAAAATTAATTAAGTGAACTCTAAGATATATGATATCTTACGAGTGTGATTAAATTGAAAAGATTAAATACAGATATGGAAGGTGAAGCAAACGTTGTAACATTTACCATATTCTGGATCTAGTAAACTGATAAGGGAACTAAATAAAAGATATTATGTTCCGGTACTTATGAAGAACATATTTTCAGTTACTTGTTAAGATTTAGTAGACATATCCAATTGTAGAGAATAAATTTTATTTCGATAAAGTTGAAAGGTCACTGAATCTAACATACTAGATTGATGTCACTATATAGTTGATATATGTGATGATATCTCAACTAAATGTTTATATGGCTGTCATGCTCGATATTTGTGGTTGTTCTAGATGTCGACACTCTGGAAGAGAAACGTACAATCAAATGTCATTCAGATGATGTCTGAACCATGTGATTATGAATCATATGGGTAATACGTATCTTATCTAAAGATGACTAAAATACCCTTTTATGAAAAGGTTATAAAATCTAGAAAGTTGTCCAAAGCCTAAACATGCCGATGTTTGTTGGCTCACGACAATTAATGCCACAGATAACTTTTGTTAATCTCTATGACTATTTTGAGAAATAGTCAAGTGTACTCAGTGATGTTTATAATACGGAAAGTCCGAAAAGTTTGAGCTAGCACGAATGTGAGATTGATGAACTACTTAGGAATTAATCTTCAATTGGATTGAAGTAATTAATACCTGAAGGATGTTTTTAGAAGTTGTCTGAAAATGAATAAGATTCCCTCTTGAAGGATACTATTTTTGGATATGCAATCGGATTGTGTTCCTAAAATGGAAACAACACTTTATATGATAAAGGTGTGACGTAAGCCATGCAAAGTATCCCTTACCTATTTCGGGATAGTGCCCTTATACAATACATGTTCTTAACCGAGTTCCAAAGAATAAAGGTTGAACAAATTCCATATTAGATATGGAAGGGGATAATGTCGAATCAATCTTAACCGACGATTTGAAGTTGTCATAGGCAAAGTCAAAAAGGCTTGGAGCCTAGTATGACATATGCAACTTTGTGGAATATCTTAGCAAGTACGCCAGATACTATTTACTCATCCGCGGAGCAAAATGTGTTTGTTCCAAACATGCTGTCTTCTAGAGGAAGTGTTTCTTCCAAAAGAAACAGTGGGAGTAAATTTAGATCTCAAAAGTAGTTTGAGAACCACAAGGAGATATTCAACCATAGGAACGTGAGAAGACACCATATAGTGATGAGGTGTAGAACATTGCTCAGTGCACACAAAAGTTCTGTAAGTCAGTAGATAACCTCAGGCCTGAAAAGGCTGATGGTATGTTCATCTTGAAGAATGAATATCTCACGACTTATGAAGGAATGTTTGAGAGGCAAGATTGAGAGATATGGCCAGGAGCCATACTATCTGAATTAGATTCCATCAGTGAAAACCAGGTTTTGAACCTAGTCTGTCTTACCTAGAAGGAATATCCCTGAAAGGATGACGTGGATAGTAATATGATTACCATAAGACGATAGTGACGGTTGAAGGGTACGGGGTGTAAAACTTATAATTATCTTTATGCTGTCAGTTGAGCCCAGTTCTATTCAGACTATGCTTGTTATAACTTCGTATCACGGCTATATGATAGTGTTGAAGACGTTGGGCAAACAGCCCGATATTCATAGGCGATAACATGATATGTGAGCCCACGAGATCCATTTATGGACTCGAACAAGTTTTTCTAGACCATTTCTTTGCTTGATAATCAAAGGAGTTTGATTTAGTCAAAAGAAGGGATATGCCCTATGTGCAATATGGATAGTGGGAGCGTGTTACGATTTTTGGGTAAGATATTGAATATCTCTCTTGGGAATCATCTCCCCATGTCACAGTCAATTAATGTTTGGTAGCTCAAGATCTTTACGAAAGCACTTGGATTATCAGTTCTTATTTTTGGAAATAAGAATCTATAGTGATAGATTTAACTGCTATTAGAATATAGTTTACCTATATAGATGTGATGCTAACAAAGTTTAGCATAGATTGCGACAAGTGCTAGCCGGTGTTCTCAAGATCTATCTATGTTAGGACGTTAGTCCTAAAGATAAGGTGAAAGATGATGCTTATGTAAGGTTTCCTTTGCTACAGCGATAGGAACCATGATAAAAGAAATGTCAGATGTTCCTAGTCCATGAAAAGTCATGAGCAAGAATGAAAGTAAATCTGGTGAAAGTCAAGAATATCCTTAAACAAGTTGAGGATGGTTTCCTAGTTTATCGAAACTTGGAAACAGATGAACATAGTTATACAGACGTATATCCTGAGTCTTATGAAGGCGAGTGGGAACTACAGTCTGGGTTTGCGGTCACTTTGATTAACTGATACATTGAGCTGGATATGTTCTTGGCTATGGGTCACTCTAAATTCTACAACTTAGCCAAAACACAGTAGTGCCTTAGAGGCGCAGCGGGAGCAGTACATGAGTCTATGAGGTTCATTCCTGAACCTTGTATGGTTCTTCCACCTTTTCTATATACCTGATATAGTAAGAGGATTCATTGCTTGAAGCAAGGACCAGGGTCTCGTCATAGATTCATGTGTGTATTGAGGTGGTTCCTTTTGACTTGATCATTTGAAGAATGGTATGAAGATAGTATGAGTCCCCACGGATAGCGATCCGTTCACAGCTAGGGCTGGTTGCGAGTATTGCATGAGATTCTTGTGTTTCAACTTGGTCTTGTGTGTACGAGTGATTGGCTTTAGGCCAAGTGGGAGATTGTTGAAATAGTGTCCTAAACCCAATCGGGTTGTACTGGATCCGACCTGGTCGGATCATTTCTACTATTTCTTTATTTTTATACATATATTAAATGGATTTTCTATTGTCATATATTTGTTCTTTTAAAGAACCAATTATGAATTGTTATATGATAAAGTCCTTAGTATTAAACTGTGATAGAGAAACCATGATAGGCGATTATGGTTGATGAGATCTCTAATCACTTTAATAAGTTTGATACTTAAATTTCTCTAGGCTGATGTACTATTAAACAGGGCATTGATAGTATAAACAGGGTAGCACTATTAGATGTCTTCTATCTTTTGGCAGGGATAGATCTGGTCTATCGAAGTGTGGAGACACTTGGACTGTACGTGGACGTGTATTAGAGAATGCGTACGTTAGACTGACCCACTTACACTGTTAAGTGTCACACTATGTGGCGGTTGTGTAATTATCCTTAGGACCGGAGTCTTCATGGCATCACGGTGTGGATTGTCACGGTGTGATACCGAAGCATACGGAGTATACATGTTTGGTCGTCCGGAAATCGTGTACCCTAATAGTAAGGGGTGAATATCCGAAAGGGCATTCTTATAAGGAATGTCTTACTCTCGTGAATCTTTGCACAGTGGGAGTAAATGATTTACTTCGAGAGAGCATGATATCCAGATTATAAGATACGGTCGTTGATGTTTGACACTCGACAAACGACCGTATGGATATTATTACGATGATAGGATTATATTTACACGGTAACTGTTTCAAATGAAAGGTAGTAGTCATTGCATTTGACTCTTCCGATGATTTGGGGTCACGGTGTGTTGTTAACGCTATCTCTTGATCGTTTTGCACTTTGTGCCTACGGCCATTCGGAAGTCTATCGGGTCACACACATAAGAACATCTAGCCGGATTAAAATGTGGTTATAGTTGATAACCAAATAAGGAAGGAATTTATCTCACGACTATAAAGGTTATAGTGGTAAATTAATATAGTGATATTTATTTATTATGAATAAATTAAATAAGATATTAATTATGTTGATTAATTAAATATGTATATTGATACATAAATTTTGATTTATATATATATATATATATATATAATATAAATGTATTTTTCAAATCAATTAATCATAGTATTATATTAATTAAAGAATATTCCGGATGCCAATTTGTTGGCTATAAGTGGCGCATCTTTGAAATGTATAAAATACACTTGGATTGTGCAATTTAATTAATAAGATTACCATAATTTTAATATTAGATATTAAATTGAAAATATAGATTTATGGTAATAAGATAAATATAGTCAATATAAGATATTAATGATATATTGGAAATATTTAATATAAGATATTGAATATTAATGAGATAAATCAATCAAAGGGATTTTCCTTATTTTATTAGGAAAATGTTTTTTTCTCCCCAATCTACTAGGATGCTAATCCCAATCAGATTGGGAATCACGAGGGGCGCACCTATCTCTATATAAAGGAGGGATTGACTAGCTCTTTTGTACATCACAATTCCGAGAGCTAATAGTTCTTGTGAAAAATAGAGAGTTTCTTAGAGAGAGATTAGAAAGAGAGAGAAAAGGCCGGTCTAGCAACCAGATTTTTCTAGTAGCAATCCAATGGTTGATTCCGGGGGGTTGTTTGTGTGGACTAGCGGTCGAGGCCGAACGTTTGGGCGGCTCCGTGCATCGCTACTCTCTTTAGATGGTCAAAGCGTCGATCTTTTAGATCAAGCAAGGTTTCCACCGCCTACTAGCATTATATGTTTGTTGCTTAAACGAAGTCGATCCTGGTCAAAGGAAATAAAATTTTGAATTCTGCTGCGTTCCCGCGTAAATTTCCTAACACCACCACCCCTTCCCCCTACAACAACTTCTTCCCTAAATCACCATTCTTCTCCATATCCATCACTTGCTCTTCGTTCTCTTTTATTTTCTTCCCATCTTGTAAATAAAAACTCAAAGGACAAAAAAAGAACAGTTTGTTGTGAGGGTTTTTGCTCGGGAATGGGTGGGTTGTGTGATATCCTAGATTGGTTGTGGGGGAAGCATATTACCACATTATAAGTTTGAGACATAAAGATCTTGTTAACTCGGGTTAGCCCTTTTAGACCAAGTGAGGACAACGGTCAATGAGGTTGACCGGATCATTTATGACTTTTTTGCACTACCAGGCCAGGGTCTGGGGAGTTACAGAATGGTATTCAGAGCCAACTATCAGACGGACCTAAGTGCCAGACCATGAGAGTTGGGCCCACCTCTAGATCCTTTGTTAGGGATGAAAATGGGACAAGTCCAAGTGGACAAGTTTGGTCAAGTCTTGGCTAGGACGCTAGTCTCTTCTAAGGGGGGTGAGAATGTCATATCCTACATTGGTTTTAGGGGAAACACATTACCACCTTATAAGTGTGAGACATAAAGGTCTTTTCAACTCGGGTTAGCCCTTTTAGACCAAGTGAGGACGACGGTCTAAGCAGTTGAACGGATCATTTATAACTCATTTAACGCTACCAGACCCGGGGTTTGGGGCGTTCCAGGTGGAACGGCGAAGGGGACCGAAATGGACTTGCCGGCGAGTTTGGGGTTGTATAAGAAAAAAGGGGCAAATAGGTGGTTACTGGAGGTGGTGGCGTGGGTTGACTACTCATGTTGTTTTTTGCGCGAAAATGGATGAGTTTAACGGTGAAGGGTGTTGGTCCCTTGGAAAGGCTGATCACAAGTTTAGAGGGGGTGAATAAACTTGTCCCTAAAACTTTGCGGAGTTGAGATAACTGAGTTGAGAAAAGGTCTGCTGACTTTTTCTACAACTAAGTTAAATGCAGCGGAATTAATTTATAGCCTTTTGTAAGTTAAGTTAATCTTTTGAAATTATGTTGAGTTGAGTTTTGGTATAACTTAGTTTTGTGCTGGGTGTGAGTTCAATGAGTTTGCAAGATAGTAAATGCCAGAACAAGTAAAGTATATAACAGAAAGTAAATGCTTAAAGTAAATATGCAAAAATAAAAACACAAAGAATTATAAAGGTTCTAGGTGTTGTAATCCTGTCAGTCATCTCTTCCCTTGTGATATAGGAGGAAAATTTCCACTAGAATTCTTGAGGTTACAACGGTTACAAAAAGTCCTAGTTAATTGTCCTTGACTAATCCCTAGCTTCACAATCTAAACACTTGAACAAGAGGTTGAATTTCTGCTCTCCAAATGCTTCACTAGTCCTTAAAGGGTTGAATTGCCTCTTCACCAGCTCCACCATACACAGAATTCCCGACTGCAAACAAATGTCCTTGGCGCCCTAGGCCGGATGCTTCACATTCCAAACCTTTGATAAAATCAAAGTTGAGTTGAATCAAGTAAGTGATTTAGACTTGTAGAATCTTCAAGTGTTGGTTCTTGATTGATCTTGAATGCTTGAACACTTAGAATATTTTCTGGATTTGTCTCTTAAGCTCGAATGATAGCAATTTACTTAGGAAAAACATGAATGCAAGAACTTGCAGAACATAGGCTCAAAATGAATGCAAAGGTTAGGTTCTCAAAGGTTGGTAAAAAGGTTTTTGATCCTTGTTGCTAAGTCCTCTATTTATAGGGTGAAATCCAATGGCCATATTTTTGAATTTCATAACGTTCATATTGGATTCCATGGAATATGCTATCATATTGTCAGATTTTTCAGTGTCCTCCTGACACGTCAGACTTTCAACCAATTAGAATTTTTGATCATCAACGTTCTGATTGTTCTTCAGTTTATGTGATTGGCTGATTTGTTTACTCTGCTGAGCTGAATTGTTAACTCAGCTTTTAGTAAATAACTGAGGTCTGTTGAGCTAAATTTTTAACTCAGCTTTCAGTAAATAACTGAGGTTGAGCAGTAAATCATTTTTTAATCTTCTTTAAAACTGAGTACTCCTCATTCATCTGATCTGGAATTTTGAGAGATCAGAGTACACCACTTTTATCTTTTATCTTATGAGATAACTAAGATCACATTGTCCTTATGGATCTTAGACCTTCAATATATATAGTCAGTCCAGACCATCACAGACTTACCTGAATTCTAACATTATATCCTCGGGTTTAGTCTTCACAAACTGAGTTTGGTCCCTCAGTCTTCAGTCTTCAAAACTGAGTTTGATCTCTCAGCCTTCATAACTGAGTTTGTTCCCCCAGCCTTGAGTCCTCAGTTTTAGATATGGCCAACTGAGTTTGATCCCTTAACGAACCATTCTTGATTAGATTTCAGCTTCAGTCCTAGACTCCACCAAAACCAATCCTATTACAATGCTTGTATGATATAACCTATACAAAAACTAGACTATAGAATCGTATACATTTTTAATCTAGACATCTTTTAGTTTTTCACTTTAACAGCTAGTTTCATCACTTCATCAATGGGGTTAAAACAAATAATTAAACAACAAGTGATGAATCATGATCAAAACTCAATTTTATTTCTAAAAATTTCCCCCTTTTTTATGATGCCAAAACCCATTTTTAAAAGAAAAGATTAAAGATAAAATACAAACAAAAATAAAAACCAAAAACTAGATTTTTCATTCATGTCCAAAATATTCAGTGATTACAAAAACTGATATAACTTTTTAGTAAGTAACTAAGCTTCTAAGCTTGCAAAGCTTTTTACATAAAGTCCATCCGTATCATAAAGTCTATATTCTTCATTCTTGACACTATCTTCAGCAGCAAAAAGCTTGTTGTAATCAACTTGACTTGTTTCTTTCCATCTTCTCTATTGAACTAGCTTGGGTAATTAACTCATTGCTGTCTCTGTAGAAGATTTCAAATTCTCCTATATCAATCTTCATTTGTTCAAGGTCTTTCATTGCAAGTTTGTCATGTAAATTCCTAGCTTTCTTGTATTCCTTCATTCTCTGGTCATAAAGCTTGCTAGACAAGAAAATTTGTAGTGATTCTTCATAAGTCTTGAACTTTTATTTGGCCTTCAAAAGATGGTAGTCAGTTTGAAATTCAGCCCATAACTCCCTTGTGAGAGTGAGTCTTCTTCATTCAACAGGTATTCTGAATTTAGCAATGATTTCTTCATCACTCTTTTCATGGGGTTCTTTGAACATTAACTAACTTGGTTGAAGTCTCAATTTTTCATCCTCCAGCTTCTCAATTTCTGCTTGTAGCTTCTTGTTTTCTTCTTCTCTTCCACCCTTTTGGCACCATTCAGCTTCAAAATGAGGTCATGAGTAAAAGGTAGCTGAGTTGTCAAATCTTTCTGAGAGGAATGAAGTTCCTTCAACTGAGTTTCAAGTCCAAAAATCCGTATGTTAAGATGCCATTCTGCTTGAGTGCGGATTTATCTGTCTTCAGTTGTAGTGATTTCCAGTTTAGTCTTCAACTAAACTATCCTTGAGGCTAAGTCTGTGTTGACTTGAGTGATTTTCACCAAATGCTTGTTCACAGCTTCATCAGCCTTCTTCTTGTAATCCAAATAGCCTGACATCTTGGTAAAGATTTCATTATAGTCATCCCTTAGGCTATGTAAGACTACCATTGACTTTTGTATCTTTTTCAGGTCTTCAACAATCATAAAAACTATTGGATCATCAGTTACTTTGATGGTAGACTGAGTTTGTGGGTCTAGAATCATGAGTGCTTTCCCGTTATCATCCTTTCTTTGAAAATCAGCTGTCTGTGACCCATATGGTAATTCATCAACTTGATCAACTAACTTTTCTTCTTTGTTAGTTTCCTTAGCATTCTTCTTTTCTTGTGCTGATACAATCATTTTTTCAGCCTGTTCAGTTAAAATTGGCAACTGAACCTTCCTAGTCAGCTTTTGGTTATCATCATTCTTGTCATCATCATTATCACCATTCTTCTTCTATCGTTGCTCCTTAGGTTTTGATGAGTCAACTGACTTTTTCTTGGATTTTTCTTTCTTGTCTTGTAAGAATATATAACACATGGTCAAGAATTGTTCCATGGGATATAATTCATACAATGTCTCTACTCCAAACTGATCTAGAAACCATTGCTCTTCAGTTTTTAACTCTTCTTTGAGTAGTTCCTGATAGCAGATTGTGTTGAGTTTCAACTTCAAAAAGTTTATGAGTCTTTCAGATTGAATTGAAATCTCTTCTTGTTGTTGTTGAGCTAGTTGCACTGTCTCATGTGGTTCTTCTTCAGGTTACATTGCTGCAACTTGCCTATCAGCATCCTTGATCATTTCAGTTTGTGCAACCGATTTATCATTTTGTAGTGCCGACTTACTGATTGAAATGTTATCTTTACTACTCTTCAGTTCTGATTCCCCCTTACTCGATGCTTATTTATCTTTTCCAGTTTCTTTGTCAGGGGAATCCGAGAATAACTTCCTTTCAATTGCTCTCCTGATTCTTGTGTCAGCTTTTTGCTTTGTTCGTTTCTAAGCAATTTGTTCTGACACAGTTTTCTTGTCTGCTTTCTTTGGCAGTACTTCAGCTTGTTGATGCCACTTTCTTCTTCAAATTTTCTACATGTGCTGAAGATTTATCATTTTTACTGAGTTTTTCAACATTTCAGCTTTCTTTCCACGCTTGAAAACTTCCAGGTAATGTTGAATGAGAATAGTGAATGCTCTCTTTTCTTGGTGCATTCTTTCTTGGCTTTGTTCATTCTGCCAACTTCCTTATAATACTGCTTCTTCATCTGGTTGAAGATGTACCCAACCTAGTTGAAATTGAGCTGTTCCCAGATGACATTCATAAGGTCCGTCTTGTCACTTGATAAACTGTCTAGACCTTGAAATCTGCCTATTACACTTCTTGTCATCCATTTGCTTTGAAGGGCAAATTCTTGCTTCAATGCCTTCATGTCTGAGTACATATGTGCTGGTTTCTCACTTGAAGGGATTTGTAAAAGAAATTCATCATGTTTCAGTGGTAAATTGAGTAAATCAATTGATTTGTTGGTGGGATTCTTGAAATCAAATAGTCTCCGAATCATGCAGCGTTGATGCTAACCTTCTCTGCATAGACGGTGGTTGAAAGAAAATATCGATCAATATTCATATTCTCCCATAATTGAACTAATGCTTCAAAATAAAGATTTTCTCTAGTTTGATGTTGAGAAAATCTTCTAATCTTTGTATCTGCCGTATTTTCTCACTGATTCGGCTTGCTAGAAGAGTCCTTTGACATTGTTTTTCATATTCTTCTAGAGAAAACATGATACCTTTATCAATGAATCTTGTCACATTTGAAGAAAATTTTCGTGTTGCCATTGTTCTTTGAAAAATATTGAGAAAACGCTTGAAAAAGGTTGAATATTTAGAGTGTAAACGGTTTTTCCCTTTGAACTGATTTCCAATCTTTATAAAGATTTTGATTGTTCCGGTTGAACTTCCACTCTGATCATTTGTGTATCCAATGCACGTACTATTTGTCCTTATCCGAGTACACGCGTAACATCTTTTCTGACAATTACGATAGTAATTAATATGATGTAACTATAGTGGTATACATACACTTTACCAATTGAATAACTTTTGACTTCTCCGAAAATTCAAAAATTGATCCTCAGTTGTTAGTCAGTTCTTCAGCTTGTGTAAATGTCAGTTCATCAACTTGTCAGTTCTCTTTATGTCAGTTTTGTGAAATCGTTGATACCAATGACTGATCCGTCAAGTGAGCTCACCCAGCATGACAATGATCAATCCCCTTGGTGGATTTCAGTTGTTCAACTGACCTTGATCATGCCTAACTCATTTCTCAGTTTGGAAAACCTCTGCATCCAATGGCTTGGTAAAAATATTTGCCAACAGATCTTGTGTAGGTATATATCTTACAATGACGTCTTTATTTTCAACATGATAACTTATAAAATGATGTCTCGTGTCAATGTGTTTTGTCCTTGAGTGCAATACTGGATTCTCAGTTATAGCAATTGCACTAGTGTTGTCACCCATTTTGGGAATTTTTCCTTCTTCTATCCCATAATCTCTGAGTTGTTGTCTGATCCATAATATTTGAGCACAACAACTTCCAGCTGCAATGTATCTATCTTCAGCTGTAGAGGTTGAGATTGAGTTTTTCTTCTTGCTAAAACATGACACAAGTCTATTTCCTATTAACTGACATGTGCTTTATGTGCTCTTTCTATCAATCTTGTATCCAACATAGTCTGAGTCTGAATATGATATCAGCTTGAATTTACCATATTTGGAATACCATATTCCGACTTCTAAAGTTTCTTTAATATATTCAGAATTCTCTTAACAACTGATAAATGACTTTCCTTAGGTTTAGACTGAAATCTTGCACAAACTCCTACTGCAAAGGATATATCTGGTCTACTTGCAGTTAGGTATAACAAGCTTCTAATCATTCTTATGTAAAGTTTCTGATCAACATCTTTACCTTCCTTGTCTTCATCAAGTCTTACTCCAGTACCCATTGGTGTAGCAATTCCTACGCTAGTATCCATTCAAAATTTCTTCAATAGCTCTCTAGTGTACTTAGTTTGATGAATGAAAATTCCATTATCCATCTGCTTGACTTGTAATCCAAGGAAATAATTCAACTCACCTATCATACTCATCTGAAATTTGCTTTTCATTAGATTAGCAAAATTTTCACACATCACTTCATTTTCTGATCCGAAGATGATGTCATCAACATAGATTTTTACTAGTATAGTACTATCATCAGTTTTGATCTTGAATAAGGTCTTGTCTATGGTTCCTATGGTAAAACCATTTTGCACTAAAAACTGAGATAAGGTCACATACCAAGCTCTACAAGCTTGTTTCAGTCCATACAAAGATTTTTTCAATCTATACACTTTGTCTTCTTTTCCTTTGATCTCAAATCCCGGTGGTTGTTGTACATAGAATTCTTCTATAATTCCATTCAGAAATGCACTTTTAACATCCAGTTGATATAGTTTGAATTTCTTGTAAGATGGATGAGCAAGAAAGAGTCTGATTGCCTCCAATTTCGCTACAGGTGCATAAGTTTCATCAAAGTCAATATCTTCAGCTTGAGAGTATCCCTTGGCCACTAATCTTGCTTTATTTCTAACAATGCTGCAAATTTCAACTAGCTTGTTTTCTGTAAACGCATTTAGTGCCAATTACATTTGCTTGATCTGGTTTCTCCACCATTTCCCATACTTGATTCCTCTCAAACTCATTTAATTCTTCTTGCATGGAAATTATCCAATATGGATCCTATATTGGCTCTTCAATGACTTTGGGTTCTGATTGAGATAGAAAATATGTTAACATTGCATCTAACTGACTTTTTGTTATCACTCCTTGCTGAATATCTCCAATCACTTGTTCAGCAGGATGATCTCTTAACCATTGAAAGTCTTGTTCATTTGCAAGAACTTCAAGAACTTTATTTTGTTGAGCTTGATTCTCTGGGTCTTCAACTGTTGGGGTTTCAGTTTCATCTTCAAAAGGTTGATTGTTGACAAGTTCAGAAGGTACAAACTGAGGTTCCGCTTGATCTGAGTCATCTGCTAGTCTCAGTTGTCCTAATTTTCTTTTAATGTCAACAAAAACAGGTGTTGTTTCTTTTTACTAGCAACTGGTTCTGGAACATCTTCTATTGTGTCACCAGTAAAATTTGGTTCATAAAAAACTACATGAATTGATTTCTCAAAATTCAGTGTCCTCTTATTCAAAACTCTAAATGCCTTTCTGACCTTTGAATATCCTAAAAAGATTCCTTTATTAGCTTTACGTTCAAAAGTCTTCACCGGATCCTTTCCATTGTTGTTTATGACACACTTGCTTCCAAAAGCATGAAAATATGAGATGTTGGGTTTTTTTCCATTCCAGAGCTCATAAGGAGTCTTTTCAAGTCTTTTGTTCATCAAAGCTCTATTTTGGGTATAGCATGCCGTGTTAACAACTTCATTCCGATACCTTTCGGGTAATTTAGCATCACATATCATTGTTCTACCAGCTTTCTTAAGTGTCATGTTTCTTCTTTTAGCTACTCTATTTTGCTGAGGCGTTGCTGTTGCTGCAAGTTGATGTAGGTGATCGCGTGTAAGTCACTAACGTCGATATTACTAGCAAGAATACTAGGTACATCGTAGTATAGTAAATGCGAGTCAAGGTCGGTCCCACAGAGACATTGTAACTATAAGTATAAATGATTCTAACCTAATTAAGAAGCAACATAGAGGTAGTCACGGACTAACAATAACTTAAAACAAACTTGGTATTCCTCCCCCTCTTCTCACCGATCCACTAACTTGGATTAGTTAATCATTATGTTTACTTCCCTACATAATTTCCTTAAATTAATCACGAGCTTAGTTTTAATTATCATTATCATTATCAGCTATGGGTGCAACTCCTACTCCTATCTACTACGACAATGATAATAGACAATCTATACACAAGCTACCCTCCTTAATTGGTCCGTAATAGCCTATAAGCATAAAGATCTAGAATTTCCGATTACGAGCGCTAACTCATACCATTAACCCTCCTAGACAGCTGTCGATAGTGATCAGCACGTTCCTAGGGTCCATTCTAGTCTATGTCCAAACTTAGCACCTCACTATTCGTATTTCATGCCAGTTACGATTACAATAAGCAGATTGGCCAGATCTAACCTACTGTTAATTAAACCTGTCGATCAACGTAGCTGTAGTGAATTCCAGTTTTAGGTTTTCTAAATTATGCCCCGGTAAACCGGTATAGACCGTCGGGTTACCGGGGGCAGCTTTTCCTATTCATGGATCTACATTGCTTAATTACGATTAGAATAAGTAAATTATAGGGTCTTTAAACATGTATATTAACTAAAACACATAAATACGAACAGATCTACCATATTGAAGACAAAAAGGAACATTGAAAGCTTCAAACCTTCAAAAATGGAGATCTAGCTCGATCTACTCAAGCTAGAGAGGATGGAGAAAGGGAGAAAACCAGAAACAACTCCTCAAAAGCTTGAATAACTTTATTTCATCAAAAGTGTATATATGATTGTAATACAAATGAAAAGTTATGTAATACTATGATAATGCGGCCTTATATAGATACAATGACCGACTTAAGACTTTTTAAAACCCTAACCGACCGAGATAATGCGGCAGAATTAGTTTCGTGTCCAACAAGTCCTTGGTTTACCGGACCTAGCCCTCGGTAAACCGGGCCGACTTTTCTCCTTTTTCTTCTGCAAACTTCTTGTTGGACTTCAATCACTTGACCCAATATACTTCTTTTAGTCCAGATCCATTCTCCAATGCTACAGATTCGGTATCCTATAAAACACGCAAAAGGATACAAAACAGTACCAAAACCTCGGGAAAATAACATAGATGCAGGAATTACGATCCTAGAAACATGCACATAGCATTTAACATATATTCCACATAATAACAAGACTATCTATCCTCTCTTGAGCAGAATTCAGGGTGAATACGGGTATAATTATTGGTACCATTTAGAGCGTTATCAACTACCCCCCATTTAGCTTTTGATCGTCCCGAGAAAAAAGGCAAAAAGAAAACAACACTGTGATCAGTCACAAGTTAATTAAAAACAACTATGCCTCACAAATTCAAGATCGAGATCATGCCGCTTATATCCATCAGTAACGCATTAAACACTATTCACATCATGAGCCAATGTGTGTGTGCAATAACTTTCACAGCCGCTTAGTAATGCAGACAATCTCACATTACATTAACCCGTAGTCGAACTAACCAGTCTCGAACATGTTATTTATTAATGAATTGAGCTGGCAAGGCGGATCAAGAACCGAGTATATATTACTCTTAGGCTCGCGTTTATCGTTCTATGCAAAAGTCATGTGTCTTACGCTCCATCGACTAAAATATTTGCCAAAGAGAATATAGATGTATATATTTCAATGCACTTATCTTTCTTGGTGGGTAAACTCTCATTGATTTAGCTATCCTCACTGCCCCACTCATGATAATCTACCGAATACGAAATTCCTTTGCCTTTATAAGCGTTGGTGGAACATGATTCGTGATTCAGCCAGGGTCAACTCAAGTCAAAGCAATATGCTATCAACTACACACCAAGGGAAGTGAGTTATACGTGCTTAAAATGGTGGCTCATAAAAGAATACGCGTTTAATACGCCACTACTTCAGAAGTGGGCATTTACTTTTACTCGTGCAAAGTGAAACAAAGATGGAGTCAATTAACTCGAAAAGATCAAAGATATCACATTTTTTTCAAACTTATGTCAAAATGAATCAAATTCTATGTGGTGAATCGTGCATCAAAGATAATCAAGATAATCACGCACTTCATGGAATATAGTGCTGAGAAGCTAAGTGACGTTCCTCTACCCCCCACTTAATCAAAACATTGTACCCAATGTGTTAGATGAAAAATGAAAAATGAAAAATGAAAAATGAAAAATGAAAAGGAACTTAGCTTCGGTTAAGGGTGGAACCAAAGAAGAATCGGATCGTCGTATAAATCATCGGGCACATGTAAGTAAGCCTTGAAGAATCTGCTCTAAGTATCTGATATATGTTAAATTTATAACAAATATTTATCGCATTTTATACATATTATTGATTAATTTTATCTAAATATCTTAAAAGATAGTGAAATAACATATAAAAAATCTAATAAGTATAAATAGATAACTTAATACAAATTATAACTTTTGTTATCAGATTTACCTGTGGTTTTGTTGTTTTTGAATTATGCAGGTATTATGTGATACAAAGTAGAAGAATCGGAATCAAATTATAATAATCTGATCAAGTGGCAGACAAACCCGGCGCAGGCCGGATCAAGCCGGTTCACGCCGGATTATTCGATAATTAACCCATGTTACCCCATGTGCGTCTGACACAAAGCACTCGAATTCAGTTAACCCGGCGCACGCCGGATCAGTCTCGGCGCATGCCGGACCTGAAATCACAGCCTATAAATACCTCATTTATGAGATGAGAAAAACCGTACCAATATATATATCTCTAACATAATTTCTTATCTACTCTCTGTAAATATTATTTCAGTAGGCATTCTGCCATAAAAGTAGTAGTAGTAATTTTGTAATAGCTAGAATAATTATTGAAGATTGTTGATTTCATCACTGTTGTTACATTCAGAGGACGAAGCTCTTCAACAATTGTAATCGGTAATATTCTATGGTTATTATCTTTGTTGTTTTTGTACAATTTTATATAATAGTAATAATGTATGTAGGCTAATTATACAACTAGCCAAGACATGTAATTAAAATATGTCTCTCTTTTAGGGAAATGGATGATGACTATACTAAAATATGATTAAAAATTGAATATGATGAATCTCTTTCTACTTGAACTAATTGATAGTCGTATTGACGTAATTAACCGGTATGGACAGAACCATAACCTAATCATGAACTGACCAGAGACGTTAGGGTATGAGAAAAGGGTAGAAAGACTGGAAGGTAAAATTGGCCGTCTGACAAACGGAACCCTCTTTCTTATCCAGGGATAGAATATTTATACTCGAGAGATTATCATGTCAAATCATTAGGTTTAATTACGGTTTTACCGGGGAGGAGGCATAGAACGAATTCGTGCACTCGTATGAGGGGAATTTGTTAGCTGAGGAGTATACCGTTTCACATAATTAATGACACTTTAAAACAAGAAGTTTGATCACATCCATTGAACTAAAAGAGATCATAATTCAATTACATTGTCTTGGTTAGTTCTTTTTTATCTATTATATTGGTATCTATATCTATATAAATATCTACTTATTTAGCATTTGAATAACTCTAATTAGTAAGAATTGCGACTTAGATCAAGATAATAATAGCTAACTGGTGTGTAACTACATTTTAAATTACATTTTCATTTTCCCTGAGGGATACGATCTCGATTCACCAGACTAGACTACAATTCGACCCGGTACACTGCCGGTAAGATTGGACACCCGCTTTAGCCGATCAAGTTTTTGGCGCCGTTGCCGGGGAAAAGCGACGTTAATTTATTATGTCTATGGTTACTACTTGCATTAGCTCAAAACTCTTGAGAATAAGTCAACACTTTTCGTAATCTCATTTCTACTTTTGTTTTTTTTTTTGGTACTTACCTCATTGGTAAGTAGCCACTTTTACTGTTTTCGTGTTATTTTCTATTTTTGTAGTTGATGACCCGAAGCGGTAAGGCCCCACTTACTCCTTATAAGCCCGATATAAATACTTACGAAAGACAGTTAAGAGGAGAAAATCGACGTGGCCAAACCAGCCAAGGACATCTTGGAGGTGTATCTCCCCAGGAATCATCAACTCGAGGTACGGGAATGGCCGAGGCCAGTGAAGAAACACCACCTGAACAAGGGCTTGTTCATGCCCAAGGACATGGACAAAACCTCAATAATCTTAATCCACCGTTACAAAATCCTCCTCCACCACCACATCTCAATAACCAGAATCCCAATAATCGGAATAACCAGAACCGAAATCAGAATAATCATCATAATAATAACCCACCAAACCCAAGACCGATTTGTGATCAGACTTTGAGAAGAAATGAAACTAACAATCCAATTCGTCTACCTAATGATGGAGCAAATAACTTTGAAATAAAATCCCACCTTTTTGCTTTGATTGACACACGAGCTCAATTTCTTGGTGAAGATGACGAAGATCCGCATCATCACCTATATCTTTTTGAAGAATTGTGCAACACTGCCAAGAGCCAAGGTGCTCATCGTGAGTTGACAAGGATGTCAATGTTTCCTTTTTCATTGAAAGGAAGGGCTAGAGATCGGTTTATGTCGCTCCCACATCATTCGTTGACAAGTCGGCACAACATTCAAACCGAGTTTCTAAAACAATATTTCACTCCAGGTAGGAATTTGGAATTAAAGGTCGAAATTGCAAATTTTAGACAAGGATCCGAGGAAACACTTGGAAATGCGTGGGAAAGATTTAAAAAGTTGTTAAGAGCTTGTCCCGATCATGGTTACTCTCTTGACATGCAAATTCAACTTTTCTGTCGAAAATTGAGAAAGGATTCACGTGCTGATGTTGATCATGCATGTGGAGGCTCTTTAATGATGAGTGAAGCTCAAGTTGTCTACGATGCTATTGAAAAAATTTCTAAGAATAACCGAATGTGGGAAACCGGTTCTAGTACGAGAAAAGTAGCATTTGTAGGTGAATCTACATCAAACTCAGAAGTTTTAGCACATCTGGAAAATCTTAGTAGAAAGTTTGATGGCTTACAAGGAAACAAGAATTCTGGCTCAGAAGGGAAGTTATTAAATGAATATTCGAATGATGGTATGAGAAATAATGACATGGGAATAGAAGAATCCGAAGAATATTCTAGGGAAGAAGTAAGTTTCCTACAACAACATAGGAATCTGAATAATGCTTATTCAAATTCATTCAATGCCATTAAAAGAGACCATCCTACCTTTCGTTGGGCGGAAAACCCAAGTAAGCAGGGACAACCACCCTACCCGACTCAATACAAAACCTCGTACAATAGTCAAAACCAAAGTTACCAGGGAAAATCATCGAATCAAAACCATCAATCACCACCCAGATTATACCCACAACACACCACACAAAGTATACCAATTACTCAAAGTTCAACTCAGTCCGTAGAAGGAGTTGACAAATGGGAAAAATTAATGGAAAATATGATGGGTGTGATGTCTACCCAAGCTCAGAATATGGAAACCATGATGACTTCTGTAGGAACTGTCACTAAGGATATGAGTACTTTGAAAACATCCATGAGTGGGCATGACACGAGAATGAGAACTATAGAAGCATCAGTATGTAATATGGAAGATCACTTGAGTAGAGAAGGAGAACGAAAAAACAGTAGACCTCCGGGAGGATTACCTAGTAATATTGAAAGAAACCCAAGAGAGGTGAATGCTGTTATTACCCGAAGCAGAAAGATATGTGGAAGTAATGGAGTAGAAAACTCAGGAAACAATGAAGTAGAAGATGATTTGGACGATAAATTCGAAAAGGAAAGCAAGGACGAACCAGAATTCAGTAAAGAAGAAGAAGAAATCATTGGTGATTTCTTAAGTCGCAATGATCATGTTGAAACTGAAATAGAAAAAGAAGAATGGATCAAAGTCCCGAGAATACTGAAAAATCCAAGGGCTAGCGATCTATGGACCTTGTTCAATGAACATGTTAGAAAAGATGAAGTTACTGATAGTACAGACCAAATAGGGAGTAGCAATACCCCAACAGAACAAGTAAAGACGGATTTGGAACAAATTGCAAAGAAGATAGTGCAGGATCATGACACATGGAGACCACCAGATGCTCAAACATTTAAGGAGGCATCACTATCTAAGGAAAAAGGTAAGGAAAGCATAACTCCAACCCATAAATTAATTGATCTCGAGTCTTTACCTTACCCACCCAAGGATCAAATTAAAAAGTTGAAAACGGATAAAAAGTATGCACGTTTCCTTGATACATTTCGTCATCTGAATGTCAATATTCCTGTCATAGAAGCACTAATCAATATGCCTACTTACGGCAAGTTTCTTAAGGATATTCGGTCAAACAAAAAACGTTTATAAGAATATGAGAACATCTGCCTTAATGAGGAATGCTCCGCAGTATTACAGCACAAGCTTCCTCCTAAACTAAAAGACCCAGGTAGTTTTACCATCCCATGTGAGATTGGGGGTTTTTTGTTTAAAAGGGTACTCTGTGATCTCGGAGGTAGCATTAATCTTATGTCATATGAGGATTATAGGAAACTCGGAATAGGAAAACTTAAAAACACCGAGATGACTCTCCAGATGGCAGATAGATCTATTAAACGTCCTAAAGGAGTTATCGAGATGTATTGGTTTAGATAGAAAAGTTTTACTTTCCCAGTTGACTTTGTAGTCATGGAAATGGAAGAAGGATTTTCAGCGCCTCTTATTCTAGGTCGACCATTTCTAGCTACAGGAAGAACTCTTATCGATGTCCAAAAGGGCGAATTAATTTTAAGAGTCAATGAAGATGATGTCACCTTTAATATCTTTAAGGCTATGAAGCATCCATACAAATCGCTAGAATCATGTTCATTCATAGAAAGCATATCTTCTATGTATATGAACGATGCTGAATCAAAGAATTTTGAAGATAAGCTCGAAGAATGTTTAGCCTTATCTATCTATGAAGGAAACAGCCAAGAAATGAAAGAAATCATTTTTTATCTCGACACCGGAAGTTCTTTTGAGAAACGTCCTTGGCACCGTTATTTAGATTTAGAACTGAATGGACCAGTATTGAAACCTTCGGTAGAAGAGCCACCAAGAAATCTGGAATTAAAACCTCTCCCTTCAAATCTCAAATATGCCTTTCTTGAAACTGATAACTTGCTTCCTGTTATTATTTCATCATCATTAACCAAGTCACAGGAAGATCAGTTGTTAAGAATGTTAAGACAACATAAGAAAGCGTTTGGATGGACGAGGCGGATATTCAGGGAATAAGTCCAGAGATTTGTGTACACAAGATCATCCTGAATGAAGAAGCCAAACCATGTATCCAACCACAACGCCGTCTCAACCCGAATATGCAACAAGTAATCAAGAAAGAGGTTATTAAGCTCCTAGAAATGGGGATAATCTTTCCCATATCCGACAGTGAGTGGGTAAGTCCCACCCAAGTAGTGCCTAAAAAGGGCGGATTCACGATAAAGGAAAATGATAAACACGAATGGATTCCAACAAGGGAAGTCACAGGATATAGAATGTGTATCGATTTCCGCAAACTAAATGAGCATACCAAGAAAGACCATCATCCACTTCCGTTCATCGTACAAATGTTGGAACGGTTAAGTGGACATAAATTTTACTGTTTCTTGGATGGTTATTCAGGTTATTTACAGATATTTATTGCAGCAGGAGATAGAGAGAAAACAACTTTTACATGTCCATATGGAACTTTTGCTTATAAAAGAATGCCGTTTGGATTATGTAACGCACCAGCTACGTTTCAGAGATGCATGATGGCAATATTTTCAGATATGGTAGAAAAGTTTTTGGAAATCTTTATGGATGACTTTAGCGTTTTTGGAGATTCTTTTGAAGAATGTCTTCTACACTTAGAACGTGTACTTAAACGCTGTGAAGACACAAACCTAGTTTTAAATTGGGAAAAATGTCATCTAATGGTATCAGATGGTATTGTTCTAGGTCATCGAATTTCTGAAGAAGGTGTTGAGGTAGATAAAGCCAAAGTTGAAGTAATCAAAAAGTTACCTCCACCAGTAAATCTGAAAACTCTGAGAGGATTTCTTGGACATGCGGGTTTCTATAGAAGATTTATTACAGATTTTTCACGCATAGCGAAACCTCTCAGTCATTTGCTTGAAAAAGAAGTACCATTTAAGTTTGATGACAAATGTATGGAAGCATTTGAAGCTTTGAAAGCACGATTGGTAACTGCACCAGTACTAGTAGCACCAGACTGGAACTTACCGTTTGAACTTATGTGTGATGCTAGTGATCTGGCAGTCGGAGCTGTTCTAGGTCAACGCCATAACAAAATACTTAAGGCAATCTACTATGCATCCCATACTTTAAACACAAAACCCAACTTAACTACGCCACCACGGAAAAGGAACCTGCTGGGTTGTGATCTTTGCCTTAGACAAATTTCGATCGTATCTCATTGGTTCTAAAGTAATTGTTTATACTTGATCATTCGGCATTAAAATACTTGTTAAAAAAGAGAGATGCAAAGCCTCGTCTTCTTAGATGGATTCTCGTTACTTCAAGAATTTGACATTGAAATTAAAGATAAAAAGGGCGATGAGAACTTAGTGGCGGACCATTTGAGTCGTATGGAGTTTGAAGAAAGAAAAGGAGGAAGACAAGAGATCAAAGATTCATTTCCGGATGAACAACTCCTCATGATTGATGCTCCTCCAAGAATGCAACGGTTAAAACCGGTAATTTATCCAAGGAAAGCTCGCCATGGTTCGGTAATATTGTTAATTACTTTACTTGTAAGTATATTCCATCTCATTGGACATGGCAACGAGAAAAAAGAAGTTCTTTTATGATCTAAAATTTTACTATTGGGAAAAACCGGATCTTTTTCGAAAATGTTCGGATGGTATAATTAGAAAATGTGTACCCAATGATGAGATTTTGAGTATACTATCCTTTTGCCATGATCGTGAGGCTGGAGGCCACCATGGAGGGTGGAAAACCGCTTATAAAGTCTTGCAATGTGGGTTTTACTGGCCTACTCTATATAAAGATGCACACCACTATGCAAGGGTTTGTGAATCATGCCAGAAATGGGGAAATGTCTCTAAAAAGCACGAGATGCCTCTCCAACCTATTTTGGAATGTGAATTGGTTGATGTCTGGGGTATTGATTTTATGGGCCCCTTTCCTCCATCATTTGGTAAGAAATTCATCTTAGTGATGGTCGATTATGTATCCAAATGGGTAGAAGCTGAAGCTCTTCCCAGTAATGATTCTAGAGTAGTGTTAAAATTCCTTAAAAAGAATATATTCACGAGATTTGGCACTCCTAGGGCTATCATTAGTGACCAAGGATCACATTTTTGTAACCGACCATTTACAAAATTAATTGAAAAGTATGGTGTAAAACATAAACTTGGCACACCATATCATCCACAAACTAGTGGACAGGTAGAAGTATCTAATAGAGTAATAAAAAGAATTGTGGAAAAAACTATAGAGTCAAATCGTAAGAATGGCGTAAAGACTAGATGATGCATTATGGGCATATAGAACGACCTTTAAAACACCAATTGGTTGTTCTCCCTATAAATTAGTCTTTGGTAAATCTTGTCATCTCCCCGTTGAATTAGAACACCGAGCCTTTTGGGCTATTAAATTTCTAAATTTTGATCCAAAGGTTTGTTGGTGATTATAGATTACTTCGATTAACGAACCGGGATGAGTTTCGTCTTGATGCTTATGAAAACGCTCGAATCTACAAGGAACGCACGAAAACTTTCCATGATAAGAGGATCTATCGTCGTGAGTTTCATGTAGGTGATCGAGTACTCTTATATAATTCGCGTTTGAAGTTGTTTCCAGGTAAGCTTAAATCAAGATGGACAGGTCCATATGAAGTAACAAAAATCTACAAGTCAGGAGCTGTAGAATTAACAGATGGATACACGACTTTTATAGCCAATGGCCACAGAGTGAAGTTATTCATAAAGGAAGAAGGAATACCTCTAACAAGAGAAGTTATGTACCTTAGCGATCCTCCAACAGATTAAAAGGAAACGTTTTGCTATCAGCCACAAACTAAGCTGATCCCAGGTACACTCTTTCTTATTTACCTTTTTTATGCAATTTAATTAGTTTCGTCTTTTACCGGGTAGACGTAAAAGAACTGGAATGCCTTTTATAAATAGAATAGAAGTTTTTATTTTACTTTTAAAATTACGTTTAGATAAAGATGTTGCCTTTAAAATAGAAACCTTAGTTTTTAATTTGAATAAAGAACTGATAAGTAAAATCAGAGAAAGAGATCTTTGTAATGGAAAATCAAGAAGTGCTATAAAGAGAAGAGCAAGATTTCTAAAGAGATGTAGAATCTGTGGCAAAAGTGAACATAATGGAAAATGTGGGGAAAGCACAACCAAATTCCAGGATGAATGTTTGAATGTAATTAAGATGGGAACGACTAGGTGGTTATCCGAAAATCCCGATGGACAACAAAGAGAGAATTCAAACGCATCATTCCTAGGAATTAGGTTAATGGACCGCTATTATAGAAATCTTGAAGATTTAAGGATGATAGAAGTAGAATTAGATTGAATTTTATTTTAAAAAAATTTTAATAAAAATTTTATGATAAACTTATTTTTATATCATATATGGTTTATATGATATAATTAAAATTTATCATACCAAAAATATTTTCCTTAAAAAGCTTTTATAAAAAATCGTAATAATTTATTTTGTGATTTTATGAAAATATTTTACAATTTAAATTATTACACATAAAAAAAAAAAAAAAAACGGATTTTAAAAACCCGGCGTAGACCGGACTAGACCGGCCTACGCCGGAATTAAATGAACTTAACCCTACGGGTTCTCTCTTTTCTTCTTCTTCTTCTCCTCCATATTTTTTTACAGAGCCGCCCCCTTCCTTTTCTCCCCCACCTCTCCACACCATAAACCCCCTCATTTCTCCTCAAAAATTTATTATTTCAACACCTCTTCTACCACACACACTATAAATTTAATACATTACACAAAAAATTTAGTGATTTGCGGCATAAACACAACTCCGGCGAAGTGACATATTTTCCGGCCACCCATCTACTTTTCTACATACCTCACATATTCAGGTAATCATCTAATATAATTATTTATCAATTTTATAATTTTATTATGTCATTTTAATCATTTGATGTTAAATTTTCTCAATGTTAATTGTTGTTATTTTCATTTTTTTTGTGTTGTTGTTGATACCACATTCGTAGATGGCTGAGTCTTCCTCTCGTAAAAAGGGTACTAAAAAGAGAAAAACTGACATACCACCTGTAGTACCTGTACATGAGCCTAGGCCTCTAACACCAGACGAAGAGGCTATATCTTTTAGGAACAACGCCCCGTCCGTTTGCCGTATCAGCTTATGATAGATATTTTTCAAAGTGTTCAGTATTGTTAGAGCGTGGTATTGAGTTTACTTCCTTAGGACCTGAACTGAAGGAAATTTTTGAGAATAGAGGATGGATGGAGATTGCCCATCAGCGTGTTGACCCTGTCAATGCCACGATGGTTGCTGAATTTTATTCAGTCATTTCTGCCTATGAGCCTGTAGATGATGGCCCTTTGACATCTGTGTCTCTTAGAAATGCTACCGTTCCTTTTACACAGTCAGTCATAAATGCCTTTTATGCCATTCCTGAGGTTCCTGATGAGGATGATTTCTATTCTGTTTGGGGTTTGATCCAGCCGAGTGTTTTACAAGCTAAGGCTTATGAAGCTCAACAAGCCTTTGATCCAGCTGCGACTTGGATTGATAATAGGTTTGCATACGGGGGTTGTATTAAGGATGTTAGAGCCATTAAGCATTTTCTGGGGTATAATGTCAGTCCTTCCACCCATGTTAGTGCCTTTGGTAGGGATGATGTCATGCTTGGGCGATAGTAAATGATGTTCCGGTCAATTTAGGTAAATTGATCTTTGCTAAGGTTTGGGATTTTGCTCATGCTCGTATTCCGCAAGGAAACATGCCATTTCCGAATCTTATTTCTGCGTTGTGCCCGATGGCGAGAGTCCCACCCTACTGCCGACGAATCATCTCTCGCGATACCCCAATCATAGGTCCTAGACTTGCCCCACGTCCCGATGGTAAACTTGATTATAATGATCCTAACCGTCGGTAGCGTCGGCCAAGCCCCTCGTACTCGAATCCCACCCCTATTCGGTTCATCTTCTAGGCGACTTTGTGCGAGTCGGGGTTATCACCAATCGACGCCATTCTAAGTGCAATTGATCGAAGCCGGCCAATATGGTGTTAGGATTTGAGCGAGTCGGCGCAAAGGCGAATGAAATTAGAGTTGGAGTTAGAGGTCGGCGAGCTTTCATGAGAGGTCTGACCACGCTTATGAGCGGATGTCCGATGATCCGCCCTTGCCGAGGCGCATCCATATACCTTACCGGCTTGGGTTCGGCCGATTCCTTTGCCTCCTACCTCTCACTCTTTCACTCGGACGACTTCGGGTCGGTTTAGTATGTCGGGTGGTATGTTTCCGGGTGTCACGAACCGCTTGTGCCGGGATTTGCGGTTACGCTTCGGTCTCAGCTGTCACTACCGGTTTTGGATAGCTTGGATTCGAGAGTTCGGTTACTATGTCCACCATGCGCTCGCAGGATCCATTCTACACCACGACTTCGACTTCCGACTTTGGAGCAGTATCGACTCAATCCATGCCACAGCCACCTCATGATTTGAATTTTGAAGACTTCGAATAAACTGGTTAAACTCTTATCATTTGAAAAACATTTGTACTTTGATAACTATTTCCTTTTATTATGTTGTTTCGGAACTAGAAATTTTACGTTGACGTTTGGTTGTTGCACTCAGTGGTTAGTGCACTTTTCAATAATTTCCTAAGCTCGTAATAATTTATTTATGATTTTATAAAGTGTTGGTTGTATTAAAAATGTATTTTATAAAAAAAAAATTTTTTTTTGGCAAAATCTGCACCATTTCAACTCTGTCCGTGAATAGTTAAAACCGGCGTACGCCGGGTCCCTTCCGGTTTACGCCGGGTTATCACCGACCTGACAGCTAGAGAATAGGGTATTTATTCGACATGAATTTAATAGACTCCGGCGTAGGCCGGAAGAAACCGGTCCACGCCGGAAATTCTATTTATGTCACTGGAACAAACTTTTCCTCTTCTGCTCGAATTTTTACCTATAAATAGCAACCTTTGCTATCTTAAAATCACACCACTTCTCCCTTTCTTCTACTGTCTTATATACGGTACAAAATGTCCAATCATTCTTCTCCTTCAGTTAACAGTTACTCTCCCCAGTTGTACCCAAATGATGAAATCCCGGATATTCAACCTTTATTTTTCAATCCTAATAATTATCCGCAACAATCAGCTCAAGACCGTTATCTGTCTAACTTTAGTCAGTCCCCTATTTTACTAGAAAAGGGTCTTAACTTTCGAAAAATGAATCAGTGGGGATTTCTCCGTATTGAAGGAGGTGGATGGGATCGTTTTGTCCGTACACCTAGAGGAAAGGTCAATGTCACTCTAGTTCGAGAATTTTATGCAGCTCTGTCAGAGTCTATTTCTGTAGAATCTACACGTTTTGTACGTGTCCGTGGTTGTATTGTACCATTCACTCCTTTTATCATCAATCAAGCTTTTCAAATACCTCCTGTCCAAACTACCCCAAATAGTCATTATGAGTCGCAGTGGGATTTGGACACAGTTCATGGTGTTATAGATAAGTGTGCCGAAGCTTTTCAAATTCTCTTTCCGAATTATAATCGTGATCATGTTGTGTCCACTTCAGCTCTGCTTCCTCATCTTCGAACCTGGAAACATTTTATAAATTCGCGAGTTTTTCCAACTTTGGATTTTTCCGAGGTTTCTGATGATGAGATGCGTTGCTTTATGCTATTACGATTGGAGCTATTGTTGACTGGGGAGTCCTGATTCACAAAACGGCCATCAACTTTGCACTCGGTAGACGAAATTTCCGTCAACCGATGCCATTTGCCTCTTTGATTTCTAGAATCTGTATCCGTTTTGCTGGAGTCCCAGAAACTGCATTGGATGAGATCTTTCCTTCCCGTCAACCTCTTCTAGGTCTGCTTCCAGTAGATGTACCAAGTGGTTTATCTACAGCAGAAGATTAGCAGGGTAATTTCATCTGTGTGCGATGGCAGGAGTTTAAGTGGTTGGTTTAGTAGTTGGAATAAGATGTTTTCAGTTTTAAGTTTATTTTCAGTTGTTTTGATTAAGAATTTCCTTTGAGTGTCAGTTTGTTTAATTATGTCCTTATATTTTGTGTAATAATAATATTTCCTTTTCTGCAAATGTTATCCTTTTATGTACTCTTTTCCTTTCTAAACAAATAATTCATAAGAAAAACTCGTATCACCTAAATTAAAAGCATTCATTTTATTTTCTACCGACTTTTTCACTCATTTATCATCGGGACGATGACAGTTCGCAAGTGGGGAGTAGAGTTAGTAAATAAAATGAAGTTAATATATCAAATACTTATACACTTAGTTTAATTATCCTCAAGAAAATAAAGGAAATAATATATAATCATTATAATAAAAATAATATATTTTGATAGAATAAATTTTTAATTAAGTAACATAAGCTTGATATATTATTTATATCTATTTTAGATTTTAAGAAGAAAATTTAAGCATGTATATATAGATAAATATTATGAAATATTTTTTTTTATGGAATTGAACAAAGAATTACTTATAATTATAATGAAATTTTAGAATAATTTTCGTTTCAAGACAAGTATGAAATTGGAATCGGACTAACTAGGAATGATGAGATTTTTGGCATTACTTTGACTAACTAGAGCCAAATAGCCTACCCGAACATAATTTCCAATTTTTGTCCCCACCTCAGCCTTGTAGAGTGATCAAGACCACACTCGAAATTAGCCATTATGATTAACTAGAAAAAACCAACCCTTAACTTAAATTGGTCTACGTTTCCTTGAAATCCCGCAAGTTCAGTATGTGCTTATGGATAGCGGTGACGACATCGAAATTCAATAATGGTGTATGCTGAGATTGGAATAAATAATTATTCGGAAGGAAATCTTTGTTATTCTCTAAATATATATATATATATATATATATATATATATATATATATATATATATATATATATATATATATATATATATATATATATATATATATGATTTTGAAATCGTGTCTACTAATCAAGGTATTTTTTTGATCAAAAGATGAAGGTGTAAGTACGTACGACTTGCTTCTGTCTCTTCTGATTTTCCCTTTGTTATCCTTTTGATTAGCCAAACACCCTGAGCCTGAACGTTATAAGCCAATTTTTCCAACTACTTGACTTAGTCCTTGATTCCGATAATTCGTATAGTGGCGATTACAAAGTTATTCTAAGTATTTTGTTTTATTTATTAAGTAATTTATGTAGAATTTCATTGAGATAATATTTTATAACTAATTTATTAAGTTATACACACTTTTTATCTTCTTAAACAATCTTAGATAGAAAAATTAATATAATCATAATAATGAATGGATGAGTCAAATGATAGAAGAGATCAGAGCCTATCAAGAGCAAGCTGAGAAGGCTAGACAAGAAAGAGATAAGAGACAATAGATCAGCTACTTATCACTGTTTATCTTTGCTGTATCTAGTTGTAATAACTGTGAAAAAATATTTATAATGAAAATTGACCGAATTTGTTCTCGTTTTGTTTTTATCTTTTTGCTTTGCTTTGATTAGGTGAGGGTAGTGGCATCATCACCAAAAAGGGGGAAATTGTTGGACTTATTTCTTAGTTTTGATGATGAGTGCCATACTAGTGTCATAGTGCAAAGGCAAAAAGATGTCTAGATAAAATATATAGGTTTATTAGAGTTTGATTCATAAATAGGTTTGATCAAACAAGCATCGTAAAGGGCCGCCGATTGATATCGCCAGATCGGTCTAGGTCGATGGGGTAGATAGGTCGCAGACCGGTCGGAACCCGTCGAAGACCGAAGACCGAAGGCCGAGGGTTCAAACTCGCTTAATGAAGGCTAAGGGATCAAACTTAGTATTTAAAGTCAAGGATATGGAATCGAATTTAGGCAAGTCCGTGATGACCTAAACCGATTACATATGCGTTGTGTAGAAGGTCTAAGTTCCACAAGTTGGATGATGTTTGGAACTTGGTTATAATTAAAATGATGTAATCTAACTTCACAAATAAAAGTTAGATAAAAGTAATCACCGCATTATATTTTACGTACAAAATTATGATGTTCGACGGACGATTGGTATTACGAAGCAGATCGATGAACCCGCCGATATATACCTCGATTAATTCAAGATTATTGGAAGATTACATGGATAAGAACAAACCAACTACCTCGACTTATCAAGCAAATCAAAGGCCGAGATTAAAAAGACGTTGGGATGATTCACATTCTTATCCATTGGATACAAGTCAAAGGGGTGGACAGACTGCACTGTCAAAAAGTAATCCTGACAGTGTCAGTCCTATGAATAGTGACAAAATGCAGAACAGATGGGACAAAAGCAAGGAACGGTCACATTTGAATTTCAAATTCAAGTCACATGCATTCCTACCTATAAATAGAGGACTTTCAACTCAGAAACTAGATGATGAATTTTGGGATAAACTTTAAGTGACAATATTGAGCTGAAAAACACCCTGCTGAACTTACTGAGCTTAAGGCTGCTGATCTAGTTATTTTCTTCAAGTGCATTCTGTGTTCAAGATGCATCAAGCATACACACTTGAAGACTGCAAGCTGCTGATTACATCATCCCAATCAAGTCGCTTTAACCGAATCATCTATTTGATTCATTCTTTATTTTATAAAGAACCTGTCGAAGACAGTGAAGCATCCGTTAGGTGTGAAAGACTCGTTGTTTGTGGTGGAGCCGGGTGAAGAGGCAATCCTACCCTTCAAGGACCAAGGAAGACTCGGAGCAACAATCCTACCTGTTCCCGCCGGTTGTGAAGCCATAGCTATTGGTGAAGGACAAACAACTTAGGAATCTTTGTAAAAGCTACATCAAAGATCTCTAGTGAATTTCCTCCAACATCACAAGAGAAGAGTGGACTGACAGGATTACATCACCTGGAACAACTATAAAATCGGGCTATTTACTTTCTGCATTTACTTTCTGCACTTAGTTTATTTCACTCATCAATCTACTGAATCTAGCAACTGAAATCACACACATACACTACTGAGTATCAAATACTTAGTATCATATTTAACAACAAGTAACAAGGCTTAATTTTGATATTATTCCGCTGCACAAATTCAAGAAATCAACCGTCGGTAGACTACATTTATCAACGGAGCTGCGAGGTCTCGACGGACTACGAAGTATCGCGGATCGCCGAAGTTGCGAAATTTGTTAACTCCAAAGTTTTAAGTGTTAAGTTTATTCACCCCCCCCCCCCTCTAAACTTAACCAAAGCCTTTTCAAGGGACCAACAATTGGTATCGGAGCAGTGCTTCTGTTCTGAAGGATTCCTACTTGTTGTGCTTGTGAAAATTCTTTAAAACTTTCTTTCAAGTTACTGATTTTCAAGACTAGCATCGTGGACAACACACAGTATGCTAGAACTATGTTGATGTGTTCTCTTGATAGATTTGATGAGTATAAACGTCGAATGCAGGCATATCTTGTCGCTACTCGTGATGAGATGATGGATGTACTAACGAAGGACCACTTTGGAGATTACAAAGGCGAATAAATGGGTGACAGAACTGAGTACATTCCTAAACCAAAAAGAGAATGGAATGCCGAAGACAGAAAAAGAGCAAACCTCAACAACATTGCTATTGATATCATTTACAGAACCTTGGATAGCAATATGTATATGAAGGTTAAAGATTGCAAGACTGCAAAGGAACTTTGGGATAAGATCCACTTAATCTGTGAAGGCACTGATGCAATAAAGAAGAACAAAATCAGTGTGGCCAGAAAGAGGTTTCAAAAGTTCAAGATGCTACCTAATGAAACCATTGAGCAAATGGAATCAAGATTCAATGCAATCCTGGATGAACTTACCCTGCTGAGTGTAAGTTATTCAAAAGAGGAAATAAACACCAAAATCTTGGAAGCTCTACCTGTAAGAGATGTTTGGAAAATGAAGGTGACTGCAATTGAGGAAATGAGAAAGTTGCATGAAGAAGACACCTTCAAATTATTTTCAGATTTAAAGGCTTATGAATTTAGCAAAAAGCTTGTGCCTGAAACTGAAAAGGAAGAGCCAAAGACCACAGCATTGGCTGCTTCACATCTTGAAGAAACATCAGGAGGACATGATGATATGCTGGATGAGATGCAAGAACAAATTGCCCTACCGAGCAAGAAAATCGGGATGATGAAGACCGGAAAGGCTCCCGCAAGAAATTTTACAAAAAGGCCTACCGAAAGAAGGAAAGAAGAACCAAGAAAAGATAATGACTATCTCGTGCTTTCATTGCAAGAAACCAGGACACTTCAAACTCCGATCGTCCCGAGTTAAAACAAGGCAAGGAACTTTGATTATCTTTGCTTCAACCGCAAGAAGCCCGGACATTTTAGACATTCGATTGTCCCGACTTACTGAAGACCAAAAGTCAACAAAGAAGACTTGGCAAGAAGGCTATGGTTGCTGAAGATGAATCAGGCTATGAAGTTGAATCTGAAAAGGGAAATGAATCAGATGACACAGCATTGGTTGCTGAGATGGAAGATTATGCACTGATGGCCAATATGGATGAAACTGAGGAGGTATACAACACTGTATCTATAAATACTCCTGCTGGAAGTGATTGTGAATCAACTTGTGGTTCAAATCCTAGAAATTCTGACAACAATGAGACTTTGGATGCCATCCTTAATCAACTGAGGATAATACAATCTGGTTATGAGGTTGTGAAGGCTGAAAAAGAAACTCTTGAGTTAGAAGTTGGAAGATTGAAAGCTGAATTAAGAGTTCTCAAGGGTAAGGTAAAAGATGTTGGACAAAATCAAAATAAGTCTATCGAACATCCAAGACGACCTCCGAATCTGCCGAACCATCTTGTTCCAATACGCATACAAATCGGGAAAGCCTTATGGAGATAGAACGGGGCTTGGATTTGGAACTCGACAATCTAACAAGAGTGGATCCAAGAAGGTTACTTGAACCTAGTACCGAATTGGTCCTAAGTTTGTGTCCGCACTAGATCCAACTCCCGATAAGGTTGCTTTGAAGCGAAAAACCCATTGAGAATGCTTCAAGGAAGCAAAATCGTAAGTCTAAGAAGTCAACGACTCTAGTAAAAAGAATAAATCTAAAAATAGAATTTCTTGTGCCTTCTAAGCTTCGCCGATAGCGGACTGCTACTAAGTCTGCTGGACCACGAAAGGGTAAAAAACATAAATATTCCAAGGATAAGAATCCTAAACCCAAAAATGTTGATCATTCAAGGGATACTTATCTCAGGGGGAAAGGTAGATTGTTCCCTACTGATGATGATTGGAATATTCCTGCACTTACTGTTAAAAATAGTAAGTATAACCATACTGCTAGGGTAAAACCTATGCATTGGAATCGGCAAAGGCCTCGGCGAGAGACCTCGGCGGACTCCATATTATAGGGTCGTTCTACGACAACGGACACACTATGGTTATGCAAATGTTTTTAACAACAAGAATCATTTCAAACAAAGACTATGTACCAAAAGGCCGGAAAACATATGTGATTCCTACACAACATACTTGTTAGAACTTATGGATGTGTGGAATACATGTATGAACCAAAGTATGAACCAAAGTATGACACATTCGGGGAGAAGACCTTATGGAAACATACCAAGGGTCATGCTTGCTACTGACCACTATGGACCCAAACAGGTTTGGGTACCTAAAATGCATTAACTTTGTTTTGTAGGGTGTCTGGTACTTTGACAGTGGATGTTCCAGACACATGACAAAGAATAAGCACTGTCTAACAAAAAAAGATGGTCCAAGGGTGAATTTTGGCAACAAAAATACACCTGGATATACAAGAGGATATGGCACACTTATCAGAAATGGACTCACAATCAAGAATGTTGCATATGTGGAAGGACTGGACTACAACTTGCTGAGCACTGGACAATTCGTGACATGGGATACAAGGTCACTTTTGACAAAGACAATCCGTATTGTCATTAGTGAAAGAGGTGATCAAGTTGTACTTGCGGTAGAAGACAACAACATGTATGTTGTGGATTGGTCTACTGCAGTTCCAGAAACCTGCCTGTTAGTGCATACAAAGTCTGAACTAAATTAATTATGGCACAAGAAGTTGAATCACTTAAACTTTGATGATATTAATCAGTTGGTGAAGAAGAAACTGGTGATTGGTTTACCTGAGATCACATTCAAAAAGGATACAATATGTGATGCCTGTCAGCAAGGTAAACAGATAAAATCAAGTTTCAAATCAAAGACCAAACAATCAACTAATAGAGTGTTGGATCTGATGCACATGGATCTTTTTGGACCAATAACTCCAACAAGTGTAACAGGAAAGAAGTATACCCTAGTGGTTGTGGATGATTATTCTAGATACACTTGGGTGATATTCATGAACAAGAAAAGTGAAACACTTCAAAGCATGTAATATTCCGATTTTCGGGAAAGGGCAGACGTGTCTTTTTGCGAAGACGAAATATTAGGTTCGGTTTCCTTTTATTCGGAGTTAATTATTTTGGGACGTTTTATATATATAATTTCGAGTTTTATATATATAATTAAAAAAAAAAAAATTTCAGTTTTAGTGATCAAGGGCAATTAAGGAAAAGATTGACCCCCTTTTTATGTTTAGACCTAACCTAAAAATCGAATTTCGCCTAACAATTCCTCCCCTTATGCGATTGAGAGAAAGAGAGAAGAGAGGCTAGAAAGTTCTTCACTTTTGCTAAGGGAAGGTTGATCGTTTTCGAACGGATTCAAGAATTGGACTCGGCGAAAAGAGCACAAAGCAATTTGGCATCGGTTCGTGGGATTGTAGCAGATTTTCGGAGCGATTTTGATCGGTTTTGGGGCTGCAAAAGGTAAGAGAAACGATCCTATGAATTCCATCATTTGCTATAAGGAATTGATCATGTTTTAAGGCTACTTGGTGTTAGAAATATGAATCTTTGTTTGGGTTAATGACTATAGTTGTTATAGTACGTTTAGATGGGGATTTTGTGTTGTTGTGTTGATTATTTGCTGGTTTTGGGTTGAATTACGATCTGGAAATCGCATGGTGATGAAATTAGGGTTTAGGTCGAACCCGGGTGAACGAGCGTCCGGTATTCTCGGGACGAGCGTCCAGCTAGGTTCCACCTTGGACGAGCGTCTGGTTGTATTGGACGGGCGTCTAAGGTGCTAGTTTACATTCAGGATTGAATCGGGTTTGGTGGACGGGCGTCCACTATTTTGGACGGGCGTCCAGTAAGCTTGAACGGGCGTCCAAGTCTTTAAACGGGCGTCCAGTTCTGTACTGCCTCCCTTCTATTGTTAATTGTTGTTTAGCCATATATACATGCTTTACTTACTTAAAAATCTATATTTATGATATGTTAAACATGGTATAACTTAGACAAGCCTGAATTGAGCTTCTGATTCGTTCAGTTAAAACACCGAATGTACTCTTAAAGGGAGTTGAAGTTCGGATCCGTCGGAAGAACATGATAGGCTTGTGCTTTGATGAATTAGCATTCATCAATGTCTGTGTATGTGCTAGGACTTGTCCGTGTCTAGTGGTCTAGGAAGAGAGTAGTATGTGTGAGGGAGATTATTTGAAAATACTTAGGCTGGCTAGTTAATAACTTAATAAACAACATATGTGACTAGTAAAAGATTAAACAACATGTCTCTCTTGGCTAGGCACCAGGCTAAATCGCGATGCATGTGCTACCTCTGAAGGTGGGGGAACTTCGTAGGTCAAAAGACCCTAAGTACGGAGGGACTCTGCTGAGGTGTGCGTGCTATCGGAGTCTACCTTTTCTAGACTTCGTGGGTATTGGTGTGATCCACTGATATGTTGCAAAAGAGTGTTCCCAAGGTAGAAGAGCTCTGTAGGTCAAAGACCCTAAGTACAGAGGGACTCTGCTGAGGGGATGCGCGTAGTGCCCTTGAGTACGGTTGTAACATAGATAGGTTAAGTTAGAAACAGTTAGTCACAACGTGTTGATGAGCATGAAGTGAACCCTAGATAGAGTTGGTCTCATTTAATCAACCTACTAAATAATTATCTTTTCGTTATAACTATGATTGTTTTTCATAGCTTCTCTTTCTTTCTAAGTACGTTGTACTTACCTCGAATGCATACTTTTTCTATGTGTTTGGGGACGAGAAGACGAACGGGTTTTCGAGGAAGAGTTTGACGACGACGTTTGACGCCGCTCGTTGAAGAATCAAGATGTTTCTTTTACTCGCTTTTCTTTGGTTGTACTTTCGGTACTTTTGAGGTAGACTACCGGTTTGACGTTTTGTCATATTCGTCTTTCGGGATTTTCGTACTTTTCCAATGTAATAATTTACATTTCTACCCTCTTTAGATTTCTTTTCTACTCTTAAATTTTTTGGGAAAATTTTATATACCCGAGTTTCGCTTCCGTTTTGCCTTTTATTTGATACGACGTAGTAGAGGCTTACGTATAAAATGAATTTACTTTTATTTTATACGTGCCGAACGTTCTTTTTCCGGATAAGGACTCGGTGTCCGGGAACGGGGCGTTACAGTTGGTATCAGAGAGAAAGCGTTCTTTAGACTTCCTTTCCTTAAGATAAGTTTCTTTAGATCTTTAGTAACGTCTGGTTTTCTTGATCTTTCAGCATGGTAACAACAAGGAGAGGCGCTCGTGGAGCTGGGAGCTCAGGGGTTAGTCAAGGGGCAGGGAGCCCAGTGCCCGTAGTAGGGGGCGGGTTTGTGAGGCAGAATCCTTCGCCTCGTTTGAGTCTTTCGCCACCACCCCATACAGCCACGCCTACACCACGGTCTCAACAGGATGTGTCACCGAGGCCGCATCAGAATCTGCCACCCCGACCACCGCCAAGATATAACTACATTTATGGAGAGCCGGGACAAGCACCTATTCGTGTCACTGTAGTAGGCGACATCCCACCGATTAGTGCGCCACCACCAGTGACCAATGTGTATCCACCACCATCTAGTGCTTATCCTCCAGTGTATCCTCGGCGGCGAAGCGGGTCTTTTACCCTCCTCCCGTAGGTCATGTTCCTCGGCCTACGGTACCACCCTCACCACGCTTTGACCACCAAGCAAGGCGTTGGTCACCTACCCTTTGGTTTTCGGCGGCCTCAACAAAGATCGGTCTTATCGGGGGTACTATCCGTATCGAATGAGCCGCAAGTAATCCCACCTTATCCTCAACATCAGCAGTATCAGCCGCATGTACCTTTTGGATACCCTCCGGTTCACCCACCAGTTAGACCGGCTTTTAAGCAAGCACCAGCGGTGGATTGGTATACGAGATTGAGGAGAAATCGAGTTGAGAACTTCTTTGGTAATGTGGAGCATTCTAAAGCAGAGGAGTGGATAAGGGGATTCGAGAAAGCTTGTAGGAACATACATGTTCTTGAGACGAAATGGCACAACTAGCAGTCAGTTTTATGTTGGGAGCAGCAGAAGCGTGGATTGATGCCGTCCAAAGCAGCAACGGTAAGGTAACGGATTGGGAAGGGTTCAAGACGATGTTTTATAATGAGTATTTCCCGGTTACAGTTCAAGCAGATAAAGCAAGTCAATTCCTGAAGCACAAGCAAGGTAATCATCTGACAGTGGCCCAGTATACTAATAAATTCAATGAGTTAGGAAGGTTCTATCCGGAATTGATGAAAGTGGAAGAGAGAAAGATGGCCCTCTATAAGGATGGGTTGGCCTACGAGATTCAGTCGGGCATGCTAGGATTCACGGCAAGGAATATGGCGAGTTGATGAATAAAGCCTTGGAAGTCGAGACTTTCAGGAAGAGAGCTACGGTGGTTGTTAATAATAAGAGAAATTTTGGGACAAGTCAAGGTAGTTATAGGGGAGCGCCACAGCAAGCAGCCAAGAAGACTACGGCTCCTACAAAGCGGCCTAAGGTCCCGAAGAGTGCACCACTTTGCCCCAAGTGCAACGAAATCATACGGAGAGTGCGGGCGAGTAGTAACGGTTGTTACGTTTGTGGTGAGCAAGGACACTTTTCTAGAGCGTGTCCAAACGGAGGAAACAAGAGTGGTTCGAGCCAAGGTAGTGGGAGAGGCGGCCCGAGCCGACCGGTTCGAGTTTTTGCAGCGGATGCTAATTTTGTGGAACCAGAGGATGACGTTATTTCAGGTACCATGTTTTGTTTCATTCTTTTGTTAAGATATTTTATAGCGTGATTATTCATGTTGTAACTATATTTAGATAAATGAATATGCATCCTAGGTACGATAATGTTAGAAAACTTAGTGGTCAAGGCTTTGTTTGACACGGGAGCGTCTAATACTTTTGTGTCAACCAAGGTAGCTAAGAAGTTGGATTTACCTTCAGAACCTTTAAGGAACATTTTGGAGATAACTACGCCGTTAGGGAAAGTATCAAGGGTAACTAGAATGATACCACAAGTGGAAGTTCGAGTCGGACCTTATCGATGTAAGAGTAACTTTACAGTTTTGGACTTTTCGGATTTTGATGTAATCCTCGGAATAGATTGGCTATCCGATAATTATGTACACTTGGACTGTAAAGAGAAGAAAGTGACTTTTAAAGTACCTGGGAAATCAGACAAGACGTATCAAGGGAATGTATACAAGCCGAGTAAGAAGAAACATCCGATCATATCAGCGGTTAAGGCAGTAAGGGCTTGTCGAAGGGTTGTGAGGGCTACTTGTTGTATGCGTGGACGTGGAACAAGTGAAGCCTAAGTTCGAGGAGACTCCCATAGTGAGGGAATACCCCGAGGTATTTCCGGAGAGAGTTACCGGGAAACATGCCGGACGAGAGAGATAGAGTTTGAGATTCGAGTTGATACCGGGAGCGGCACCGGTTGCTAAAGCACCTTACGAATGGCACCAAATTGAATTAAAGGAGTTGAAAGCTCAACTTAAGGACATGCTTGAAAGGAACATAATTCAGCCCAGTACCTCGCCTTGGGGAGCCCCTGTTTTGTTTGTGAAGAAGAAAGATGGCAGCATGAGAATGTGTATCGACTACAGAGCACTGAACAACCTTACCATCAAGAATAAGTATCCTCTACCAAGAATAGATGACCCGTTTAATCGGTTGCGGGGTAAGAAAGTGTTCTCCAAGATTGACTCCGAGGTCCGGATATCATCAACTGAAGGTTAAAATAGCAGATATACCGAAGACGGCTTTCAGTACGAGATATGGACATTATGAGTTCCTTGTCATGCCTTTTGGACTCACTAATGCTCCATCTGCATTTATGGATTTGATGCAGCGAGTTTTCATGCCGTACTTGGATAAGTTCGTGATAGTGTTCATAGACGATATCCTAGTTTACTCTAAGGATGAGAAAGAACACGAGGAACACTTAAGGATAGTGTTGGACACACTGAAGAAGAATCAGTTGTATGCAAAGTTTTCTAAGTGTGACTTTTGGTTGGATCGAGTGAGTTTCTTGGGTCATGTCATTTCGGAGATGGCATTCAAGTTGATCCAAAAAGATCGAGGCAGTTGAGAATTGGCCTAAACCTACCACAGTTTCAGAGGTAAGAAGTTTTCTTGGGTTGGCTGGTTACTACAGGAAGTTTGTACAAGATTTTTTCGAAGATTGCTACTCCACTCACCAGGCTGACACAGAAGAGTGTGAAATTTGAATGGACTAATGAGTGTGATAAGGCCTTTCATACCTTGAAGAGTAAGTTGACTACGGCACCAGTGTTAGCAGTTCCGGAGATTTTTGATAACTATGATGTCTACACGGATGCTTCGGGACAGGGTTTGGGTTGTGTGTTGATGCAAGGAGGAAAAGTGATAGCTTATGCATCTAGGCAGTTGAAGGTGCATGAGAAGAACTACCCAACACATGATCTAGAGTTGGCAGCGGTAGTATTTGCCTTAAAGACTTGGAGGCATTACTTATATGGGGTTAAAGCAAGGATCTTCACCGACCATAAGAGTTTAAAGTATTTCTTCACACAAGAGAACCCGAATATGAGACGAGAGGAGATGGTTAGAGTTCGTTAAGGACTATGATTTGGACATTCGGTACCATCCGGGTAAAGCGAATGTAGTGGCGGATGCTCGAGCAGAAACCGGTGTTTGCGGCCTCCGTGTTGAGGTAGTGGCGGGGAGGTTTGATGGGTTGGAAATCAGAAGTTTCGATCAGATTGAAGACCGGCAGTTTGTGGCACCGTTGTTAGCAAGATCAGAGTTGATGGATGATATTCGGGGAAAGCAAGACGAAGACCCGGTTTTGTTGGATTTGAAGCGTGTTGCTAGAGAGAAGCCTACGGTTGGGTACGTGTTGGTCAAGAAGAATCTGAAGGCAGCTCAAGACAGGCAGAAAAGTTGGGCTGATGTTAGAAGAAGACCTCTTGGGTTTGAAGTCGGCGATAGAGTTTATCTACGGGCTTCACCGATGAAAGGAGTGAAACGCTTTGGACAAAAAGGAAAGCTAAGTCCAAGGTATGTTGGACCTTTTGAGATTTTGGAAAGAGTTGGGACGTTAGCTTATAAGCTTCAGTTGCCAGAATCAATGTCGAGAGTCCATAATGTGTTTCACGTCTCAATGTTGAAAAAGTGTCTGACGAAGAATGATGTGGAAACTACGGTTGACCCAGGAATCTTACAAGATAACCTTGCATATGACGAGAGACCAATCAAGATTCTAGACCGGAAAGAAAAGATGATTAAGAGACGGATGATCCCCTTGGTATTAGTTCAGTGGAGCAATCATTCACCCGAGGAGGCAACTTGGGAAGTGGAAAGCGACATGTTTAGTGAGTTCCAAGAGTTTGGGGATTTACCAGGTATGTTCTAGTTTCGAGGACGAAACTCCTTTTAAGGGGGGGAGAATGTAATATTCCGATTTTCGGGAAAGGGCAGACGTGTCTTTTTGCGAAGACGAAATATTAGGTTCGGTTTCCTTTTATTCGGAGTTAATTATTTTGGGACGTTTTATATATATAATTTCGAGTTTTATATATATAATTTAAAAAAAAAAAAAAATTCAGTTTTAGTGATCAAGGGCAATTAAGGAAAAGATTGACCCCCTTTTTATGTTTAGACCTAACCTAAAAATCGAATTTCGCCTAACAATTCCTCCCCTTATGCGATTGAGAGAAAGAGAGAAGAGAGGCTAGAAAGTTCTTCACTTTTGCTAAGGGAAGGTTGATCGTTTTCAGAACGGATTCAAGAATTGGACTCGGCGAAAAGAGCACAGCAATTTGGCATCAGTTCTGTGGGATTGTAGCAGATTTTCGGAGCAGTTTTGATCAGTTTTGGGGCTGCAAAAAGGTAAGAGAAACAGTCCTATGAATTCCATCATTTGCTATAAGGAATTGATCATGTTTTAAGGCTACTTGGTGTTAGAAATATGAATCTTTGTTTGGGTTAATGACTATAGTTGTTATAGTACGTTTAGATGGGGATTTTGTGTTGTTGTGTTGATTATTTGCTGGTTTTGGGTTGAATTACGATCTGGAAATCGCATGGTGATGAAATTAGGGTTTAGGTCGAACCCAGGTGAACGAGCGTCCGGTATTCTGGACGAGCGTCCAGCCTAGGTTCCACCTTGGACGAGCGTCTGGTTGTATTGGACGGGCGTCTAAGGTGCTAGTTTACATTCAGGATTGAATCGGGTTTGGTGGACGGGCGTCCACTATTTTGGACGGGCGTCCAGTAAGCTTGAACGGGCGTCCAAGTCTTTAAACGGGCGTCCAGTTCTGTACTGCCTCCCTTCTATTGTTAATTGTTGTTTAGCCATATATACATGCTTTACTTACTTAAAAATCTATATTTATGATATGTTAAACATGGTATAACTTAGACAAGCCTGAATTGAGCTTCTGATTCGTTCAGTTAAAACACCGAATGTACTCTTAAAGGGAGTTGAAGTTCGGATCCGTCGGAAGAACATGATAGGCTTGTGCTTTGATGAATTAGCATTCATCAATGTCTGTGTATGTGCTAGGACTTGTCCGTGTCTAGTGGTCTAGGAAGAGAGTAGTATGTGTGAGGGAGATTATTTGAAAATACTTAGGCTGGCTAGTTAATAACTTAATAAACAACATATGTGACTAGTAAAAGATTAAACAACATGTCTCTCTTGGCTAGGCACCAGGCTAAATCGCGATGCATGTGCTACCTCTGAAGGTGGGGGAACTTCGTAGGTCAAAAGACCCTAAGTACGGAGGGACTCGCTGAGGTGTGCGTGCTATCGGAGTCTACTTTTTCTAGACTTCGTGGGTATTGGTGTGATCCACGATATGTTGCAAAAGAGTGTTCCCAAGGTAGAAGAGCTCGTAGGTCAAAGACCCTAAGTACGTAGGGACTCGCCGAGGGGATGCGCGTAGTGCCCTTGAGTACGGTTGTAACATAGATAGGTTAAGTTAGAAACAGTTAGTCACAACGTGTTGATGAGCATGAAGTGAACCCTAGATAGAGTTGGTCTCATTTAATCAACCTACTAAATAATTATCTTTTCGTTATAACTATGATTGTTTTTCATAGCTTCTCTTTCTTTCTAAGTACGTTGTACTTACCTCGAATGCATACTTTTTCTATGTGTTTGGGGACGAGAAGACGAACAGGTTTTCGAGGAAGAGTTTGACGACGACGTTTGACGCCGCTCGTTGAAGAATCAAGATGTTTCTTTTCTGCTTTTCTTTGGTTGTACTTTCAGTACTTTTGAGGTAGACTACCGGTTTGACGTTTTGTCATATTCTGTCTTTCGGGATTTTCGTACTTTTCCAATGTAATAATTTACATTTCTACCCTCTTTAGATTTCTTTTCTACTCTTAAATTTTTTGGGAAAATTTTATATACCCGAGTTTCGCTTCCGTTTTGCCTTTTATTTGATACGACGTAGTAGAGGCTTACGTATAAAATGAATTTACTTTTATTTTATACGTGCCGAACGTTCTTTTTCCGGATAAGGACTCGGTGTCCGGGAACGGGGCGTTACAAAGCATGCCTAATCTTTTGAAGAGATTACAAAATGAGAAAAGTTTAACAGTCATAAAGATAAGATCAGATCAGGGTACTGAATTTCTCAACAAAGTTATAAGAGAATATTGTGAACAGAATGGTGTACTACATCAACTTGCTCGTCGTGGTACACCTCGGCAAAATGGGGTTGCTTTGAAAGAAGAAACAGAACCTTAAAGGAAGCCGGAAGAACAATGATTTGTGAAGCATTGCTACCTCGAAAGATATTGGGTCAAGCAAGAATACAAGATGCTATACACAAAACAGAACATCGCAAAAAGAAGAAGCCGCTCGAAGACACCCTATGAGGTCCGGAATGGAAGGATACCCAATATATCCTATTTCCATCCATTTGGAAGTAAATGTTTCATTCTAAATCATAAAGTTCATTTGAAAACATTCCAACCAAAATCAGATGAAGGCATATTCTTGGGATATTCTTCAGTCAGCAGAGCATTCAGGGTACTGAACAAAAGGTCACTAAAACATGAAGAAACAATCCATGTTGTGTTTGATGAACCTAAGTTTACTGGTATGGAAGATGAAGATTGTGGACTGCGCGAGAATCAACAGTCACCGATCCGATTGTGTTGAAGTTTTGGAAAGATTCAATGACTTGAAAGTTTCGATACATCGCCCCCGCCGAACACCCCGCCGACAATATTACCGATGCAACAACCGAAGAAGTTCAAGGATCTCGCGACCCCTTGTAGAAGAAACTACAAGCGGACCCTACCGAAGATGATGTTCCCGAAAATCAAAATAACCAAAATCCACAATGGTTAAGGAATCACCCCGTCGAACAAGTTATTGGCAATGTACGGCAAGGTGTGAGGACTAGAAGACAACCGGAAGCTATATTTACTTGCTTTCTATCTCAAATGGAACCTAAAGTTGTTGAAGAAGCAATTTCGCATCCAGTTGGATAATTGCAATGCAAGAAGAATTAAATGAATTTGAAAGAAATCAAGTTTGGACACTAGTTGAAAGGCCAAGTTATGCAAATATCATTGGTACTAAGTGGGTATACGAAATAAACTTGATGAATCGGTACCATTGTGAGAAATAAGGCCGGACTAGTTGCAAAAGGCTATTCTCAAGCGTAAGGAATAGATTTTGATGAAACTTATGCACCTGTTGCAAGATTGGAAGCTATCAGATTATTCTTGGCACATGCTGCATATAAGAGCTTCAAAGTATATCAAATGGATGTCAAGAGTGCATTTTTGAATGGTATCCTAAAGGAGGAAGTGTATGTTCAGCAACCTCCTGGATTTGAAGTTAAAGATCAAGAAGATAAAGTGTATAGACTCAACAAAGCGCTTTATGGATTGAAACAAGCACCAAGAGCATGGTATGAGACTCTATCTCAATTCTTGGTAGACAATGGTTTCACAAAAGGCACCATTGATAAGACACTTTTCGAATCGTGAAGGAAACAAGACTTCGGCGGTACAAATTTATGTGGATGACATAATATTTGGTTCTGAGAATGATTTACTTTGTGAAAAGTTTGCAAATCTAATGAAGAGCAAATTCCAAATGAGTATGATGGGAGAAATGAATTACTTTTTGGGATTGCAAGTCAAACAAATGAAGGATGGAATCTTCATTCATCAAACCAAGTACACCAAGGAGTTGCTGAAGAAGTTTGGTATGGAAAATAGCACTAAGAATTCAACTCCTATGAGTACAAACATCAGATTGGATGAAGATAAAGAAGGCAAAGATGTTGATCAGACCTTATACAGAAGGATGATAGGCGGCCTCTTGTACTGATCCACCAGAGACTCGATATATCCTTTGCTGTAGGTGTTTGTGCAAGATTTCAATCTAAACCTAAAGAAAGTCACTTAGGTGCAGTTAAGAGAGTTCTCAAGTATCTCAAAGAGACATTGGGAGTAGGGATTTGGTACTCCAAGGAAGGAAGCTTCAAAGTTATATCCTACTCAGATTCTGATTATGCTGGATGCAAGATTGATAGAAAAAGCACAATAGGAACCTGTCAGTTAATGGGAAATAGACTGGTCTCCTGGTTTAGCAAGAAACAGAATTCCATTTCAACTTCCACTGCTGAAGCTGAATACATTGCTTCGCCGGAAGTTGCCGTGCACAAGTACTATGGCTAAGACAACAATTAAGGGATTATGGAATTGAAGAAAAGGAAATTCCAATTATGTGTGATAACACAAGTGCAATTGCAATCACAGAAAATCCTGTTTTGCACTCAAGAACCAAACACATTGATATGAGGCATCATTTTATAAGAGATCATGTTGAAAAGAAAGATGTGGTGGTTCTATACATCCCTACCGAAGATCAACTTGCTGATATTTTCACTAAGCCACTTGATAGTGAAAGATTTGCTAAGTTAAGGACCGAACTTGGAATCATAAAGGTTGACCGATATTCAAAGAGTGTACTTGGAATTCACCAAGGGGATTAGTCTTTGCTATGTTGGGTGAGCTCACTTAGCAGATTAGTCATTGGTATCAACAATTCCATGTACTTATGTTTGGACAATTGAGCAAATGAGGTTGCCAAGGGGATTGGTCTTTGTCATTTTGGGTGAGCTCACTTGACGGATCGCTCATTGGTATTAAACTTCATCTTGTATTATCAATTGAACAAAACAAGAAGAAAACAAGGATCGCAGAATACTTTTGTCAGCCAGGCTGCTGAAGCCTACTTATCAACAGACTGCTGAGCCCACCCTGCTGAGGATTACCCTGCTGGAGGGAACGTTACTCAGTCAAAGTAATTAAAGTCAAAAAACATATTGGCGGGATATTTATTTTATCCATTATTACCACAAATCAAACCATCCAACGGTTACAAACATTATGGAGGAGTAATGGGCCACGTGTCAAGACAAAGCATTTATTCAGATTTAATCGTGGTTACCTCAATGTACGTGCAATGACAAGCTTTCAACCACTCACTTGTCTATATAATCGACCGTTATACGACGGTTTCTCCACTTGCAATTTCTCGCTTTATCTCTCGCAAATTCTACATCGTGTGAACACAGATTTGAGAGCAATTTTTCTTCATCTTTTTCTTATTTCAATGGCGGAAAAGATTGAGGTTCAAATCGAATCAAGCCAAAGTGTAAGAGGCTATGTTGTTGATGCAAACAGAACGGAACTGGCCATTAATATAGGTCGAAGAATAAGGAGGTTTGCAGGCTTGGAGAACAAACTCAACATCAAATTAGAAACAATTTCATACACAAATGTTATTGATTTCTGGAAGAATATAGTTGTAGAAGAAGGAACTGAAGCATTCAAGACAACTGTGAATGCTGAGGAGCTTGTAATCTCCTCCAATCTACTGAGAGAAGTGTTTGGATTTGAAGAAGTTGTAGATGGTTCACTCAATCCTGAAGCAATGGGATTGGACAAGATGACTTTTGTTAATCGATCAAGACATGCAACTATCAAATCGGTACCGGCATCAATTGCAAACATATTGGACAAGAATACAGCCTGCTGAGCAAGCTCATTGCAAAGAACATACTTGGGCTAGTTGGCAGTATGGATACTCTATCAGGACCCAAGATAGAGCTGATGATAATCATCTGCAGAAGCATGAAATTTGATTGGGCTGGTTATTTTATTCATTATATGAAGAAAGTAGCCAAGGAGGAGAAATTAGGGAAAAGGAAATCAAAGGCCTTACCCTTAGGTTTGATGATTCAAACCCTGCTGAATCATCTGCACGTTCCTGATCTTGAATCTGAGAACATCAATCAGTCTAGATTCAAGAAGGAGATTGATTATACTATTCCTGGTCTCGATGATGATGAAGAGATTGCCGGAGAGCCCGCTTGGTGATGATAATGATGGAGATGATGGTGATGTCGGTGGTGAGCAGGTTCAAGAACTAAGAAGATATCTATTAAACCTGCTGCACCAAAGAAAGCTGCTGTTAAAAGAAAGAGTGGAGATAAAAAGAAAACAACTGAGGCATCAAAACCCTCAAAGAAAAAAAGGAAGGAAACAGCACAGACTGCTGAGTCTACGGAGGGTCAAGTGGAGGTTACTGACCCTGCTGTGGCTGCAAGAAGAACTGTTGTTGAAATTCTGACAAAGCAACATAAAGAAGATAGTAGAAAGAGAAAGTCTCTACCGGACATGATGATGATGATGATGAAACCCCTATCCAAGAGGATGAAAGAGGTTTCCAAAAAGAAAAAGTATGGCAAAGGAAAAGAACTGAGAATCTTGGAAAAACAAAAAGTCCAAGAAGAGGCTTCGTAGAAGAGGAAGAAGAGGTCTGTTGAGGCCGAGCCCTTAACTATCATTCCACCGCTTGTAATCGTGATTCCTCACCTGAAGAGGTTATCAAATCTACTGGAAGTGAACAGGTTGTTGCTGAGCAATCCGTTGAAGAATCACAGCAGTCTGCTGTACCAGAGCCTGCTGTAGAAAATATTGTTGGTGAATCTACTGAAGCTGCACAGGTCGTTGTTGAGCAATCTGTTGATGATATACATCGCCCACCGAACCCGAGCTCGCCGTAGTATCAATCGAAGAACCACAAGAATCTACGAACTCCGTTGTGGTAGTTGAAGAGGTGATTGAAGACTTGGTTGAAGACCCTGCAAGTTTGGCAATAGTTCAGGGGGAAGAGCAGTCTGCTGCTAACCCTGCTGATGAGCATGTAGGTCAGGGGGAACCAAGTGTGATACGGATGGAAGTAGTAGGCACAATTATACAATCACGGAACTCCGCCGACTTTCAAACATCCGTAGAAGAGACCATGAGTCTCGCTTGTTGGAACCTTTGGAGGTCAACAAGCTACCGGAGTCGCTCCCAGGGAGATCTTTCATGCCCTTTGAAAGGCATGTGAAAGAGAGGAAGAAAATCGAAGAATATGTGGATCCCAAACTTCATCAAATTGCCGATTATTTTCAATGGAAGTTTGGTTTCTACAAGAGACAAAAGCCACCGTTCGAACCTATGACCGATTTTGAGGAATGGGCTTTTAACAAGTTGGGAGTGGAGAACTTGTCGGATCTGGTTGATACCACCCCGCCGCAATCCAGATCGATGGATCTATTTGATGAGCAACGAAAGGAGGAGGGTATTAAGTTTAGGGATCCAAGAGATGGAGATGATGATTCTTCCTCATCATCCGACTCCGCAGGAGATTTCCCTCCGGACCAGGGAGGAACCGGTGGGACCGCATTGATAAATGAACCTCCCGCACAACAAGCCATCGATATCGGTAAGTCCGCCGAGGGCCGCGGATCGGAGAAATGGATGAGGATCTACAGGGATCTCACCATGGATGATCTTGAAGCACTGATCAATGAAGGAATCACTTTGAGTGCTGGTAGGCTGGCTGATGAACCAAGTACATTTCATGTTGTAGAGCCTGCGGCACAAAATGAAGATGAACAGAGTAAGGATTTGGATGGAGAAACAGTCACTGATTTTAATGAACTTAGTGCCAGCTCAGAAGAATCCATTGAATATCAAGATGGATTTGACATTGAAGGCACTCTTACTAAAACTGCCATCATCCTGCACAAGATTGGTCATGAAGAAGGTTTTCAAGTGGATAATGAGGCTATATTCAATCCACAGAGAACTGAAGAGGAGGTACAAAGTTGTCGGGATACAAACAAGACTCGCACAAAGGTTGGAACAGAGGTACAGTGCCGCCGAGTCTCAAACAAGACTGGACACAAAGTTGGAACAAACTTTGGGTTTGGAGGAAACCCCCGTTATTGATGAGGCTCGCCGTAGTGGAGCTGCTTTGGAGCCAAGGCCACCGTAGTAGGGAAGGATAGTCGCAAGCCGCCGTTGTTAATCAAGAAGAACAAATTGTGTTGGACTATGACTACGGTGATGAAGAATTTCAAATTTTTGGAGAAGAAGAAGTTGCCGAGGAACCCGCACAAGATCCGGTTATGGAAGACATTCTTGGTGCAATGGTTGAGGAAGGACCTCCCCCGCCGGGAGAGATATGAGTAAAGCAATAGTCATTAGCGGACAACAGGCACAATATAGAGTTGAAGAGCCTGCTGATGGACCTACTGCTAGTAGAATGACCAGTGGAGTGCCAGTTGAAGTTTTCAATGAGTTAAGAATTGTAAGAAATGATATGCAACGAGCTTAAGAACTCAACTGGACAGTAGCAAGAACAGAGATTTGAAGAACTAATGAAGATGATAAATGATAACGGACAATCTACGATACGCTTGCTTCCAATTTTGCATCCACTCAAAATGCTATGAATGACTTGATACTAGATGTCGTGGGTATCGTGGTTGGAAATACTCGCCAAAGACAAGTTTCTAAAAGACCAACTTATTTCTATCCATGAGAAACTTGACAAGCTTGCCGATACGCCTAAACCCGCCGAGCCTACCGTTGCCGCACAAAAACCTCGCTATGCCCGATCCCAAACTTACCGAAAGGATCAACGACCGGAGGAGACATTGCAATCTAGGATCACCGCCATTGATACTAGAACCGGAACCATGGAAGGTCAATTGCATAGAGTGATTGTATCACGGAGGGTATTCATGGCCTCATATCCCGTTTTGTTGATGATGTCACTAAGGGGGAAGAGGGCCAATCAGCTGCAGCAAAGGAGGCTGCAAGACTCTTTGCACAGAAGAGATGGATTGATGATACCAATGCTTTCAGGAGACCTGCACCTGGCAGAGTTCAACTCACTGATGATCTCCTGTCACAATACAAGAAAGAGTATTATAACAGAAGGAGACCTTATCATGACATGGGATTTCATGAAGGTCTAAACTCTTTCTTGGGATTAAAATTTTGGGAAGCAAGAGTCAAAGCTTTAAGGGCAACTTACAGAGGAGGCAGAGGTGGAAGAAGTGGCAGAGGTGATAGAGTACTGCCTATCACAAAAGCAAAAGACTCACTTAATGAATTCAAGGATCTTTATATGAGGTTTGGATTCAGAGTGAATGACATTAATCTTATATTGATTTTACACTAATTCTTATATTGAACTGGTGGAAACAAGTCAATTCTTATATTGATTTTACACTAATTGAGAATGAATGGATGAGTCAAATGATAGAAGAGATCAGAGCCTATCAAGAGCAAGCTGAGAAGGCTAGACAAGAAAGAGATAAGAGACAATAGATCAGCTACTTATCACTGTTTATCTTTGCTGTATCTAGTTGTAATAACTGTGAAAAAATATTTATAATGAAAATTGACTGAATTTGTTCTGTTTTGTTTTTATCTTTTTGCTTTGCTGATTAGGTGAGGGTAGTGGCATCATCACCAAAAAGGGGGAAATTGTTGGACTTATTTCTTAGTTTTGATGATGAGTGCCATACTAGCTGTCATAGTGCAAAGGCAAAAAGATGTCTAGATAAAATATATAGGTTTATTAGAGTTTGATTCATAAATAGGTTTGATCAAACAAGCACTGTAAAGGGCTGCTGATTGATATCGCGACCGGGTCTAGGTCGCAGGGGTAGATAGGTCGCAGACCGGTCGGGGAACCCGCCGAAGACCGAAGACCGAAGGCCGAGGGTTCAAACTCGCTAATGAAGGCTAAGGGATCAAACTTAGTATTTAAAGTCAAGGATATGGAATCAGAATTTAGGCAAGTCTGTGATGACCTAAACTGATTACATATGCGTTGTGTAGAAGGTCTAAGTTCCACAAGTTGGATGATGTTTGGAACTTGGTTATAATTAAAATGATGTAATCTAACTTCACAAATAAAAGTTAGATAAAAGTAATCACCGCATTATATTTTACGACAAAATTATGATGTTCGACGACGATTGGTATTACGAACAGATCGATGAACCCGCGATATATACCTCGATTAATTCAAGATTATTGGAAGATTACATGGATAAGAACACCAACTACCTCTGACTTTCAAGCAAATCAAAGGCCGAGATTAAAAAGACGTTGGGATGATTCACATTCTTATCCATTGGATACAAGTCAAAGGGGTGGACAGACTGCACTGGTCAAAAAGTAATCCTGACGGTGTCGGTCCTATGAATAGTGACAAAATGCGAACAGATGGGACAAAAGCAAGGAACGGTCACATTTGAATTTCAAATTCAAGTCACATGCATTCCTACCTATAAATAGAGGACTTTCAACTCAGAAACTAGATGATGAATTTTGGGATAAACTTTAAGTGACAATACTGAGCTGAAAAACACCCTGCTGAACTTACTGAGCTTAAGGCTGCTGATCTAGTTATTTTCTTCAAGTGCATTATGTGTTCAAGATGCATCAAGCATACACACTTGAAGACTGCAAGCTGCTGATTACATCATCCCAATCAAGCTGCTGCAACTGAATCATCTATTTGATTCATTCTTTATTGTATAAAGAACCCGTCGAAGACAAGAAGCATCTCGTTAGTGTGTGAAAGATCGTTGTTTGTGGTGGAGCCGGTGAAGAGGCAATCCTACCCTTCAAGTACCAAAGGAAGACTCGGAGCAAAGAATCCTACTGTTCCCGCTTTCGCCAGTTTTCGGTTGTGAAGCCATAGCTATTGGTGAAGGACAAACAACTTAGGAATCTTTGTAAAAGCTACATCAAAGATCTCTAGTGAATTTCCTCCAACATCACGGGAGAAGAGTGGACCGACAGGATTACATCACCCGGAACCACTATAAAATCGGGCTATTTACTTTCTGCATTTACTTTCTGCACTTAGTTTATTTCACTCATCAATCTACTGAATCTAGCAACTGAAATCACACACATATACTACTGAGTATCAAATACTTAGTATCATATTTAACAACAAGTAACAAGGCTTAATTTTGATATTATTCCGCTGCACAAATTCAGAAAGCGAACCGTCGCAGACTACGTTTATCGACAGAGCTATCGAGGTCTCGCGGACTATCGAAGTATCGCGACCGCCGAAGTTGCGTAAATTTGTTAACTCCAAAGTTTTAAGTGTTAAGTTTATTCACCCCCTCCCTCTAAACTTAACCAAAGCCTTTTCAAGGGACCAACAATTGTCAGTTACAACTACCCACTATCTATATATATACAGACCTACACACAGCAGATTCTCTCTACTTGCAAAATCTGCTATATCTCTGTTTTTACACTGTGTGAACACAGATTTACAATCTATCTTCTTAATCTTTTTTTTCCTCATAACAATGGCGGAAAAGGTTGATGTTCAGATTGAATCAAGCCAAAGTGTTAAAGGTTTTGTTGTTGATGCTAACCAGACTGAACTAGCAATCAACATTGGTCGAAGAATAAGGAGATATGCTGGTCTGGAAAATGTGCTGAACATGAGACTGGAAACAATTTCATATACAAACGTTGTCGGTTTTTGGAGGAACATTCAAATAAAGGAAGGAACTGAAGCATTCAAAATAGTTGTGAATGCACAAGAAATAGAAATTTCCTCAAGTCTGCTGAGGGAAGTCTTTGGTTTTGAAGAAGTAGTGGATGGTCCAGTAAATCCTGAAGCAATGGGACTATCCAAGATTGATTTTGTTGATAAAATCAAAACAAATGTAGCCACCAAATCCATTCCAGGCATCAATTGCAGACATATTGGGAATGACAATGACCGCCGAGTAAACTCATTGCAAAGAACATACTTGGACTGGTTGGAAGTATGGACACTCTATCAGGACCCAAGATAGAGCTGATGATGATCATTTGCAGAAGCATGAAGTTTGATTGGGCTGGATACTTCATTCATTACATGAAGAAAGTAGCCAAGGAGGAAAGAGAAGGGAAAAGGAAATCAAAGGCCTTACCCTTAGGCTTAATGGTTCAAACCCCGTTTGAATCATTTGGAGATTCCGTATGTAGCACTCGAGAAGATAAATCAATCTAGATACAAGAAAGAGATTGATCAAGTTATTCTGGGTCTTGATGATGATGATGAAGGTGTTGCGTAGGTGATAATGATGATGATAATGGAGATGATGGTGATGCTGGTGGTGAGCGGGTCAAGCAAACTGTGAAGAAATCTGTTGAACCTGTTGCATCAAAGAAAGCTACTGAGAAGAGAAAGGTTGCAGACACAAAGAAGATAACTGAGAAGTTAAAGCCTAAAAGAACAAGGAAGCAAATAGCACAGACTTCTGAGTCTGCTGAGGGTCCAGCTGAAATTGAGATTACTGACCCTGCTGTAGCTGCAAGAAAAACTATTGTTGAGATTCTGAGGGAACAACAGAAGGAAGCCAGTAGAAAGAGGAAGCCTACTGTGACTGAAATAGAAGATGAGCCACTTTCCAAGAGAAGGAAAGAGATCACTCAGAAAAAGAAAAATGGAAAGGGGAAGCAATTAAAGATATTGGAGGCTCTAAGGGAAGAAGAACAAGAAGAAGCAGTAGAAGAAGAAGTAGTAGGAGAGGCTATTGATGCTGAGCCATTGACAATTATCAAGCCTAATGAGGATGCAGAGGTTGTTGTTGAGCAACCTCGTCGGAGAGTCACGACGGACTACGAGTCCGAACTCCGCTTGTTGATGTTGTTGAATCCTCACCTACCAAGGCTGCTAAGCCTACTGAAGTGGCACAAGTTGTTGTTGAGCAACTTAGTGAAGAACCACAACAGACTACTGAGTCTGCACCTGCTGTGGTATGTGACACATTGGTTGAAGACCCTGCAATAACTCAGGGGGAAGAACAGTCTGCTGTTAACCCTGCTGATGAGCATATAAGTCAGGAGGAACCAAGTGTGATACAGATGGAGGTAGTGGGAAGCAATATACAAACTGAGAAACCTACTAGCCTTGAGGCATCAATGGAAGAAACTTTGAACTTACTTGTTGAGACCTTTGGAGGCCAGCAAGGTAAGGCAACAGCTCCCAGGGGATCATTCCTGCCCTATGAAAAACATGAAAAGAAGAGGAAGGAGGGGTATGTTGATCCAAAACTCCCCGCAGTAGCTGATTACTTCCAATGGAAGTTTGGATTTTATAAGAAACAAAAACCTGCTGCAGAACCTATGACAGACTTTGAAGAATGGGTTTTTGAAAAATTGGGAGTGGAGAGCTTGCTGGATCTGATTGATACCTCTTTATTACAATCAAGGCTGATGGACTTGTTTGATGAACAACAAAAAGAGGAGGGTATCAAGTTCAGGGATCCAAGAGGTGATGATGATGACTCTTCATCATCTGATTCTGATGATAATCATCCCTCTGGTCCAGGAGAGACCAGTAGGACTGCAATGTTTGTTGATCCACCCGTAAGGCGCCCATACGGTGCTTGGATGTCGACTGCGAAAGACAAGTGGATGCAGTGATGGAGAATCTCACCATTGATGATATTGAGGCAGAAATCAATGAAGGAATAGATGGTGATGCAAACAGATTGATTGGTGAGATAGATCCTTTGTTTGTTGAAGAACCTGCTGAGCATGTTGATGATTAGCAGACAGTGGATTCAAGTGATGAAAGAGTTACTGATATTAGTGAACCCAGTGCCAGTTTAGAGGAATCTATTCAATATCAAGACTGGATTGACACTGAGGCTGTCTTAACTAAATCTGCAAACTTGCTGAGAAGAATCACTAATATATGGACATATTCCCAAATCAAGTGATTGTGGCATTCATTGTACCTGATCCAAGAGATAAAGAGGAGGTACAGGTTGCTGGGCTACAAACAACACCTGCACAAAGGTTGGAACAGGAGGTACATGCTGCTGAGTTACAAAAAGCACCTGGACACAGGTTGGAACCAGTTTTGGGTTTGGAGGAAACCCTTGTTGTTGAAGAGGCTGCTGAAGTGGAGCCTACTGGAGTCAAGACCACTAAAGGGAAAGATGGTCAGCAGACTGCTGTTAATGAAGATGAGTAGATGCTGGATTATGACTTTAGTAATGAGGAGTTCCAAATGCCTGAAGAAGAAAATGTTGATGTTGATCCCCCACAGGCATTTGTACCTATTTTTGAAGAACCAGCCATTGATCCTATCTTAGAAGAATATCAAGGACCTAACCCTGTTGGATTAGATAGGAGTTGGGCAATGGTCGTGAGCAATCAGAGGCCACAGTACAATGTTGAGGAGCCTGCTGATAAGGCTACTGGTACAAGAATGACTGGTGAGGTACCAGTATAAGTCTTGAATGAGTTGAGGACTGTAAGAAATGATATGCAACAGTTAAGAACTCAACTGGATAGACAAGAACAGAGATTTGAAGAACTGATGAAACTGGTGAATGAAAACAGACAATCTGCTGATACTGTTGCTTCAAACTTCACATCTACTCAAAATGCTGTGAATGATATGATACTAGATGTGAGGGGAATCAAGGTAGGAAACACAGCAAAAGAGAAGTTTCTGAAAGACCAACTTATATCCATCCATCAGAAACTTGACAAGCTTGCTGAAGCACCTAAGCCTGCTGAGGCAGCTAGAACATCTTACCCTGCTGGATTGGATCCTAAAGTTACTGAGAGGATCAATCTACTGGAGCAGACTTTGCAGTCAAAGATTACTACAGTTGACACAAGAACTGAAATTATGGAAGGTCAACTGAATAATCTGGTAATCACACAGGAGAGTGTTCATGGCCTGCTGTCCCGGTTTGTTCATGATGTCACTAAGGGGGAAGAGGGCCAAACAGCAGTAGCAAAAGAGGCTGCCAGACTTTTTGCTAAGAAAAGATGGGAGGATGAGACTAATGCTTTTAGGCAACCTGCACCTGGCAGAGTTCAACTCACTGATGATCTCCTGAGACAATACAAGAAAGAATACTATAATAGAAGGAAACCTTATCATGACAAGGGATATCATGAAGGTTTAGAATTTTTCTTGGGATTGAAATTTTGGGAAGCAAGAGTCAAAGCCTTAAGGGCATCCTACAGAGGTGGAAGAGGTGGAAGAGGTGGAAGAAGTGGCAGAGGTGATAAGACTTTGCCTATCACAAAAGCAAAGGACTCACTTGATCAATTCAAGGAATTATATATGAGAATGGGATTCAGAGTGAATCAAATCAATCTTCTCCTGCCTAAAGCATGGAAGTGGTGGAAAGTGGTCAATCCCTACATTGATTTTACATTGATTGAAAATGAATGGATGAGGGATATGATAGAAGAAATCAGAGCCTATCAAGAACAAGTGGAGAAGGCTAGACAAGAAAGAGAAAGAAGACAGTAGATCAGCATACTTATCATATTTTATCTTTGCTGCATCTAGACTGTAATAACTGTGAACAAATTATTATAATGAGAATTGAATAAAATTTCTGTTTTTGTTTTAATCATTTTGCTTTGCTGTTAGGTGAGGGTAGTGGCATCATCACCAAAAAGGGGGAAATTGTTGGACTTATTTCTATGTTTTGATGATGAGTGCCAGACTAGCTGTTATAGTGCAAAGGCAAAAAGATGTCTAGATCAAATGTATAGGTTTATTAGAGTTTGATTCATGAATAGGTTTGATCAAACAAGCACTGTAAAGGTCAGCGATTAATATCGCAGACTGGTCATTATCGCAGTAGGGTAGTTAGGTCAGTAGACTTTTCTGGGAACCTGCTGAAGACTGAAGGCTGAGGGGTCAAACTCGGTTAATGAAGGCTAAGGGATCAAACTTAGTAATTAAAGTCAAGGATATGGAATCAGAATTTAGGCAAGTCTGTGATGACCTAAACTGATTACATATATCTTGTGTAGAAGGTCTAAGTTCCATAAGTTGGATGATGTTTGGAACTTGGTTATAATTAAAAAAGGTGTAATCTAACTTCACAGATAAAAGTTAGATAAAATAAATCAGCTGCATTTTATTTATACATAGCAAATTGCTGTTCAGCAGACTGATAGGTATCTCAGCAGACTGATGAACCTGCTGATAGTATACCTCGATTAATTCAAGATTACATTGGAAGATTACATGGAAAATGACAGCTAACTACCTCTGACTTATCAAACAAATCAAGGGCTGAGATTAAAAGGACCTTGGGATGATTCAGATTATTATCCAATGGTTATAAGTCAAAGGTTGGACAGACTGCACTGTCAAAAAGGAATTCTAACAGTGTCAGTCCTATGAATAGTGACAGAAAGCAAGTCAAATGGGACAAAACAAGGAACGGTCATATTTGAATTTCAAATACAAGTCACATGCCTTCCTACCTATAAATAGAGGACTTCAAACTCAGAAAAACAAGATGATTGATGAACTTTAAGAGAAAAATATAAGAGATAATTCTGAGCTGAAAAACACCCTGCTGAAGTCACTGAACTTAAAGCTACAGATCCAGAAAGATTCTTCAAGTGTATTCTGTATTCAAGCTACATCAAGTATACACACTTGAAGACTGCAAGCTGCTGATTATTTCATCCTAATCAAGCTGCTGCAACTGAATCATTTATTTGATTCAATCTTTATTTTATAAAGAACCTGCTGAAGACAATGAAGCACATTTGTGTGAAAGATCGTTGTTTGTGGTGGAGCCGGTGAAGAGGCAATCCTACCCTTCAAGGACCAATGGAAGACTCAGGAGCAGCAATCTTACCTGTTCCCAGTTTTCAGTTTGTGATGCCATAGTTATTGGTGAAGGACAAGCAACCTTAGGAATCTTTGTAACTGCAACATCAAAGATCTCTAGTGAATTACCTCCAACATCACAGGAGAAGAGTGGACTGACAGGATTACACCACCTGGAACCACTATAAAATCTGCCTACTTACTTAAAGCATTTACATTCTGCACTTAGTTTACTTTATACATCAACCTACTGAATCTAGCAACTGAAATCACACACATACACTACTGAGTATCTAATACTTAGTATCATATTTAACAAGAAGTATTAAGGCTTAATTTTGATATAATTCCACTGCATAAATTCAGCAAACTCAACTATCGCAGACTACCGTTTATCGACGGAGCTTATCGAGGTATCGCGAGACTATCGAAGTATCGCGACCGCCGAAGTTGCAGAATTTGTTAACTCCAAAGTTTTAAGTGTTAAGTTTATTCACCCCCCCCCCCTCTAAACTTAACCAAAGCTTTTTCAAGGGACAAACATAAAGGTTTCTCGTAAAATTATTATTCCTTTTAAAAAGAGATTTTGAAAGACATAAGATTTTGAATAACTACTTATTTCAACCTCCAATATACTACTCGCCGAATGAAAGAAATGATCAAAATAAAATCTATTTTTACTCAATGACTTTTCTTTCACAAAAACAATATAAGAAAATAATTTTTAAAATGGAATTTAGAACCTCAATTTTTACTAATCGTAGAGGTACCCGTTTTTTAAAGCAAAAAAGGAAATCCCTCAAGATATATTGATCTAAACATATTCGCTATTTACACATCCTTTGGATATTATCTAAAAATTTGTATTTTCAGAGGAATTATCTTATACCAAAAGCATACCAGACCTTTAATTGAGACTTATGCTGATAGCAACAAGAATCATTATGCTATGAACGTTCATAAACATGATTCTATACGTTTCAATATTCTTTAGAATACACATCATGCATGGCTTAAGGATACTAGTATACATCTGCCAACTAGGTCAAGTAATTATATATGGTAAATCTAACATCTTCATACAATCAAAGATAAAGAAGAATTGTTAACATATACGAAAACAAAATACATCGTTATTCGTACTATGATCAAACTCCTAAGAAAGAATGATTATATAATTTTATACATGTTGGATTAAACAATTCAACAAAATGTTTAGAAAAGTCCAATGATGATACGAATGTATACTTTCTTAAAAGATATTCAAAACTAGGTTTTAAGGTAATAAACCGCTTGATACTCATTATCAATTTCTTACTTGTATATGATCAAAAGGTTAGGGGCCTCATTTATACGATCTTTTGAATATATTCATACAAATTAGTGTCCTTTCCGTAGAACACCATTATAAGCCTATTAGTAACCTTCCCACCGATATTATAAACACCTATCATAATAAATATCAGAACAAGGCTTCAAAAGATACTTATGAAAGGTTTTCTTAGATAAACCTTGGATTAGCTATGAAATCTAAAATCCAAGGCCCAGAAGTAAACATGAATGTTTCCTCAATCATTGGTTCACAACAAATAATAAATATACTTATTATAACCTCTTATATCACTAACATCAATTTAAAGGGACGGTTATTGTTACCCATTAAATATGTCAAGAAGGGGAAATATCATGAACAATGACCCTTCTTTACAGATGTCAGATGAAGTGAATCAAACTTTGAGGTTCGAGCTTCTTCAACTAAAGTTACATTCCAATATCTGCATGATCAATTTAATTAACGAAGTTGGCATTACTAATATATCCCAACACATTCATCTAAATCAAATATTATTATTGTTATATTATATGGGTTGAAAGATTATATTTTAAAGCTCCATCATGCCTTCATATCTTCCAAATTTAATAAACAATCAGGATGTTGGCTAAAACAAATAGTTTGTAAGGAGAAGCATACTCATTTGAAATTACATAAGTGGAGGATATACTTTAATTTAAAATACTTTCTTTCTCAATATAAGAGTTTTCATGATCTTTCCACAATCCTCCATACTTGTAATCCTTTCTCTTCAAAACCAATAAATGAGAATTTAAAGTGTTTTAGTATATTTCTCTATCCTAAATGTTTAATACACGGGACAATAGTCCCATATGGAAAGTTTTTATCCAAAGCATGGTCACAAGATTCCTTGAAAAACTATGGATTAAATCATATTCATGTTTCTTTTCTTTGGTATAAAAACCGAACCAATTTAATTAAAGAAATCGTGAAAAACATACATCAGATAAAAACATCCTCAAAAAATAATGTTAGTCACAAGAAAGATCATAAAAAACATGATAAAACTGCACATTGTATTGGTTTCAACGAACAATATGCACCACCAAGAAAGGAAGCTATTTCAAAAAGTTTCTACCATTACATAAGGATTCAAAATCATGAGAATACTTGGCTACTAATGAAATCTCGGATTCAATGTGAAAAGCATATGAAATCCAGATACTGGTTACAGATGAAATTTGAAAGATCACACGAATATCTATGTATTCAAAAGGGAAATGAATTATACTCATTTTCTCACAATAGAATGAATGCCTTCATACAGATGAAATTGATAACGCTCAAAATGGTACTAATAATTATACCCTTATTCACCCTGAATTCTGCTCAAGAGAGGATAGATAGGCTCGTTATTATGTGGAATATATGTTAAATGCAATGTGAGTGTTTCCAGGATCGTAATTATGCATCTATGTTATTTTCCAGAAGATTTGGTACTGTTTTGTCTCGTTTTGCATGTTTTATAGGATGTACCAGATCTGGAGCGTTAGAGGATGGATATGGACCAAAAGAAGTATATTGGGCCAAGTGATTAAAGTCCAAGAAGAATCCTGTTGAAGAAAAATGAGAAAAGTTGGCCCGGTTTACCGAGGGCTAGGGCCGGTAAACCGGTGGCTTGTTTGACACGAAATTGATTCTGCCGCATTATCTAGGTCGGTTAGGGTTTTAGAGAGTCTTAAGTCGGCTATTGTATCTATATAAAGCCGTATTTACTGAAAGCTTTGATATGGAAAAATATCTTATCAATTATATTCAATTACATTTGATGAAATAAAGTTATTCCAAGCTTTTGAGGAGTTATTTCTAGTTTTCTCCCTTTCTCCATTATCTTTAGCTTGAGTAGATCGAGCTAGATCTCCATTGTTGAAGATATGAAGCTTTGAACGTTCCTTTTTGTCTTAAATATGGTAGATCTATTTGTATTTATGTGTTTTAGTTAATCTGCATGTTTAAAGACACCATAATTTAATTATGTTAATCGTAATTGAGCAATTTAGATCCAAGAATAGGAAAAGCTGACCCCGGTAACCCGGCGGTCTATACCGGTTTACCGAGGCATTAATTAGAAAACCTAAAACTGGGGTTCACTACAGCTACGTTGATCGACGGGTTTAATTAACATGGGTTAAATTTGGCCAATCTGCTTATTGTAATCGTAAACTGGCATGAAATACGAATAGTGAAGTGCTAAGTTTGTACATAGTCTTGAATGGACCCTAGGAACGTGCTGATCAATATCGATAGCTGTCTAAGCGGGTTAGCGGCATGAGTTAGCGCTTGATATCGGCCATTCTAGTTCTTTATGTGTATGGGCTTTTACGGACCAATTAAGGAGGGTAGCTTGCATATAGATTGTCTACTACCATTGTCGGAGTATATAGGAGTAGGAGTTGCACCCGTAGCTGATAATGATAATTAAAAGGAAAGCTCACAATTAATTTAAGGAAATTATGTTGGGAAGTTAACCTAACGATTAACTAATCCAAGTTAGTAGATCGGTGAGAAGAGGGGGAGAAATACCAAGTTTGTTTTCTTTATGTTCATTGTTGGTCCATGACCGCCTCTATGTTGCTTCTTAATTAGGTTAGAATCGTTTATACTTAAAGTTGCATTGTCTCTGTGGGATCGACCTTGAATCGCATTTACTATACTACGATGTACCTAGTATTCTTGCTAGTTGTTGGTCCCTTGGAAAGGCTAACACAAGTTTAGAGGAGGGGGGGGTGAATAAACTTGTCACCAAAAACTAATCATGAGCTGGAAAAGGCCTAGGAACTGAGTTTCTCTGAAACTCAAACTGATCTTCAGTTCAATTTTGTTCATGTCCCTTAACTTGTGCGGAGTTCAGTTAGCTCAACTGAGTATAAGTCAATACTGACTTATATTTAGTCTTGTTAACTGGCAGCGGATAAAACTAGCCTTTAGTGCAATAGATATGTTAGTTAAGTTCTAAGACTCTCTATGTATCATTTCTGTGCTGACTCAGTGTCTAGTGTTTGCAGAGTGATAATGCAATAAATAAAACAAACACAAATGCATAAAGTAAATCAACAGAAGATTTGTTTATGGAAGTTCCGGGTGGTGTAATCCCGTACGTCTCCTCTTCTCCTGTGGCGTAGGAGGTATCACTAGAATAATGAGATAACCGTTACAAAATCCTAGCACTATGACAGTCCTTCACGACACCCTAGTTTCACTGTCTAGACAAAATGAAGAAAGGTGAGATTGCTCCCTTCATCCTGCACACTGATCTTTCGGAGGTGGAATTGCTCCTTCACCAGCTCACCACTAATACCAACACACAGTCCTCAGACTGCAACAACAGCTGTGGCAACTAAGTTGCAACTGTATGAAGAAAGGTAGAATTGCTCCCTTCAAACTTTGCACAGCCAACCCTTTTTTCACAAAGGTTAGGTTTAGAATTAATCAAGGATTAATTCAGTGAGCCGTCTGATTCTTCTGGATCTGACTTTGTAGCTCCTAGATGCCTTCTTTCCCCCTTAATGGGTTACTGGATCTTTCTTTGATGTCTTCAAGGCAATTCCGTTGGCTTCCCCTTTTTCTAGATATATCTGATCTGATTTTGTGGATCTGGATTTGGATCTTTGAATATATGCTTGTAAAGCTCTTTTTCTGATCCTCCTCTCTCTATCTCTTTTTAAGTGATTCTCTTGTGTATTTATAGGGGTGATGTAACGGTCACTAGCTCTTGTAGCCGTTACATTTGTCGTTTAGCCAACTTTCACATGTACGATCTTTTGTCGTATTGTCAGTTTAAATTTAACAAGGCCTTAAATCAGTTTTCTACTCTTCTTCAAAACTGAGTACCTTGTATACTTAATATCCGACTTCAATTGACTAAGTCGTGGTACACCAATCGCTTTCTTCTTATCCGGAGTAACGATAATCTTTGTCCTTAGGATTATTCGCTTTTACATGATCTATAACTCGCTCGGATCACCACGTACTTGCTCGAATCCCGACTTATAGTCATGACTTAATCGCTTCGACCGAGTTTGCCACCTCGCTTCTTCGCTTCCATAACCGAGTCTCGTGTCCCTCGCCTTCGCCTTCCGATATGCCAACCGAGTCTCGTGTCCCTCGGCGAACTTATCTTCTTCGCTTCTAGCATAACCGAGTTTGAACCCTCGCTTCTTCATGTGCATATTCGCTTTTCTTGCTATAACTCGCTTTTCTTGTTGTGACTCGCTTGTTTGCCTAGTTCCTATTCTATTACAATGCTTGTCTGAAACAACCTATACAAAGTTCAGACTCTAGATAGAACTTATAAATTTATCTCTAGACCATTTCTTGCTTCTTTTTTCATTATGCACTATAACAGTTAGTTACGACTTCATCATCATGGGTTGTAAGTGATTTGTCTAATTACGTGACGAATCATCATCAAAACATAAATAATATTTCCAACAATTTCCCCCTTTTCTATGATGTATCATAACCCTCCCTAAAAGCAATAATAAAAGAATAGTGCAAGAAATCATAACGAAACAAATTAAGATAGCAAACTAGAACAGCCATGTTTATTACAAGATTCAAAACAAACTGAGTTATAACTGAATAAAATTACATCTTCTCTTTTTCAAGAGCCAAAATCTTTTCACCAAGAAAGATGCTCCTTTTTGTTTCCATAAGCCTTCTTTCTTTTCTTTCTTCAACTGATTCGCCATCTATAGGCTTGATCTCCAGATATTCACTGATCAAGCGATTTGCCTCTTCATTGTCTTTGTTCTTGAGCTTGATCAGAATTTCCTTGATTTCCTCTTCCATCAGTTTTTCTTCTTCATCCGAAATGAGATTAGATTCCTTCCTTTCAATCTTTTCAGCTTTTCTTTCTTGTTCCAATTTAGCTTCCTCCTTAGTTATTGTCTCTCCTGCCTTTAGTCGTTCTTTCAGTCTGATACAAATTGCAAGTTTCTTCCTTATATTCAGCACAACTTTGACTGCAGTTTCTTCATCTTCTTCAGTCCTTGTTTCTGTGAAAGTCTCTTCGCAGCTTAATTCCTCAATCGATCGTCGGCTTTTTCTTCATTGAGTTGAGTGGTTAACGATCAGCATTTATCTGTTTGTCTTGTTCTTCCATCAACTGTTTGGCAAGGAATTCTTCATCTGTTTCAGCTTTAGCATTGCTTCCACCAGTACCAGCTTCATCCTTAACTTCATCACCAGCTTTATCTTCCCCCATGTTTGAAGATAAGCGATAGCAATTTTCAAATAACTTACGGAGGGTGATGAGGTTAGAGTATTTATTCAAACCTGAATAATGAGATCTTCCAATGAAGTCATGTAGATCGTAAAGCTTCTGCTGTAGGGTGTGCATTACGCCTTCAATGATTTCTTCCACATTTTTCTTTCTTTCAGCTTCAGTTTCTTCAGGTGCCAATTTGCTTGAAGATGCCTCATGAACTTGTGATGAGGAACCGGTTTCAAGATAATAAAATTGAGTATCATGAACTGTCAGTTCCTTTTCATACTCAGCTTCGCAAAATTCAGCGTCTTCCACAGCTTCTCTCTGCTTTTCAGTGTATTCCCCATACAACTCAGTTGGAGATTCACTATCTTCACTTTCATCACCATCATCTTCTTTAATTTCTTCATTTTCTTCAATTTCACTTTCCTCATCTTCATTCTGTTCACTTTCTTCAGATTCATCAGACTCGCTTCCTTCGCTTTCTTCAGTTTCATCCTCAATTTCAATTACGTCCTCAGTTTTAGTTTTCTTTGCATGAAGCTTGCTCCATATCCTCTTCTGCCTTCTCAGGGTTATTTCGTCTAGATTCACAGCTCCACTTGAACTGGAGTCTGAAACTTCACTCCATTCTTCTTCTTCTTCAATGATTTTTCTTTTCTTTGTCCCAGTGGACACTATTTGAGTTTTGCTTTGGTTTCTGTGACTTTTGAGATGGAGAAATGATCTAGTATCCTTTGCACTAGATAAGTAAATCCCCTTTTCAGTAGAAACATTTCTCCAGTAACTTCCTTCCTTTCTTTGATTTTCTCCTTTTCGTCTGAGATTTTCTTTATCAACTGATTGAGAATAAACTCGTTCCAATCTAATCTCTCTCCAAACCAAATGGCGTAGATCAGCTTTAGTTTATCAGTAGAAAGAGTGTAGAAATTCCTAGCATGACCAATGACATTTTTGGTCAGAAGGATCGTCAAAAATGCAAATTCTCGTTTCTGCTGATAGATAGATCCATTAAGATTCTTCTCATTCTTGTTGATTGCTGTGACGTCCCAATGTTTGTTCTTTTCTCTATTTCCAAAGGTGAAAGATGTAGATCCTCTAATTACGTCTAGACCAAACACCAGGGAAAGCAATTGTTCATCAACGGTGAAGCTCTTATCTTGAACAGTTGTCCTGAAGCTTTTTCCTTCGTTGGTGATTACTGCATTCTTGTAGAAGTCTCTGATGGTTTCTGGGCATAAAGTATCCACCTTTGTGTCGAACAGGTTTTCGAGTCCCCGAATCTTTTTGATTTTGCTAACAATCTGGGTTGATAGCTTGGAGTTTGAAAATCTTTGAAAGAAATTATCCAGGCTGGTGGTGATTCCATCGTCAATGTTGTATTGCTCCATTGATTTTGGAGTTAGGGATCCTTGAATGCTTGATTTTGGGTGAGCAGGATTTTGTCAAGATTTGTTTTGCAATCGTTTTCAAATAAGAGTTGTGTCATAATCAATGGATTATGTAGGGATGTACATCTACTTTTTCTCTTCAGATAGACACATGGCTTCGAGTGATTTGTCATGTCAGCCCAAACGTCAGATGGTAGTTGGAAAGTTTACTTCTTTTGACCAACTTGTCCTTCATCAGCCTTTGCCTTCTCAGTTTTGTATAGAAGTCAGTTTTCTGAGGATTTTGCAATGTGAACTGACTTTTCCTGCAAAACAGTTTAAGTTTTCTTCGGTACCCATACCTTTTTGGGTCCGGCTGAGTTAGTTACTGAAGTATTACTTTCAGTTTCTTTGTTGAGAGAATTAAACCTTCTCAACTCTTTTCTGGATAAACCATTACGCTCAATCTTAGTTGATTTCACAAGGATTCTTTTAGATTTAATATTTTTAGTTTCCTTGTGTAATCCACTAGATCTTCCAATATCTTGATTTCAAAATTTTATACTTTTTGAAGTCTCAAGACTGGGTAGGGGTGGGGGATTATCATTGCTTTTGTCAAATTTACTAGACATTAATCTTTCAGCTAGATTTGACACCTCAGTTTCAAGAAACTAATTCCAATCTTTTGCTTTGTCAAGTTCCATGTCTTTTAATTTTAGTTCCAACGTAAGTTTTTCAGTTAACTTGACAAGATCAGAGTTTCTCAGACTGAGTTCAGCAAATGATAACTGATTTGAAGAATGTACCTTTCCTTGATGATTTGATGCAGTTTTAGGATTCGAATGTACACTCTTTTGTTGCTGTGATGAATCTTCTATATCAACAACCACTTGCAACAACTCCATTCCTTCTTCTTTTGAGAGGTCTCTTAGTGATGGAACTCCTCTGGATTCGTTAATGTGAACATTGAAGTTTGTATCCACATCATCACTGAGTTGAGGTTCTGGATTTGTATGTAAATTTGTCGCACTGAACCTTTCGATCATTTGATCCTGAAAATCAGATATATTTTGCAAGCAATTAGTCAAAGGGTGAGTAAGCCAACTTCTAGCTCTAGATGTAGACATTGAAACTAAGTGAACTGATACAGTGAGGGGTCTTCAACAACTGGATGCTTCGAACAAATAACTGATGCACAGTTATCTCCTTGAGCAGTAACAATTCGGATCTCTTCCAAAAGGAAGATTCGCTCCGATACCAATTGTTGGTATCGGAAAGAATTAATCCGGATCTCTTCGAACTAGAAGACCTGCTCCGATACCAATTGTTGGTCCCTTGGAAAGGCTAACACAAGTTTAGAGGGTGGGGTGAATAAACTTGTCACCAAAAACTAATCCTGAGATGGAAAAGCCCAAGAAACTGAGTTTCTCTGAAACTCAAACTGGTCTTCGTTCAGTTTTTTAGTTAGCTCAATTGAGTATAAGTCAATACTGACTTATATTTAGTCTTGTTAACTGGCAGCGGATAAAACTAGCCTTTAGTGCAATAGATATGTCAGTTAAGTTCTAAGACTCTCTATGTATCATTTCTGTGCTGACTCAGTGTCTAGTGTTTGCGAGTGATAATGCAATAAATAAAACAAACACAAATGCATAAAGTAAATCAACAAAGATTTGTTTATGGAAGTTCCGGGTGGTGTAATCCCGTACGTCTCCCCTTCTCCCGTGGCGTAGGAGGTATCACTAGAATAATGAGATAACCGTTACAAAATCCTAGCACTATGACAAGTCATTCACGACACCCTAGTTTCACTTGTCTACACAAAATGAAGAAAGGTGAGATTGCTCCCTTCATCCCGCACACCGATCTTTCGGAGGTGGAATTGCTCCTTCACCAGCTCACCACTAATACCAACACACAGTCCTCAGACTGCACCAACAGCTGTGGCAACTAAGTTGCAACTGTATGAAGAAAGGTAGAATTGCTCCCTTCAAACTTTGCACAGCCAACCCTTTTACACAAAGGTTAGGTTTAGAATTAATCAAGGATTAATTCAATGATCTGTCTGATTCTTCTGGATCTGACTTTGTAGCTCCAAGATGCCTTCTTTCCCCCTTAATGGGTTACTGGATCTTTCTTTGAAGTCTTCAAGGCAATTCCGTTGGCTTCCCCTTTTTCTAGATATATCTAATCTATTTTGTGGATCTGGATTTGGATCTTTGAATATATGCTTGTAAAGCTCTTTTTCTGATCCTCCTCTCTCTATCTCTTTTTAAGTGATTCTCTTGTGTTTTTATAGGGGTGATGTAACGGTCACTAGCTCTTGTAGCCGTTACATTTGTCGTTTAGCCAACGTTCACATGTACGATCTTTTGTCGTATTGTCAGTTTAAATTTAACAAGGCCTTAACTCAGTTTTCTACTCTTCTTCAAAACTGAGTACCTTGTATACTTAATATCTGACTTCAATTGACTAAGTCAGAGTACACCAATCAGTTTCTTCTTATCCAGGTAACTGATAATCTTTGTCCTTAGGATTATTCAGTTTTACATGATCTATAACTCAGTTTCAGATCACCACAGACTTGCCTAAATCCTGACTTATAGTCACGACTTAATCAACTTCTGACTGAGTTTGCCACCTCAGTTCTTCAGTCTTCCATAACTGAGTCTGTGTCCCTCAGTTCTTCAGTCTTCTAGATAAGCCAACTGAGTCTGTGTCCCTCAACGAACTTATCTTCTTCAGTTCTAGCATAACTGAGTTTGAACCCTCAGTTCTTCATGTGCACATTCAATTTTCTTGCTATAACTCAGTTTTCTTGTTGTGATTCAGCTGTTTGCCTAGTTCCTATTCTATTACAATGCTTGTCTGAAACAACCTATACAAAGTTCAGACTCTAGATAGAACTTATACATTTATCTCTAGACCATTTCTTGCTTCTTCTTTCATTATGCACTATAACAGTTAGTTACGACTTCATCATCATGGGTTGTAAGTGATTTGTCTAATTACGTGACAAATCATCATCAAAACATAAATAATATTTCCAACACTAGTAATATCGATGTTAGTGATTTACACGCAATCAAGATTTTTGGCGCCGTTGCCGGGGACAATGGTCAATTTTAAATATAAACGTTTTAATTCTGATTAAAAAGTCGTTTTTATTTTATTTTGTTTTATTTTGAGTCTTGAGTCGTTCTGGATCAAACCTGCACCTGTTAAACTGCCAGAAAGAGAAATTTCAGGGCCGGTATACCGTGGTTTACCCCCGGGTTACCGTGGCCTGGAAAATTGTATTCTGACAGCCCCTGTTATTCTGTGTTATTCCCTGTTGATTTTAGTTAGTAGGTCCACAACAGTTGGGATCATAACCAACTGAAGCGGAAGTTGCCAACCTTTTCTTTGTTTTATTTTGTCTTTTTCACAGGAAGATCGAGACACTTCAGAGATTCGATCAAACCAGAGTTGAAAAAGAGCAAACAAGTCATGCAATATGCCTCGGACAATATTGAACATCACAACGATTTCCATGTACCCTGGATCTGAAGCAAGCGAGCATTATGAAGCTATTACGAAGCGGTTGGAAAAGAGAAAGAAGCAATCAAGCAAGAGCCTGAAGAGAACTTAGAGGAGTGATGGCCAAAATAGTGACGTCCAACTTTAACCGGCAGAGTACCGGGTCGGTAGCACTATAGCGGCGAGCAAGGTCGTATTCCATGAGGAATTGGTCAAGTATCACAACCACTTTCGTATTTAGTTTAGGCTCACAATATAGGTGAAGTCATCTATAACTAGGATGATAAAAATGCTAACTTTAAAATATATGGTAAACGAAATAGCTAAACTATGGTCAAGAACACTACTATCAATACCTTTACCGAATCACTAAGGATGATCCTTAACCTACCAACCAACCAATAGCTTCTGATGAATGTGGTGTTGGTGCAATCTCCTAAACTGGTCCCTAGGCGCAAATACCACAACCTAGTTACCCTATATTCGGTTCAACAGTCCCCTCTATGTGATTTAATTGACCTAATATGATAAAAACAATGAGACGCTCCGCATCCACCGAGTTCACGTCTTAGCTAGAAAAACCCTACCAAGGAACAGGCTGCGAAAAACTCGACTAGTTCGTGCATGGCAATCCTAAAACCCTAGTTCGCATACTCCCTCGCAAAATACATTTATAAAGGTTGTGTGTATGATCAATTAACGGTTAGCTACTCCATTAAAGGCATTAGATTCAAGTTTTAGAACACAAACATTCAAAAGATGCAACTTTTAAGCCCTACTCATCCCTAGATTATCGTTTAGGCATTACTTTCGTAGTTCCATCACATAATTTAGCTATCAAAAAATTTAGCTACTCATAATAACAAAAACGGAACAAGAAACTATACGAGAATTGCAGGAAATCATGATAAAAAAGAAAGAAATTAATTTACCAATAGTTTAGAGCAATCCACAATGAAGAATTCGCGAAAAGAAATCACAATCGTAGCAATCTTGAAGTAATTGGTTGCAAGAAAATAATTTTTCTAATGGTTTTTGGAGAAACACAACCTAAAAACTGAAGAGAAAATTAAATTCCGAAGAAGTTGGTATAAAAATCGACCTAATTGGCTTTTATAGGGCCAAAAACCGACTTTAAAATGGTCCAGCCAATCAGAAAATTCGACTCCATGCTTGCGTATGGAGTGTGCATGCTCGCGCATGAAAACGCTGAATGTCAAGTCATTTTGCTCTTCAAAGCCATGCTCGCGCACAGAAGAAGCATGCTTGCGCATGCATTCACTGAACCGCAATAACTTGGCACACCCTCAGTAATTTGGCGATAGCTTTGCGTGTAGAACTCCGATTTAAGTGATTTAAGTTGCGTTGGAAAGATTATTCAATTATCCACAACTTTATTGAAGAAACCTTTCCCATAAAATGCATCAATGATAGCTCAAAATGCAGATTAATTCACAGCATCATGATAACATCAACGATTCTCGATCCGTTTCACTCTTTAGCTTCAGGTGCATGCTTCCACCTCTCGAAATCATCTTTCCATCATCAATACATATTTTTACGGGATTAAAATGAACCTATATCCTGAAAGTATCAACAAAAATACCACGCATAACTCCGCAAGATAAAATAGGTATGAAATATGCATTAATTCACCAAAAGTGACGAGATTTTAGGACTAATCCGTCTTTGATCTTGGAGTCAAAGAAATGGGGGAAATGCCTAATAAATCACTCAAACTACCCTAAAAGTGCATCAAATAAGTCATAAACGAGGGTAGAATCATGTAGGAAATGACGGAAAGTTGACTCTCATCAAGGAGTATGGCACGTATCGTCCGGATGAGTTCCCTATTGAGTTAATTGAAATATTGTCTTCGGATTATGATTCTGATGATCCTGAAGAGGATCCCGACACGATGTTCTCTAAGCCTGAGGAATACCCAGACTCAGACACCATGGTGAAGTTAGGAGACATTGGCACGTTCCAACTTCCAATTTCTATTAATGGTATATCTGTAGGATTAGGTCTCAGCGACTCTGGCTCGAGTTGCAACATTCTACCTTTTTCCCTCTACCAAAAGATTAAGCTTCCGGTCGTTTTGAATCAAACTCGAACCATGACTTTTGTTGATAGAAGTAGAGATATGCCTGCCGGTCTACTTAGGAAGTGCACGATTAAGGCAGGAGGGTTCACTTTTCCAATTGATTTCACGGTTATAGACATACTAGAGGGCCTAAGTGCCCTAGTTCTATTAGGAAGACCTTTCTTAGTGACAAGCAGAGCAGTCATGGATTTTGATAAGGGGGAGATTACTTTGAGGTTGAATAATGATTCTGTATCTTTCAAAATCTTAGAACCCCTAGAAAATAGGCCGGAAAGTTGCAAGATGACATATGCTTCAGGAAAGGTGGAAATTATGGAGATAGAGGGGCATAAGCATAGAGAGGTTATAGTAGAAACCGCTGAGCAGAAATTCATGAGACTAAGGCTGAGAGGGAGAGAAGAGAAGGACCACAACAAGATGCTCACGGAAGCTAGTCCTTCCGTGTTGCGTAATGAACGCTGTGTGTATAAAGAAGGCAATGTGGAGTCCTTGGATCTAAAGTCTAAATCTCGACGCAGAGGCAGATATAGTATGCAAGCTAAGAGGAAGAGGCGTGCTAGGAAGAGAGCTCAGAAAGGTTCTATAAGGATACAAACCTCTGGAGCGAATGCTAGGCGAGTTAAAGCTCCAACCCCTGAATGATCGGAGATCTGAAGAAAGTCGAGCTGGCGACTATAAACTCAGAACTTTTTCTTTAAACTCTTAGGTAGATTAGGAATGAATAAAAGTATCCGGATGAAGGGACGAGCTTTTTTTCATCCTACCGCACCCTTAGGCGTGAAACCGATGATTGTGGAAAGGTTGTTTTTACTCGTTGTGGATTCTAGTGAAGTAGGTTAGGATTGAGTCGGAAATAACAACAAAAGGAGTAAGAGACTAGTCAATTTGAGGTCTGAATTGAGCAGAGAGGTTGAGCAAATTGTGCAGTGAAGGAGACAGAGAAATCTGGGGAAAATAATCCCCGGTAAACCCTAGGTTACCCCCGGGTTACCGAGCTTGGATTTTCAGATTTCTGAACGTCAGTCTATAAAGCTGAATTTTTAGAGACATGTGGAGGACACATGTTGCATCAGACACCACCAGTCAGCAAAAACTACCCTATTTTCCCCTCTTTTCAAATCTTTCATCCTTTCCCACACTCCACCATAACTCCACCTCAATCCCATCAATCACCTCTTCAAATCCCTCACCCTAATTAATCTTATACCCACTATCCCACCAAATCCTTCCACCTTCACTCATTTTTCCTATTTAAACCACCCATTCACCACCATTCTCATCACTCTAATATACCAAATTCTCCTCAAATCACAAAACTTCTCCCATTTCTTCTTCTTCTCCAATTCAGCCGGCCACCATCACCACCACTATCACCATCAAACCTCCACCAAAATCAAACCTTTCTTCCATTTTCACCAACCAAAACACTTATTTTCTTCACCCCTGTTGTTGTCTAGTGCTACCATGCTAGTAAGGTGATACAATTCTTCATCTTTTATCATCAGAGGCACTGTCCTAGAAAGAAATCCAGAAAAATCAGGCCAGGAAATCGGAAGTACCTGCCGGTTTACCGACGGTGAATTTTTCAGAAACAGCTCCTGTTATCACCCATGATGGGTCCCAAGCGTAGCCGATCAGCTGTTCGTCCTAGTGGTTATCAAAGCATATACGGAGATGCTAACCCTTTGATAGATGGGGTTGAGCAATTCCATTCTTTAGAGATCTATGAGTCGTTCCAAGGACATTGGAACGCAAGACTAGTGGCTCAAGAACGAGGGTTGAACTTGATGATTGTGGTTTGATTTTGCCACGAGCCATACAAGAGCAAGACATTCTAGATATGGCAGAATCATCGACTCGGTTCAACGCACCGGTGGTAAGAGAATTCTACGCTTATGTTTCGTACAACCCAGGAGCCACATATGCTATGGTCCGTGGTGTTAAAGTTGATTTCTCTATTGAGCGGATCAATGCCCATTTTGGGGTTCGAAATCCACCGGTGGGCCCGGATGAGTACACATCCTCAAGTAACATTGAAGATCTTAATAGGATGAACATGATATCTGAATTTTGGGGTGCAATGGAAGCGCAATTCTGCTGGAGCCCCCACCATCTTCCTAGAGAACAAGTTATCCTAGGATCGGAAGATGGTCAACAGATTTGTTTGTACCCGCCTTCTACCGATCAAGCACACGGTATCTATCACCACCAAGAGGGCAGAGTTAATGTTTTATCTGGAGCCGGGAACTCTGGTCAACATCAGTCTATTGATGCATAGCCGTTTTCATGAGCTTGCCGCCATATCCGAGCGTGAGCTATTGCCATACGGGCCGATGATTGACATGTTTTCTTTAGAGGACGAGGTGAAAATTCTCTTCAGTGATGATTGGGAAGACCCTGAGCCGATGATCAGTTAGCAGTCGGTTCAAAAAGTTCCAAGACGGGTCGGTCGGAGAGCTGAGAGGGAGCGTACTCCGATCCTCGGAGCACCCCTGACTCAGAGAGCTATGCAAGAGGAGCACTCACGAGAGATTGCGAGTTTGAATCGCAAAATTGATAGGATTATAGAATTCTTTGGTGTACCTCCATCGACCCCACCACCTAGGACTGCCCCACATCACCGAGCCTCTTCTTCGGCCGCTGCTGCCTCTAGTTCTGGTCCACCTCCCGGTTTTGAGCCTAGAGATGACCGGGAGGGTTATTATGATGAGGATTAGTTTTTTCATTTCGTTGTTGTTGATTCCATTTTTCTTTTTCTTTAACTTTCCTGTCTAGTTGATGTAGCAGAATATTATTAATATAATGATTTTGACGGCTTAATTTGTTTTGGAGTTAATTTATTTTCTCTTTTACTGCAGCCATTTTATTTTACGGTTTCTTGTCACCACTATTCTTCTTGGTATGTTTGAGATGCTTAGCGCAGATTCTTCATGGACTACTTACATGAGCCCGGTGATTTATGCGATGATCCAATTCTTATTTGGTTCTACCCTTAACCGAAGCTAAGTTCCTTTTCATTTTTCATTTTTCATCTTACACATTGGGGACAATGTTTCGTTTAAGTGGGGGGTAAGGAACGTCACTTAGCTTCTTAGCATTATATTCCATGAATTGCGTGATTATCTTGATTCTCTTTGATGCACGATTCACCACTTAGACTTTGATTCATTTCGACAGAATTTCAAAAAACTATGATATCTTTGATCTTTTCGAGTTAATTGACTTCATCTTTGTTTTACTTTGTACAAGTGAAAGGAATGCCCACTTCTGAAGTAGTGGCGTATTAAGCGCATATTCTGTTATGAGCCACCATTTTAAGCACGTATAACTCACTTCCCTTGGTGTGTAGTTGATAGCATATTGCTTTGACTAGAGTTGACCCTGGTTTCATCACGAATCATGTTTCACCAACGCTTATGAAGGCAATGGAATTTCGGATTCGGTAGTTTATCATGAGTGGGGCCATGCAGATAGTTAAATAAATAAGAGTTTACTCTCCAAGAAAGAGAAGTGCATTGAAATATATACATTTATAATCTCTTTGGCAAAATATGAGTCGATGGAGCATAAAACGCACGACTTTTGCATTGACCGGTAAACGCTAGCCTAAGAGTAATACATGGTCGGTTCTCGATCCGCCTTGACAACTAATTTGACTTATAAATAACATGTTCGAGACTGGTTAGTTCCACTACGGGTTGATGTAATGTGGGATTGTCTGTATTATTAAGAGGTTGTGAAAGTTATTGCACGCACACATTGGCTTATGACATGAATAGTGTTTAATGCGTTATTGATGGATATGAGTGGCATGATCTCGATCTTGAATTTGTAAGGCATAGTTGTTTTCAATTAAATCATATACTGATCAGAGTGTTGGTTTCTTTTCACCTTTTTGCTCGGGATGATCATAAGCTAAGTGGGGGGTAGTTGATAACGCTTTAGAATGGTACCGATAATTATACCCTTATTCACACCGAATTCTGCTCAAGAGAGGATAGATTGGCTCGTTATTATGTGGAATATATGTTAAATGTTATGTGTGTGTTTCCAAGATCGTAATTCTGCATTTTCCTGAAGATTTGGTACTGTTTTGTCTCGTTTTGCGTGATTTATAGGATGTACCGGATTTGGAGCGTTGGAGAATGGATCTGGACCAAAATAAGTATATTGGGCCAAGTGATTAAAGTCCAAGAAGAAGCTTGTTGAAGAAAAAGGAGAAAAGTCGGCCCGGTTTACCGAGGGCTAAGGTCGGTAAACTGATGTGAGTCAACTAGTTGATGCATTTCACGATGTTTTATACCCATTTCTCATGCATTTATTGATGTTATTGTATCAATTTGAGTCATTAGTTGCTTATTTTCACCCAAATGTGTAGATAGTAATCATTATATAAAATATCATATCTTGATTAGTTTTGTACCGGTTATAGTAACCGGAGCGTCGTGTCGGGTTTACACATGGTATTTTTGTGTTGTATTGCAGGATTATAGGTTGACCAAGACCCCGAGTGACACCACGTGTTGAATTTGATGGCTAGAAGAGTGTGCCGGAAGCTTATGGGCTCAAACGGATCATTTGTCTTTTACGTTTCTACCATAACATACATTCAATGGACATTTGACCCATCATAGATGCATTTTCTGGAGAAGACTTCTTAACAAGAGTTGTAGATCAAGAAACAAGATTTACAAAGAATCTTGAAGCACATCAATCGAAGCTCTACAACTCAAGTTATCGCAATTTTGATGAGCTACTATGAAATCGGCGCACGCCAACTTGTTGTGGCGCGCGCCGTACGTCACTGTACCTATTCAGAGAGTTTCAGACCTTTTAGTGGCGCACGACAGATCTTTAGCGGCGTACGCCGAAATGACACATAAGCAGTTTTCAGCCATATAAACCCAATTTGGATCGAATTTTTACCTAACTTTTCATTCCCATCTTCTTCCCCAATACCCTAAAACTTGAAGACACCCTTCAAGGGCTCTTCTAGCCCAATCTTAGCATTAGTTTAGTCAATTAGTCTACTTGTAAACATTAAAACATCCAATCTAGATCTTTTAGAGTCAATTTTGTGGAAGAATTCCATCTCATTGGAGTGGGTTTCTCCATTGAAGAAGCTTTTGAAGTTAATGCAACTATTCTTCCTTGAGGTGTTTGCTATCTTGTTGGGTACTTCTTTTATTTACTTTTAGTGCTAATTTCATAGTTATGAAACCCCCAAGTGACAATTGTGGTTTTATAGCCATAGGACGCTAAGCTTTTGCTAGCCAAGATTATGTTTTTGTGATAGTTGTATCTCTATTAGTTGATTGGGAATGTTAATTTATATTTCATAGTTTTATGTGTTGTTGTTATCTTTTCCTATTGACACCGTATTGCTTGTTGGTGTTGGATTTATCACCTAGCACTAGCACACACACACTTAGTTGAGACCGAAAGGAGATGTTGGGTATGGGAGAAGGAATAGGAGAACCGGAAGGTAAAATCAACCTTAAGTGGAATTCAATTTCGTATCCAGGGGTTATTGACATTGTTATTGCATTCAAGATCTTAATCATGTTGAATGATTAGGTCTAGGGTTCTTAGACAAAGGAGGAGACATAGAGTAGTTTCATTCATTCGTATGTGGGGAAACTACTAGTTGAGGAGTGCACCGGTAACACACACTTGAACACCAATGGAAGGTTGGTAGGTAGTTCATTCCCATGATACTAGTAGAGATATACTTGATCATTGAATTATCTTGGTTAGGCTTTTTATAATTTTATCACCCTTCGTAGTAGTTGTTTTTTTAGATACAATTACCTTCTTGTATTATTGCAACTTAGATCAAGATAATAATAGCATTTCGGTGTTCAACCTCACAATCCTCGTGGATACGACCTTGACTCACCAACTAGGCTACATGTGACCCGGTACACTGCCGGTTAGACTGAAACACGTCATGCTTTTTGGCTCCGTTTCCGGGGATTGTGTAACGGTTGATACTTATACTAGCTAGAAAATTCTTGAGAATAAGTCAATCTTATTCTAGTCTCATTTCTATTTAGTTTTTGGTGCTTACCTCTTTGGTAACTTGCCAAGTGTTGTTTTATTGTTTTCATGTTGTTTCTATCTTGTAGTGGATGACCCATTCTTGATGAGGCAAGGCACCGCTCACTCCATATTATTCGGATATCAACACTTACATTCAAAGTTTGAGAGCCGAAAATAAAGGTAGTCAAGCAAGCCAAGAGCCTAATCGAGGTGAAAGTTCTTCACAAGAGTCATCTAATCAAGAAGTAGAGATGGATGAAGACTTTGTAGACACATAAGAAGAGCAAGGGCTCAATCATGCCCAAGGCCATGCCCAAATCCCGAAAATCCAAATCCCCCACCACCACTACAAGAACCATATCCTCAAATTCCACCACATCCACTTGAACCAGCACCACCAATTCCTCCACCACCCCAAGAACCTTATCCCTATGATCCACATCCAAATCCACCCTACCAATATAGACCGCTTTGTGAGCAAGCCACTCAAAGAAAAAATCAAGTTCATAATCCTATTCGGCTACCTCACATTGATGCTAAAAACCTTTCAATCAAGTCTCATATGTTTGGTCTAGTGGGGAGTAGAGCTCAATTCCATGGAAAGGCCCATGATGACCCGCATTCACATCTTTATAACTTTGAAGAAATATGCAATACGGGATTCAAAAGTAGTGTTTGTCAAGAATTTACCCGTCTTGCATTATTTCCTTTTTCTTTGAAGGGTCAAGGAAAGGAATGGATTATGTCACTTTCCCACCATCACTTGCAATCATGGGACGATATACAAACCGAGTTTTTGAAGCAATACTTTCCATCGGGTAGATATTTGAAGTTGAAGGTAAGAGTTGCTAATTTCAAGCAAGATTTAATTGAATCTTTGGACAATGCTTGGGACCGTTTTAAGAAGCTTTTGAGGGCGTTTCTAAATCATGAATATACTTTCGACATGAAAGTCCAATTATTTTGTAGTGGCTTGCATAAATTGTCAAGGAAAAAAAATTGATTCGGCATGCCATGGATCACTTATGATGAGCACGGCCGAAGATGTTTATAAGGCTATTGAAAGAGTGACAAGAAATGAGAAATTGTGGGATCCCGGTCCAAGTGAAACAGACGTTTCCACTTGGGATGAGAAGATTTCGAATGAGGAAGAAATTTTGAGGGAAATAGCGGTGATAAATAAGAAGATGGATGAATTACACGCGGGGAAGAGAGAGTTGAAGTGTAAAAAATGTGATGATGTGACATTTGGTGTTTTTCATATCGAAGAATTATCGGACTCCGATGTATCTACACAAGAAGAAATGAGTTTATTGAGACAACATCGGGATTTGAATAACACTCACACCAATATTCTTGAACCACATCATTTTCACCAACAAGTTCCTACTCAACAAGCCCCTGTTCATCAAAGTTCTCAATCAACGGAGGAGGTTTCTCATTTGAAAAGCTTGATTGAAAAATTAATGGGAGATGTGTTTACTCAAGCCGCCAATATGCAAACAATGATGACTTCTATTGGTATGATGTCTCAAGAGGTTGGTACTTTGAAAACATCTGTGAGTGGGCACGAAATGAGAATGAGAACGATGGAGGCATCAATAAGAGTTATTGAATACTTTTTGACTAGGGAAGGCGAGAGACATAGTAGTAGGCCACCGGGTGGATTACCAAGCAACACCGAGATAAACCCGAGGGAAGTCAATGCCATTATTTCTCGAAGTGGGAGAGTTTGTGGAAGTTATGGAGTGGCAATTCTGTGAACAATAAAGTTGGAGATGACTTGACAAGGAATTTGAAGACCAAGAGTTAACCGAGGAAGAAGAAGAAGTTGTTGATGGTTTCTTGGGAAATGATGACTATGTTGAGGTGGAGAAAGAAGAAGAAAAAGTGAAGGTTCCAAGAATATTGAAGAACCCAAGGGCTAGTGATCTAAGAACTCTATTGAATGAACACGTGAGAGAAGATCATGTTGAATGAAACACGGTTTCTAAGGAGCCTTTGGCGGTTCCTATCTAACAAGCTCAAAGGAAACCAATACAAAAATCAAGGAAAGAAAAGCAAAATGACCCAAATTGGCGCCTAACCAATGTACAAACTATCAAGGAAGCTTCACCATCTTCATCAAACGACAAAGGTAAGGGAGGTATACATTCTAACCCTACTTTAATTGATCTTGAATCACTTCCCTATCCCCCGAGAGAGGAAATTAAAAATATGAAGTTGGATAAGAAATATGCACGTTTTTTGACACTTTTTTGCACTTAAATATTAATATCCCTTCCATCGAAGCACTCACTAATATGCCGGCGTATTGTAAGTTTCTGAAGGACATACTCTCCAACAAGAAACGGTTGGAAGAATATGAGATGGTGTTTCTAAGTGAGGAGTGTTCCACTGTGCTTCAACACAAGCTCCCTCCTAAAATTAAAGACCCCATGAGTTTTAAGATCCCATGTGAGATTAGGGGAATTTTATTTAAGAAGGTGTTATGTGATCTCGGCATGAGCATAAACCTCATGTCCTATTATGATTTCATGAAACTTGGCATAGGCAAGCTCAAGCGTACGGATTTCAAAGAGTTTTGAATATCTTTCCAAAGAGTACGGCAAACTCTTTGAATATCTTTCCAAAGAGTTTGTGTGATAGGATGATGGTTTTCACTCCTACGAACACGGTGATGATTATTCGCTGTGCGGATAGCATACGTGTCATAAGAACTGGGACGATGCCCAACATGACCATCAGTATTGGTAAGCTCCGTTTTATGATAGATGTAGTCATGATAGAAATCGACGAGGACCTGAGCTGCCCAATCATATTGGGTAGAGCTTTTATGGCCACATCCAAAGCCCAGATCAACATGGACAAGTTTGAGCTAACTCTTTCTGATGCTAAGGGCTCGGAAGTCCACGGGATTATGAGACCTAACTATCCTATTCCGCCTAGAATATCAGTAATCACAGTCCATAGTGCAGAGGAAGCTGCCTCGATTCTAGGCCAAGGCAAAGTTGGTGGTGTTGACACTGTCAAGGAGAGCAGTGAGGGAGAATTCCTCTCTATCTTAAGGAAGGAGAGAGACGCTCAGTCTCAGAGTATGGTACGAGCAGATACCTCTATGCTTCTGGTTGACGAGGTAGATACTTTGTATGGAGGTGGGGCCTCCCTATCCAAAGGAGACACTGAGACTAGGGAGGGCTTGAGTGCTAAAGATAGACGGAGGCGAGCTAGAAAGCGAACTCGTAGAGTTCGATCTGTTAGAAACTCACTGGTTTCTGAGACAGTGGTTGAGGTCGGCGCCCGTTTGGATGGTCAAAATGACTGTGTTTTCCTTGGTCTCACAACTAAGGGAAAGGCACACATTCGTAAAGAAGGAAAGCAGACCTTGTAAAGGCTAACCGGGTGAAAATCTAGAAGGCGAAAGACGGTAACTCGATGGAATGAGTTTTTCTGGAAAGTCGAGTTGAGGACTCAAAACTCAGAACTACTTCTATCCCTTAGGTTTTTCGTAGTTTTCTTTAGGTTTTTAGTTTTTCTTATCTTTTTCCTTTTCTTTTCTTTGAGTCAAAAAAAAGTAACGTTAAAACATTTGAGGTTTTTTATTTTTCCGTGTTCCCATGACCGTTGGGTTAAGGATGTGCAAAAGCTTTTTTACTCAAATTGTTGAAACGTGAAATAGAGTTCCGTAGGTGTGTCTTGGATAGCATCCTAATTTTGGAATAATAAGTATATAGTCAAACCAAGATGAAGGGGGAGGCAAAGCATGAGCTTTAAAGTGAAACTGACTTGAGGAAGGATGGATTTAAGAGCAATATTTTTGGTAAAGTGTGAAAGTTAGAAAATTTTGGTTTACCCTCCTATTTTTAAATTCAAATATTTTAGGGTCAAAAAAATAAAGTAAAAAGTGGTCAACACTTTTTCTACATATCCCAATCTTCCACCTTCTACCTTTACCACTTTCCACCTTATCAATCATCTCCTTTCTAAACCCACCAATCACCATCTTTCTCATTTTCACTCCCCTCTCTATTTAAACCCTTCTTTTACCCACATTTTTTCTCACACGCACTCCACTTTTCTTATTCTTTCTCTATCACTTTTCTAAACCCATCACATTCTAAACCTCCATTTTCCCCCAAACACCCAATACATGTAGAAAAATTGTTGTGGTGCTATCTTGGCAATCTATACCAATTTTAACCCAAATTTAATCACTTTATACCTTTTTCCAAATTTTATAAATTGCAATGAGGTCATTTCTCATTCAATTTGGCTCCTAAATTTCTGGAAAATACACTTTTCAAATCGATCGAGGTGTCGGTTAGCAAAACAAGCCGAGCCGAGCCAGGATTGGGCAACTCGCCCCCAGAGAGACCACAGCTCGCCCACAGCGAGACCCCAGCTCGCCCCCAGCGAGTCCCTGCTTAAGACATGAGCTGATTTGGGGTGCTGTTCTAGCATAGCAGGATGAATCGGAACAATCGGAGTAGAAGGAATCAACCACATATTCATCGGGCTGGAGCGCAATTTGTTCTCGATGGTGACGCTATACTGGTGATTGACGGGGTGCCATGATTTGTTAGCCCCACGGTCTACGAGGCATTCCGTAACCATTGGAGCAATGCGACGGTGCAGCAAGGAAGGGGCATAGATCTTGAGGATTGCGGAGAGCTCGTTACAGACCTTATCGCTTATCACAATTGGGAGTATGTGGTCGCACCGCCTACTCGATTTAACGGGTCCCTGGTAAGAGAGTTTATGCCTATTTAGCGGTGCATCCCCATTCCCACACTGCCACAGTAAGAGGCTGCACATTTGCTGTATCGCCCACCACTATCAATGATTATTTCAATTTGGGAAGTTTGGAGGATCACCCTGAGGAGTTTGCTAATGTGTATGACCATTCTGACGATTTGTTAGCAGAAATTGGTAATTACTTTGACATCGAGTGGTATGTTGGTCGTTATGCTCGAAATTTTCAGGAGGCCGCATTACCCACTTGGGATGACAAGCTTTTACATCGGTTCATTTGTTCCGATTTACTTCCATCTGGCCATACATCCATAGTTTATGACTTTCATGCTGCCTTGATGTATTGGTTATGGTTAGAGCGGCTGGTAGACTTGGGCACACTCATACAGGGAAACATGACCGATGTAGCCAGGAAGAAAAGACCGTTCTGCCCTACGGTTATGTGATTTCAAATCTTGCACTAGCGGCTGGCTGCTCAGTGTTAGGGGCAGATATCTATGTTGACCCAGAGACCCCTTTGTCAAGAACATCCGTTCCGGCCCTCACCAATGCCAATCCACATCAAAGACCACCACCTCGACCCCGACGAGCGAGGACTGACAGTGAAGGCAATGCTGCCGGACGAGGACGAGACTTGGAGCAACTCTTTGCTCGTATCAATGGAATGGAGCGGACGATGGCTGAGACTCATCATATGGTCGGGAGGATTGTGAGAAATATAGATGCAGATGATGTTTCTAGACCCCGACGTGACCGTTGGCCTACACCGCCACCTGGTTTTGAAGGATTTGAGCCTTCTACTCCTCATTATCCTCCGGATTTTGGAAGATCTTTTGATGGAGGAGATTGACCGTATCATTGTATTTCAGAAATTAATATGTTTTGAATAATAATGAGGTGCTAAATCATGTCTGGTTAGTAGTTGTAATTTTTCCATGTAATCGTTGTGAGGACTTAAAAATGTTTAAGGTTTATTTTGTTTCTTTTACGGTACCTTTTTCGATTATTACATTTTTCTGGGCTAACGCTGTAACGAGTTTTGAGCTTTGTTGAACATTTGTTTTGCAGCGATACTGTATTTCTTGTTCACCCATGGTTTCTGGAGTGCCCCGAAGTTCACTGACTTGTTCCACTACCGCACTTGACCGAAGCTAAGTTCCTATCTTTATTTTATTTTATACATTGAGGACAATGCATCGTTTAAGTGGGGGGTACGAGTCACTTAGCTTCCATATATCGAATAATTAATAAATGATCGAATTTTAAAATTTTTAGCTTGAGTCACATTTATCTTTTGTAAACCGAGCAGGTATAGATGATGAAAGAAGCTCTTAAGCATAGTTATAACTTATTTTTGCCATGCTAACTTCAGAATTTCTTAGTAAATATCATATCATGCTGTGTGCGTAGTTTTGTATCAAACATATATTTTGTCGTTGAATCAGCCTTTTTAAGCACGTATAACTTAAATGCTGAGTCTGAAAAGTTAAATAAGAAATTATTTTTTCCGAAACGGGAACTACTTGACTTTGTGATTACTTTTTCTTGTCATACTTTCGATAAGGCTAATATCGATGATAGTGAAGTAAAACCGGGCAAGAAAAAAACAGGATTTGATTTATAATAAAAAAAGAGAAAAAAAGAGAATTGTCAACATTTAGGTTAGAGACTGCTAAACCGATGGAGCATAAAATGCATGGTTGTAAAACAAGGCAGTAGGGTAGCAAGTTCGTGGAGATTTGACGGTAGTTGCTTTCTTGGCACCCACCATTGCAAGTTACTGTCCCTAGAATCTACGCGGCCCTGGAAAATAAATAAACGTGAACTAAGAAAAGTTTCTTGGTTTCCAAATCTGCCCCGCTTCACTAGAATCTGGTATTACACCTGTATTATTTGTTAACGATAAGGAGGCGTCACAAAGTTTTGAGTGGTGAAAGTTGCTTCTAGAGGACATTATAATTCAAATCTCTCTATTTCGAATACTCTGCATGACGGTTTTTTCACACAAACATTGATTCAATGATGAAATAGTGGTTAATGCCTAACTGACAAACGTGTTTTCCATCAATTAGTAAATTATGTTTCGGTGGTTCTTTCGCCTTATGTGTTTGCTCGGGACGATCAAAGGGTAAGTGGGGGGTAGTTGATGACGGTCAATTTACACCATTAATTATCTATTTATTACCCCCGATTCTAGCTTAAATGGGCTTTAAGTGGTTAGTAATTAGTCGTCTCGTGCATAAATTACACCCGAACCGAGTTACGACTCATTATTATGTAATTAGCCATTTTATTATATTATTTCATATTACAAGCCTTGTTTTATTGTTTATTTATAGTGGGCTTATTTCGGAAGCGATTTAGCTGGACTTCGGAGGAGAAAAATGCACAGAAACGGACCAGGCAAAGCAGAAAAAGGCACAGACATATCTGCTGGCTCGCTGGCAGCGAGCCCTGCTTTGGCTGCCAGCGAGTTGACTGTTTTGCCCCTGCTTTTCTAGTCACGTTTTAGGTTTCATTAGGGTTTAAAAAAAACGTGATTTAAGACGGTTGACGGCTATTCTAAGTCGGTTTACAACCTATATAAGCTCCCTTTTTTTAGTCAATTTGTACACATCGACATATAACACAATTTATAAATTTTCAGAGCAGTTTCAGTACAGATTTTCAGCAGCATTATGTGAGTTATTTGTATTCAATTGTTCTTTCTTCTATGTTGTATTTAATTCCCCCCAATTATTATTTATCGTTTGAGGTTGTTCGGTCTTCACCGGACAATGTAGATCTAAGGATATGATATGAGGCAGTGGGGATTCCTTGTCTATAAGGATCCACAAGCCCAGCTCTGTTATCCGGTGACCTATAGATGACTTTGGTATGATCGACAATCGTGTTTTTAGTAGATCTATATAATTGCTTTATGAATCTCTATTTTATCCATTACGTATGTAGAAACGCTAAGATTTAGGTTTCCGCCGCGTCAATCTAGCCACGTCTTTATGGTGTGATTGTACTCTTAGAATTTCTTATCTTAGTAGGTATGGCTATGGCTACGTTGCTCGTCTGTTTTAATTAATGTGTAGTTAGGAAATACCAATATAGGGCTCCTAGGTCGGCTCATGAATTGATCTTCCGGGACTTTCAGTGAGATCTAGATCTGCTCTGTATTTGGGAATTGTCGACACCTAGTTATACGTAAATCGTAGATTAACAGGAGACCTAAAAAGTGAATGTTAATGGGAAAGAGACTGATGCGATCATCTAGGAAGTACGCCCAACCACAAGAATGTTGCCTAGGTGAGGAATACGGTTAATATCGGCATCCCTAGTTTTGTAAGCGTGCGAGTTATATGAGATGGAGGCCAACGAAGCGAAGTCACGTAATGTAGCACAGTGATCTAGATGGCCTACCCGGAGCTAGATCTAGTTTAGGGGATGACTCCCATAGCCAATATAAGAGAAATACGAATCGGGTTCATAGTTGTGAAGTGTTGTTTAATTATATAGTTCACTAATTCCAAACGATAACCTAATAATTGGGGAGGTTAATTACTTGTATTTCTAGGTGTTGTGTCGAGTCGTGTCCTTTTTCTTTTCTTGTCATTTGATGGTCATAGACCTCTTCTGTGTTCTTGGCAAGATTAATTAGTTGTTAATAGATAAAATTATTCACAAATTTGTTCTCCGTGGGATCGACCTTGATTCGCTATAGCTATACTACGATGGACCTAGTCCTCTTGCTAGTATTGGTTTATGGTGATCGAGTATTTTATTATCACTTGACTGATCATGTCAATCAATCTTCAAATTTTCTTGTTTTGTCGAACTGATAATACAAGATGAAGTTTAATACCAATGACTGATCCGTCAAGTGAGCTCACGCAATAGGACAAAGACCAATCCCTTTGGCAACTTCATTTGCTCAATTGTCCATAACTAATTAGGTACATGGAATTGTTGATACCAATGACTAGTCCGCTAAGTGAGCTCACCCAATATAGAAAAGACTAATCCCCTTGGTGAATTCCAGTACATTGCTGATCATAGTTGTATCAGTCCTTAACTTAGTAAATCTTTCACTATCCAATGGTTTTGTGAAAATATCAGCAAGTTGATCTTCAATAGGGATGTAAAGAACCACCACATCTTTATTTTCAACATGATCTCTTTTAAAATGATGTCTCACATCAATGTGCTTGGTTCTTGAGTGCAAAACATGATTTTTTGTGATTGCAATTGCACTTGTGTTGTCACACATTATAGGAATTTCTCTTTCTTCAATTCCATAATCCCTTAATTGTTGTCTTAAGCAAAGTATTTGTGCACAGCAACTTCCAGCAGCAATGTATTCAGCCACAGCAGTAGAAGTTGATATTGAATTCTGTTTCTTGCTAAACCAGGAAACCGGTCTATTTTCCGTCAACTGACAGGTTCCTGTGAAGCTTTTTCTATCAATCTTGCATCCAGCATAATTAGAATCTGAGTAGGATATAACCTTGAAGCTTCCATCTTTTGAATACCAAATTCCTACATCCAAAGTATCTTTTATATACTTGAGAATCCTTTTGACTGCAGTTAGATGACTTTCCTTAGGTTTTGATTGAAATCTTGCAAAAACACCTACTATTGGGGAGATTTTGCATCATAAAAACAAAAGAAAATTTATAAACCTATACTTAACATGCAAACTAACTCCTAACCGACCAAATATCGGGTAGTTGATAGCATAGTAGGGTAAGTACAGGGTCGATCCACAGGGAATTGGGATGTTGAATCTAATTTCATTAATTCCTTTCAATTGTTACTCATAATACGAAAGGAAAAACATAAAAGCGTAAAGAACAATGAAACTAAATCTAACCTAGGAAACAAAATAAAACAATCTAATCTAAAGACATGGGGTCAAACATTGAACAAACCTAGTGATCTCAATTCTAGTTATCTCATGATTTCAAGTCAATTTGTGGTTTCACCCTTTTCACGAGACACAAATCCCTAATCTCTTAGTGAACTTATCTCTCAAGCTAGAACTCCTACTTCCGTAGCAACTTCAATTATCTATCTCTCATCTTTCGAGTGTTGAGGCCGATTTACCAAACAAAACGACGGGTGTAGATTCAAGTTACTCTCGTATAATCGAATCTAACAACCTAGGAATCTAACCAATTAATTTGTCACATAATCAACGGCTAAAAACCCTATCTTTCTATGGTGATCTAAGGTTTATGCAACTTCCGTATTATAAACATCAATAGAAAACAAATCTTTCAATCTATTCTCATGGCATCATAAACACATAGAAAAGATACAAAACGAAATCAAATCATGAAGAGAAACTGGAATTGAATTAATCGAAGAGAACTCACATAGTTTCATACAAGGATTGATCCAAGAACGGAAAAGAAAAGCATCTAAACTACTCCTAATCTAACCTCGGTTCACCCGAGCACAAGGCTCGGGTGACCGGCCTTCAAATCTCCAAGGGGCGGCTGCTCTTTTGTGTTTGATGTGAAGAAATTTCTGAATGAATTTAGGGTTTGGGGCTGCTGTGCTTTAAATAGAAAACGAGGGCGGTTGCTACGGTAACCTAAGTCGGTTTCGGCAAAAAAACGGCGGCGGACGCCCGTCCGAATATGTGGACGCCCGTCCACTTTCTCGAACGGGGGTTGGACGCTCGTTTGGACAGCGTCAGAACTCTCTGTATGTGAATTACGATTATGGACGCACGTTCAAATGACCAGACGCCCGTCCATAGTGGACGCTGCATGGACGCTCGTCCACATTTGCTGGACTTCGATTTCTTGATCATTATCCTTTCTTTCCTCCATCTTTATCCTCTTGTATCATCTCTATCTCTTATCAACACTTCAAATTCGACTTTAGCCTCTTCCAAATCTCTTCCAAAGTTAAAGATATGTATCTACACACATCGAAAAACATACCAAAACGTAACACAATTCCAAAACAACATAAAATCACCAAATAAGCATATAAATCGATACGTTTTCATATTTAACTATTAAAAACCTCATTTACTCAATATTTACATATATAGCTCAAAATCTATGAAAATCATACGAATGTAGGGAAATTGATATAGAAAATATATGTAAAAATCACTATAAATTAGCCCTTAACATATTCATAATAATATATTCCAATATTTTCACTTTTTCACATTTTTCTAACACACGTCAGAATAAGCTTTTGCCCTCATAGCAGAATAGGACATTTCGAGATAATCCCCTACCTTACTCCAATCATAAGGCAGGTTTTTCTAACTATCGTGAGCTTTTGGTCATCATAGTGGAATAGGACATACGTGGTATACCCTACCTCACCCAAATCATAAACCAGCTTCCGACACACACAATTACAATTATGTTTACTTAGAGATTTACGGTCAATTTGGCGGTGGAAAAGATTATTTTCTAGTAGCACGGACTTTGAGCATAACACCTCAAGAAAAAAATTTATTACTATTGCAAAGACTTAATCACGTTTCACTTATCACATTCAAACTTACAGATATTCACAGTATGTCATACTTTAACTCTAAATACAAACTACTAAACTTTTCAAGAATTGTACATAAGCAAAGAAACATGCTATAATCATCAAAAATCTCCAACTAAAATGGGGTAGGCTTTCAACATTTAGCTCATCATTTACTATGGCATGTGAAAAAGAGTGTCGGGTGAAACAACTAAAATTACTAAATATACAGAATATATGCAAAAATGATATAAACTCAAGCAAAGATATGCCTTTGTCTACTCGGGACTTAACAAAAAATTTGAAAATTAAGCACTTTTCATAGAAATATAATAGAAATTGAGCAAACGACTCATAGATACATATAAACCATCCTCTCCCCCACACTTAGATTGCAACTTGTCCTCAAGTTGTGCGAAATAATAAATTAGAGAACTTAGCTGATTGGATGCTGGCAATTCTGGAGGAACCAACAAGAACCAGGATTGCTTGCATAGTTCAGTAGACTGTGGAGCATCACAGGTAAACTGAATTCATCTTTAAAGTGCACAATAGCTATAGAAAGTATCCTGCAGACTTGATTAGTGCAAAAAGAGTCTTCGGGGAAAAAGAAAAGATTACATATATAAAGCACATGAAGAAAAGGATCATAAAGATTTTTCAACTTAAGCTCAACTAAAGATGGACACATATACAAGAAAATATCACAAACTCGTAGGCTAGATGCAACTATATGAAAATATACTACACTGCAGCCTACATGATATGCAATAATAATAATGATGGCATATGGAAAACCAACAGTAACCATCATGAAAAAAAAACGAGGTAGTATTACGGAAACCGACAGTTAACTACACTCAAGAAAAATAAAAGAAAAATAGAAAAACAATGCAACTAGATGATATGCAACTAAATGATATGCATCTAAGTGATATGCAAAAATAAAAGAAAAAAAATAAAAGAAAGAAAACTAGCCCACTCATTTGCAACACGACATGTATATAATAAACGTCTACCAGATAATGACAGTTTACGATAAACGACAGTACTGTTCATTACATGCAGTGTAGACGCGCTTTAAGACTCGTCAAAGGTGATAGCATTATGGAAAACCAACGAGCTTAGCTATACTAAACGAGATATAACTCATATGGACCGGACGTAGCATACGGAAAACCAACGATTACTACCCAAATGAGTTATAAAAATAACAAGGAAGCACATAAGTCTCAAAGCTCACAAGATTCATCACAGCGGTATGTAGCATACGGAAACCGACATTAGCTACTAATTAACAAGAAGAACAGTTATAGCTTACGAGAACCGACAGTCACTACAACATGCCTAGATGAATCATATATAAGGAATTGATCAATTATCTAACATGGATTCATAGATGGAAAAATAAAATCACATAAGTTCAGGACATCTACGTAAAATGAAATAGCCACAGAAGCTCGTATGAAAAATCCACATCAAATAAAAGCATTGAAAATAAAATCAAGGAAAACAGAACCTGGACTGCATTCCGGACGAACGTTCAAAGGAAGTCTCAGTCCTGGACGGGCGTTCCACTTTGCAGCCGCTCGTCTGCCTTGAAAACCGACTGGACGGGAGTTTAGAATTACAGACGCCCGTCTGATCCTTCACCACTTTTGTTGGGGAGATTTTGCATCATAAAAACAAAAGAAAATTTATAAACCTATACTTAACATGCAAACTAACTCCTAACCGACCAAATATCGGGTAGTTGATAGCATAGTAGGGTAAGTACAGGGTCGATCCACAGGGAATTGGGATGTTGAATCTAATTTCATTAATTCCTTTCAATTGTTACTCATAATACGAAAGGAAAAACATAAAAGCGTAAAGAACAATGAAACTAAATCTAACCTAGGAAACAAAATAAAACAATCTAATCTAAAGACATGGGGTCAAACATTGAACAAACCTAGTGATCTCAATTCTAGTTATCTCATGATTTCAAGTCAATTTGTGGTTTCACCCTTTTCACGAGACACAAATCCCTAATCTCTTAGTGAACTTATCTCTCAAGCTAGGAACTCCTACTTCCGTAGCAACTTCAATTATCTATCTCTCATCTTTCGAGTGTTGAGACTGATTTACCAAACAAAACGACGGGTGTAGATTCAAGTTACTCTCGTATAATCGAATCTAACAACCTAGGAATCTAACCAATTAATTTGTCACATAATCAACGGCTAAAAACCCTATCTTTCTATGGTGATCTAAGGTTTATGCAACTTCCGTATTATAAACATCAATAGAAAACAAATCTTTCAATCTATTCTCATGGCATCATAAACACATAGAAAAGATACAAAACGAAATCAAATCATGAAGAGAAACTGGAATTGAATTAATCGAAGAGAACTCACATAGTTTCATACAAGGATTGATCCAAGAACGGAAAAGAAAAGCATCTAAACTACTCTAATCTAACCTCGGTTCACCCGAGCACAAGGCTCGGGTGACCGGCCTTCAAATCTCCAAGGGGCGGCTGCTCTTTTGTGTTTGATGTGAAGAAATTTCTGAATGAATTTAGGGTTTGGGGCTGCTGTGCTTTAAATAGAAAACAGAGGCGGTTGCTACAGTAACCTAAGTCGGTTTCAGCAAAAACGGCGGCGGACGCCCGTCTGAATATGTGGACGCCCGTCCACTTTCTCGAACGGGGGTTGGACGCTCGTTTGGACAGCGTCTGAACTCTCTGTATGTGAATTACGATTCTGGACGCACGTTCAAATGACCAGACGCCCGTCCATAGTGGACGCTGCATGGACGCTCGTCCAGATTTGCTGGACTTCGATTTCTTGATCATTATCCTTTCTTTCCTCCATCTTTATCCTCTTGTATCATCTCTATCTATTATCAACACTTCAAATTCGACTTTAGCCTCTTCCAAATCTCTTCCAAAGTTAAAGATATGTATCTACACACATCGAAAAACATACCAAAACGTAACACAATTCCAAAACAACATAAAATCACCAAATAAGCATATAAATCGATACGTTTTCATATTTAACTATTAAAAACCTCATTTACTCAATATTTACATATATAGCTCAAAATCTATGAAAATCATACGAATGTAGGGGAAATTGATATAGAAAATATATGTAAAAATCACTATAAATTAGCCCTTAACACCTACTGCAAAGGATATATCAGGTCTGCTGGCAGTAAGGTACAACAGACTGCCTATCATCCTTCTGTATAAAGTCTGATCAACATATTTGCCTTCTTTGTCTTCATCCAATCTAATGTTTGTACTCATAGGAGTTGATACTTTGGTGCTGTTTTCCATACAAAACTCTTCAGCAGCTCCTTGGTATACTTGGTTTGATGAATGAAGATTCCATCTTTCATCTGTTTGACTTGTAAACCCAAGAAATAGTTCATTTCTCCCATCATACTCATTTGGAATTTACTTTTCATCAGATTAGCAAACTTTTCACATAGTAATTCATTTTCAGAACAATAAATTATGTCATTAACATAAATCTATACCAGCAAGGTGCTGTCTCCTTCATTAATTCTGAAAAAAGTCTTGTCAATAGTACCTTTGGAAAAACCATTGTCCACCAAGAATTGAGATAGGGTCTCATACGATGCTCTTGGTGCTTGTTTCAAACCATAAAGTGCTTTATTGACTTTGTACACTTTATCTTCTTGATCTTTAACTTCAAAACCAGGAGGTTGCTGAACATAGACATCCTCTTCCAGATTGACATTCAAAAATGCACTTTTGACATCCATCTGATATACTTTGAAGTTTTTGTAAGCAGCATATGCCAAGAATAATCTTATAGCTTCCAATCTTGCAACAGGGGCATATATTTCATCAAAATCTATTCCTTCTGCTTGAGAATAGCCTTTTGCTACTAGTCTGGCCTTGTTCCTTACAATGGTACCAGATTCATCCAATTTGTTTCTATATACCCATTTGGTTCCAAATATATTTGCATGATTAGGCCTTTCTACTAGTGTCCAAACTTGATTTCTTTCAAATTCATTCAGTTCTTCTTGCATAGCAATTATCCAATCTGGATCTGATATTGCTCCTTCAACAACTTTAGGTTCTATTTGAGATAGAAAACAAGTGAACATTGCTTCTAATTGTCTTATAGTCCTTAAACCTTGCTGTATATTGCCAATGACTTGTTCAGCAGGGTGATCCCTTTACCATTGTGGGTTTTGGTTAGATTGATTCTCAGGAACATCATATTCAGTAGGGTCTGCTGTTGTTTCGGCAAGGGGTTCAGCAGATCCTTGAACTGCCTCAGTTGTTGCATCAGATTGTTACCAGCATGGTGTTCAGCAGGGGCAGAGTCAGAAACCTTTAACTCATTTATCCTTTCCAAAACATCAACACATTCTGGATCAGTGACTTGTTGATTCTCAGCAGGTTCTGAAGCTTCATCATCCATTCCAGTGAACTTTGGTTCATCAAATACAACATGTATTGTTTCTTCATGTTTCAGTGTCCTTTTATTCAGTACCCTGAATGCCTTGCTGACAGAAGAATATCCCAAAAAGATTCCTTCATCTGATTTAGGTTGGAATGTCTTCAATTGCTCCTTATGATTTAACATAAAACATTTACTTCCAAATGGATATTTTGTGTATAGCATGCGGTATTAACTGCTTCAGCCCAATATCTTTCAGGTAATAATGCTTCACAAATCATAGTTCTTCTTGCTTCTTTTGAAGTTCTGTTTCTTCTCTCAGCAGCCCCATTTTGCTGATGTGTACCAGCAGCAACTAGTTGGTGTAGCACACCATTTTTCTCACAATATTCACTTATAACTTTATTGAGAAATTTAGTACCCTTGTCTGATCTGATCTTCACTACTGTCAAACTTTTCTCATTTTGCAATCTTTTCAAAAGTTCAGGCATCTTTTGAAGTGTTTCACTTTTCTTGTTCATGAATACTACCCAAGTGTATCTTGAATAATCATCCACAACTACTAGAGTGTACTTCTTTCCTGTTACACTTGTTGGTGTTACTGGTCCAAATAGATCCATGTGCATCAGTTCCAAAACTCTTTTTGTTGACTGCTTAGTCTTTGACTTGAAGCTTTATTTTGTCTATTTACCTTGCCGACAAGCATCATCAAAATTCAGATGATTTAACTTTTTATGCCATAACCAATTTAGTTCTGACTTGGTATGCATAATCAGACAAGTTTCTAGAACAACAGTAGACCAATCCACAACATACATGTTTTGTTGTCTTCTTCCAGCCAACACAACTTGATCACCTTTTTCACGAATGATAATACATGTGCCTTTGTAAAAAATGACCTTGTAACCTATGTCACAAAACTGTCCAGTGCTCAGTAGGTTGTAGTCCAGTCCTTCCACAAATGCAACATTCCTGATTGTTAATCCATTTCTCACAAGTGTGACATATCCTCTTGTGTATCCTGGTGTGTTCTTATTGCCAAAATTCACTCTTGGACCATCCTTTGCCACAAAATTTGACAAACAATGCTTATTCTTTGTCAAATGTCTGGAACATCCACTGTCAAAGTACCAGACACCCTACAAAACAAAGTTAATGTATTTTAGGTACCCAAAACTGTTTGGGTCCATGATGGTCAGTGGTAAGCATGTCCCTTGGCAAGTTTCCATAAGGTCTTCTTTGAAAGGTATCATATTTTTTTTCATACATGTATTCTACACAACCATAAGGTCTAACATTTGGTTGTGTAGGAATCACATGTGCTTTCTGGCCTTTTGGTATGTAATGTTGTTAGAGTGATTTCTATTGTTAGAAGCACCAGCATAACCATTAGTTTGCTGTATGTTAGGAACAACCCTGTAATATGAAGTCTGCTAAGGTCTCTGCTGAGGTCTCTGCTGAGGTCTTATATAAGTCCTCTACTGATTCCATTGCTGAGGTTTTACCCTAGCAGCATGGTTATACCTGTTGTTTTCTAGGAGTAAGAGCAGGAATATTCCAATCATCATTAGTAGGGAACAATCTACCTTTCCCCCCTGAGATAAGTATCCCTTGAATGATTGACATTTTTTGATTTCGGATTCTTGTCCTTGGAATATTTTTGATTTTTTCTTTTTTGTGGTCCACCGACTTGGTAGCAGGTCTGCTATCAGCAGGTCTAGAAGGTACAACAATCCTATTTTTGGATTTAGTCCTTTTGTTAGGTGTTGTTGACCTTTTTGACTTCTGATTTTGCTTTCTTGAAGTTTTCTCAGTAGTCTTCACGGCCTCAGCAACCTTTTTGGGAGTTGGATCTTATGTAGGCACAAACTTAGGACCAATTCTGGTACTAGGTTCAGTAACCTTACTGGATCCACTCTTATTAGATTGTTGAGTTCCAAATCCAAGGCCTGTTCTATCTCCATATGGCTTTCCAGATTTGAATGCAATGGAGGAACAAGATTGTTCAGTAGATTCAGCAGCTACTGAATGTACAGCAGGCTTACACTGATTCTTACCAATCTCTTTTTCCTTACCCTTGAGATTTCTTAATTCAGCTTTTAACCTTTCAACTTCTATTTGAAGACATTCTTTTCAGCCTTCACAATCTCATAACCAGACTGTATTATCCTCAGTTGATTAAGGATGGCATCTAAAGTTTCTTCATTGTCAGAATATTTAGGATTTGAACCACAAGTTGATTCATAATCACTTTCAGCAGGAGTGTTTATAGATACAGAATTGTATACCTCATCTGTTTCATCCACATTTTCCATTAAAGCATAATCATCCATATCAGCAACAAATGCAGTATCATCATATTCATTTCCTTTTTCTGATTCTACTTCATATCCTGATTCATCTTCGGCAACCATAGCCTTCTTGCCAGATCTTCTTTGTTGATTTTTTCTCTTCAGTAGGTCTGGACAATCAGGTCTGAAATGTCCATGCTTCTTGCAGTTGAAGCAAAGATAATCAGGTTCCTTATTCTGTTTTAGTTCAGGACCGTCAGGTTTGAAGTGTCCTGGTTTCTTGCACTGATAGCACAAATAATCATTGTCTTTCTTGAATTCTTCCTTCTTCTTTTGACTAAACTTCTTTGTGAAATTCCTTGGAGAACCCCGTCCAGTTTTCATCATTCTGATTTTCTTGCTCAGTAGGGCAATTTGCACTTGTATCTCATCCAATAGATCATCTTGAGCTCCTGATGTTTCTTCTTGATGTGTAGCAGCCAATGCAGTGGTCTTTGGTTCTTCTTTTTTAGTCTCAGATACAAGTTTCTTACTGAATTCATAAGCCTTGGGATCTGAAAATAATTTGAAGGTGTCCTCTTCATGTAAACTTCTCATCTCTTCTATGGCAGTCACCTTCATCTCCCAAAATTCTTTTGCAGGTAAAGCTTCTAGAATTTTTGAATTTATTTCTTCCTTTGAATACTTTACACTCAGTAGGATTACTTCAGAACAGAAGCACTGCTCCGATACCAATTGTTGGTCCCTTGAAAAGTCTTTGGTTAAGTTTAGAGGGGGGGTGAATAAACTTAACACTTAAAACTTTTGGAGGTAACAAACTCAGCAACTTCAGCAGCCTGCTGATTGCTCAGTAGTCTGCTGACACTCAGTAGTCTGCTGACTGTTGATTTTACTGAATTTGTTGTAGCGGAATATATTCAAGTTAATTCTTATTACTTGTTGTTAAAATATGATACCCAAGTATTAGATACTCATTAGTGTATGTGTGTGATTCAGTTGCTAGTTCCGTAGGTTGTTGTGCTAAATATACTAAATGTAGAATGTAAATGCAGAAAGTAAGTAGGCAGGTTTTATAGTGGTTCCAGGTGGTGTAATCCTGCTAGTCCACTCTTCTCATGTGATGTTGGAGGTAATTCACTAGAGATCCTTGAGGTTGCAGTTACAAAAATCCCTAAGTTGTTTGTCCTTCACCAATAACTATGGCTTCACAGACTGAACACTTAGAACATGTAGGATTGCTGCTCCAAAGTCTTCCAATGGTCCTTGAAGGGTAGGATTGCCTCTTCACCAGCTCCACCACAAACAACAGTCCTTGACACCCAAAGATGCTTCACTGTCTTCAGCAGGGTTCTTATAAAAGAAAGTTTGAATCAAGTAAGTGATTCAGCTTTCAGCAGCTTGATCAAGATGATATGATCAGCAACTTGGATTCTTCAATTGTGTAAACTTGATGTATCTTGATAACATATTACACTTGAAGAAGTTTACTGGATCTATAGCTTTAAGTTCAGTAGGGTCGCAGGGTGACTTCTTGATAAGAATCTGAAGCTCAAGATTATCTGTTGTTTTTCTCTCAAAAATCATCATCATTTTATGTATCAGGGGTCTTCTATTTATAGGTGAGATCGACTCCTTGTGATTTATGTTTGAAATTCAAACATAGCCGTTTCAGATTTGTCCCATCTTGACTTGCTTTCTGTCCCTGTACATAGTACTGACACTGTCAGTTTACTTTTTTCCAGATTTCAGACTATTCACCCTTTGACTTGTATCCATTGGATAAACCTCTGTTTATTTCCAACATCCCTTTAATCTTGGCCATTGATTTTTTGACAAAACCAAGAGTTGTTATCTGTCATTTTCCTTGTAATCTTCCAATGTAACCTTTGATTAAATTGAAATATAAGTTCAGTAGGTTCCTGTGTATGTATGTCTGCTGAAATACATATCAGTCAGCTGATCCAAGGTTTTTGTGTCTATAATACACTGCAGCTGACTTCTCTTATATCGAACTTTTCATTATTAAGTTAGATTACACCATTTTAATCATAACCAAGTTCCAATCACCATTTAACTTGTGGAACTTAGACCTTGTACACAAGGTATATGCAACCAGTTTAGGTCATCACAGACTTCCATAAATTCTGATTCCATATCCTTGACTTTAACTACTAAGTTTGATCCCTTAGCCTTCAATAACTGAGAGCCCTCAGCCTTTAGTCTTCAGCAGGTTTCCAAACTAGTCTACTGACTCAGGTACCCTACTGACCTAGACAGTTCTGCTGATGAAAGTCAGCTGACCTTTTACAGTGCTTGTTTGATCAAACCTATACAAAGATCAAACTTTAATAAGCCTATACATTTGATCTATACTTCTTTTTGCTTTTGCTCTATAACAGCTAGTCTGGCACTCATCGCTAAAACTTAAAATAAGTCCAACAGAGAGTTTTATGTAATGTCTCTGTGTATATATCTATATATATAGAGAAAGTAGTGGATGGTAACTGTCAGATAAAGTGATGTACGTGCACTGTAGCATTAACCACGATTAAAGTTGGAATAAATGAGATTTTTCCACGTGTCCCACTAGTTGAATGCATGATAGTTGTAACCGTTGGATATTTGTAATTGCGGTTATAAAGGATAGGAATAAAATCCAATTACTGTTGACTTCATATAAGTTTGACTATTTTGTAACGTATAATTCAGCAGCCTTCATCTTCAGTAGACTTGGATCAGCAGTCTGCAGATAAAGAATGGCTCAGCAGCCTGCTGACAAAGTAACTCTGCTGATCTTCAATTCCACTTTGTTGGTCCCTTGGAAAGGCTAACACAAGTTTAGAGGTGGGGTGAATAAACTTGTCCCTAAAACTGGATTTAAAACAAATTAAGGTTCAGTGAAACTTGTGTGGAGTTAAGCTGACAAAGGTGAGTTTAAGTCAAACTGACTTAAGCTTGAAACTGAGTCAACCGGCAGCGGATTAAATTTTAGCCTTTTTCTTCATCTTGTTATTCTCTGTGAAAACTGAATGTAGTAAACTGAATTCTGCTGAATGTCAGTTTATGAACTGTGAGGTGTATAACAATCAATTATCAAAATGCTGTAAGTAAATAAGTAAGTGCGTAAAGTAAGTAAAACAAGTATTATAGAGGTTCCAGGTGGTGTAATCATGTACGTCCTCTCTTCCCCTGTGGTGCGGAGGAAAATTCCACTAGAACTTCTTGAGGTGAACTGTTACAAAAAGTCCTAAACAATAGTCATTGGCTAATCCCTAGCGTCACTATCTAAACAGTTGTAGAACAGGTAGAATTGCTGTTTTACAATTGCTTGAACACTGATCCTTGGAGGGTTGAATTGCCTCTTCACCAGCTACCACCACAAACACAGTCTACCCGACTGCTTGTCACAACTGTCCTTGGCGAAACCTTCCCTGTTTGCTTCACAGTCTAAAACCTTTGATGTGAAATCAAAGTTTGGCTGAGAATCAATAAATTGATTCTTGTTTGTGGTTCTTCAAAGTGTCTGATTCTTGATGAAATCTGTGTAGCTTGAACACTTGAAGAATTCTAGATATGATCTTGTTATAGCGCAGAGATGATAGTAATTCGAATAAAACGACTAATGCACAAAGTTGCTTGATGATACTTGTAAATTCGTTGTTGTTATCCTTTGTGCAAAGTCTTCTATTTATCTGGCTTCATTTCGAATTGTATCAACGTCTCTCTTGTAACGGCTATATTTTCTGACCGTTCTGCTGTGTCAGTAACTCATCCAATGAAATTGCTTCCTTTATAACGTTCGACTGTACGATCAGTTTGTTGGATGGCTGACTTATAAAACTAAGTTTCCTTATCAGTTTTATACTGAGTTTATCACTTGTCAGTTTCTTGAATGACTTGGAGCATTACCTGAGATTTTACTCTTCTTCAAATATCAGTACTCCGGTTTTCATCTGATTATAATTGACTTAATCAGAGTACACCATGACTCATTATCATCTAAGAATTCATTGTCCTTATGATTCTTAGGTCTTCATACAAGATCCATAAAGTCAGTTCAGGTCACCACAATCTTGCCTAAAGTCTAACTTTACAGTCTCGACTTGTAATCTTCATAACTAAGTTTGAACCCTCAGTTCTTCAATCTTCAATAACTGAGTCTGTGTCCCTCAGTTCTTCAGTCTTCTAGATAAGCCAACTGAGTCTGTGTCCCTCAGCGAACTTACCTTCTTCAGTTCCTTGTAGGTGTATTCTGAGTCAGTTTGTTTATCTTGATGATTTCCAATTTTCTGAATGATTTCCAGTTTTTCAGTTTTACGACACACTAATTATTACAGTGCTTGTCTGATGTAACTTATACAAATATCAGACTCTAGTAAAACCTATACATTCAGTTCTAGACGTCTTTTAGTTTTTCACTATAACAGCTGGCTTCAGCACTTCATCAATGGGGTTAAAATAATACTTTAAACAAATATGATGATTTATCATCAAAACATAAATTTTATTTCCAACAATGTACCCCTTTTTGATGATGCCAAAATTCTCCCTAAAAGAAAAGCTTAAAGATCAAAACAATATAAAACAATGTAAAACTAGAAACTGGATTTCATTAGAATGAGCAAAAACTGGAATAGTTACATTTTTATTCAAAATAGTGTAACTAGATACTAAGTTCTCTTCTGTTCTTTTTGCATAACTGAATCAAATTTTCTTGCTTTGTCATACATATGAAAATCATCTTTTAGCTTGGAGTCTATCTTTGAAAAGGTTTTGTTGTAGTCAACTTGACTACCTTCTTTCCATCTTCTCCATTGAAATAGCTTTGGCAAGTCTGATTCTTTCAAGTAGTAATTTTCAAATTCTGCTATATCTGCTTTCATTTGTTTAGTCTTGTCTTTAATCTTCAGTTTATCATCAATCCTCTGATTCTTCTTATACTGTGCAATTTTCTGCTTTGAGAATAAATCATATAAAAAGTAGTTCAAGGATTCTTCAGTTGTCTTGTCCTTGTACTTAGCTTTGATAGGATTATGATCGTTGGTAAATTTCATCCATAGATCCTTTGTTAGAGCAACTCTTCTGTCTCTAGGTTGACTGTACTTTTCAATGAGTTGTTCGTCAGTTAGTTCTTTCCTTAAGAACTTAGGATCTGATTTGTATCTTTGCAATTCATCTTCAAGTCACTTTATTTCTCCAAGTAACTTCAGCTTCCCCTTTTTTGGCATCATACAACTGATCTACCAGGGCATGGGTTGCTTTTTGATCTTCTGAGATCTGTCGCTGAGAAGCAAGTACTTCCTTAAGCTGAGTTTCTAACCCGTAAATATGTTGATTCATATGCCAGTGAGCCTGTGCATGTGTTTCCCTATCTACTGCGGTTGAGTCTTCAAGTTTTTGTTTGAGTAACACAATTTTTGAAGCAGAACTTGAACTTGAACTTGACTTGTGGATCATCTCTAGTCTTGCATGAACTGAAACATCTGTTCTAGTTCTGTAGTCGAGATATCCAGAGATGTTTGATAGAAGACCGTTTTGTGCATCCTTGTTACTGGGCACAATCTTCAAATTTTATGAACTTTTGCTAATTCATCCTTTGTGAGGATGTCAGAGGGATCATAAGTATCTTTTATTGGATCCTTAACCTGAGTATTATCTTCAATAATCATCAGTTGTTGATTAGCAATTCGATCAGCTGCTTCCTAATTGTCACTTCTCTGATTTTCAACTGGCAATCCTTCTTGTTGAGGTACATTTTGCATTGCTAGAGGTTGGTGTTGAGTTTTTGTTTGCAAAACTGTAGTTTCATCAACTTCTTTTCTTGATTCATCATCTTTATCATCATCATTCTTCTTTGAAGTATCTTTGGATAATGAGGCTGATTCTCTTCTTTTTGCTAGTTTAGTGAATCTTTTGAAGCAATTGTCAAGAAATTATGAAATAGGAAACAGAGCATATAGATCTCTAACTTCCAATTTCTCCAAGAGTAGTTTCTCTTCAGTCTGTAGACTGACATCTCGAGAATCTTCTGGTTTAAGTTTCATCTTCATCAGCTTGATGATTCTATCAGCTTCAAAAACTGGTGCTGATTGCTTTGAGCTGAATGATGTTGTAACTAGAAGTATGGTCAGTAGTGACCTTTTCTTGTGTAACTTCAATTGTCAGTTGTTGTTGTTGTTCCCCCTCAGTTGGTGCTTTCTCTCTTCAGATGTTTGGGTACAAGCATCTTACAACTGATCTTACTTATGCTGTTTCAGCTTTTCGCTTTATTCCTCTGTGTTCAGTTTCTTGCTGAGACACGGTTTCCTGACCTGCTTCAGGTTGGGAAGTTGTTCCTGCGATTTCCTTTGTAACTACAGTTTGCCTTGTTTGCTTCCCTTCCTTGATTCTTTCTAAGTAAAACTGAATGATTCCACTGAGTGTCTTATTTAGTCGGAATCTGTCAACAGTCACTTGACCTTCTGCTTGAACCCTTTTTACACTGTCTAATTCAGCTAAATGTTGTCTCTTGAATTGATTGACAATTTAACCTGCCCAATTGAATTCTATTCCATCCCAGATTATATTCATGAGATAAATATTTTCTTCTGACGGTATACTGATGTCTTTTGATTTTCCAATGACATGTTTGCTGAGCCATCTGCTGAGGTGTCAAAATTCTGGCTTGATTTTGTCTACATGAATACCAGGTTCGATTGGTTCTATAGAAAAAGTAAGTTGCTCAAGAAAAGCTTCTCTTTTCAATGGTAGAGTAGTCCAATCTGTTGTTGTCACAGTTGAATTTGTGAAGCCAAAGAGTGTCCTTATGACGCTTTCATTGAGAACAATGTGATCTCCATGAACTTTGGTCATCAGAGAGTCTCGTACCAAACGCATATTTTGCTAAAATTGCAAAATTCCTTCTACATCACGTTCTTCTTTGAACTTAACTTCCAGGATGTTTCTCAAGCCTGGTTGTTTCACGATTTTATCACATACCCAGCTTGCTAACAGAGTGTTTGGACACATAGCTTCATACATTTCGAATGTCAGTTCATCCAACTCTGTTATTAATCTTTCTTGTTTTGATTTTTCTGAAGTGGCCATGTTTGAGTGTGAACACAAAAATTGATTTTTGAGAAGAGAGAGATTTTGAAGGGTTTGTTTTGTTTTCTGGAAAGGGATGAGGATTTTGAATTTTGATTGAAAATAATGTGAACGGAGGTTGAATAAATAGGTAGGAAATTCTGGCGGTTGAGTAGTACAACTTTTCGAATTCTTTGATGGTTTTGGGTAACCGATACATGTACTGTTCTGACAATCGTGGGGAGTACACGTGGAGTTCTGACAAAATGAACTACGGTAATTTAGTGCGATATAACCGCTGTCGCTTTTATCTTGTCAACCTTTGACTAAATTTGACTGGAATAGAAACTGATGCTGAGATCAGTTTTAGAAATAATGTCCAGTTCCATCAAATTTTCAGTTTCAGTTAATCAGTTTGAGATTGTTGATGTCAATGACTAATCTGTTAAGTGAGCGCACCCAACATAACAAAGATTAATCCCTTTGCCGAATCTCTGACTTAACTGATTTAACTGACTTTGATTATTCCCAACTCAGTTCTTAATTTGGCAAATCTTTCTTTGTCCAATGGCTTTGTAAAGATATCTGCCAACTGATCTTCAGTAGGTACATAAAGAACTGTTATATCCTTCTTCTCCGGATGATCTCTTATGAAGTGGTGACGCACATCAATGTGTTTTGTCCTTGAGTGTAACACTGGATTATCAGTGATTGCAATTGCACTTGTGTTATCACACATTATGGGAATCATTCCTTCTTATATCCTATAATCTCTTAATTACTGTCTGATCCATAAAACTTGAGCACAACAACTTCCAGCTACTATGTACTCTGCTTCAGCTGTTGAAGTTGAGATTGAGTTTTGCTTCTTGCTAAACCATGACACAAGTCTGTTTCCTAGTAACTGACATGTGCCTGGTGTGCTTTTTCTGTCCACTTTGCATCTAGTATAATCTGAGTCTGAATAAGAAATCAGCTTGAATTCTCCTTCTTTTGAATACCATACTCCAACTCCATCTGTGTCTTTCAAATATTTCAATGTCCTTTTCACAACTGTGAGATGACTCTCCTTTGGTTTGGACTGAAATCTTGCACATACACCGACAGTAAAAGATATGTCTGGTCTACTTGCTGTAAGATAGAGTAAGCTTCCAATCATCCATCTATAGAGTGCTTGATCAACATCTTTGCCTTCTTTGTCTTCATCTAGTCCGATGTTGGTCCCCATTGGTGTAGAAATTCCAGTAGATTTTTCCATACCAAACTTTCTGATAAGTTCTCTTGTATACTTTGTTTGGTGAATGAAAATTCCATCATCTAATTGTTTAACTTGTAAACAGAGAAAGTAATTCAATTCTTCCATCATACTCATCTGAAATTTTCTTTTCATCAAACTTGCAAATTTCTCACATAGCTGCTCATTTTCTGATCCAAGAATGATATCATCAATATAAATTTGAACAAGTAGAGTATCTTCTCCATTCTTCATCCTGAATAAAGTTTTGTCGATTGTTCCTTTGATAAATCCATTATCCACTAGAAACTAAGATAGAGTTTCATACCAAGCTCTTGGTGCTTGTTTAAGTCCATATAGAGCTTTCCTTAGTCTGAAAACTTTGTCTGCTTGATCTTTGATTTCAAATCCAGGTGGTTGTTGAACATAAACTTCTTCTTCAAGAATTCCATTCAGAAATGCACTTTTAACATCCATCTGATAAACTTTGAACTTCTTGTGAGCTGCGAAGGCAAGAAATAATCTGATAGCTTCTAATCTTGCAACTGGTGTATAGGTTTCATCAAAGTCTATGCCTTCAGCTTGAGAGTATCCTTTAGCTACAAGTCTAGCTTTGTTTCTGATGATGTTCTCATCTTCATCAAGTTTATTTCTGAAAACCCATTTGGTTCCGATGATATTGACATGAACTGGTCTATCCACAAATTCCCATACTTGATTTCTCTCGAATTCATTGAGTTCTTCTTTCATAGCTAATATCCAGTCTGGATCTTTCAAAGCTTCTTCAATTTCTTTAGGTTCTGATTGGGATAAAAAACACGCAATCATTGCATCTAATTGATGTCTTGTTCGAACGCCAGTTTGAGTATCACCAATTACTTGTTCTTCAGGGTGACCTCTCATCCATTGATACGTGGGTGTTTGCATCAAGGGATTTATATCTTGTTCGACTGGTTCTTCAAGAACAGGTTCTTGAATTTCTTCATTTGGATCAGGAACATGTAGTTCAGGAGTGGTTTGTTGAGTAGTTGGAAACTGAGACTGATCTAGATCTGAGCATTCTGAAATTTGTAGTCTTCCAATGTCATCTGAAACTGGTTCTGGCAAGGCTGGTAACTGAGACTGAGAAACTGGTTCTTGTCGGTCTTCAGTTGTTTCACCTGGGAAGTTTGGTTCATCAAATACTACATGTATTGATTATTCATGCTTGAGTGTCCTTTTGTTTATTAATCTAAATGCTTTGCTGACACTTGAATATCCTAGAAAAATTCCTTCATCAGCCTTAGGCTAAAAAACATGAAGTTGATCTTTCCCATTGTTGTGTATGAAACATTTGCTTCCAAAAGCATGAAAGTAGGAAACATTTGGTTTTCTTCCATTCCGAATTTCATAAGGAGTCTTCTCATGTCTCTTGTTCATGAGAGCTCTGTTCTGTGTGTAACAAGCTGTGTTAACTGCTTCTGCCCAATATCTTTCAGGTAGTTTAGCTTCACAGATCATAGTCCTCCCAGCTTCTTTGAGTGTTTTGTTTCTTCTTTCAGCTACACCATTCTGTTGAGGTGTTCCTGTGGCAGCAAGTTGGTGTAAAACACCATTCTCTTCACAATATTCAATAATTACGCTGTTGAGGAATTCAGTTCCCTTATCTGATCTTATTTGTACAACTGATACTCCTTTCTGATTCTGAAGTCTCTTGAGTAATTCTGTAAGTCTTTGCTTGGTTTCACTTTTCTTGGTTAAAAAGATTACCCAAGTGTATCTTGAAAAATCATCTACTACCACCAATGTGTACTTCTTTCCACTGATACTAATTGGTGTAATAGGTCGAAATAAATCCATGTGTAGTAACTCCAGATGTCTAGTTGTTGAATGCTGAGATTTGGTCTTGACACTTGCTTTAGTTTGCTTTCCTTGTTGACATGCATCACATAAGTTGTCCTTCTTATATGATATTTCTGGTAGTCCAATGACTAACTGCTTCTTTACAAGTGTGTTGATGTCATCAAAATTAAGATGACTCAGTTTCTTGTGCCATAGCCAACTGATTTCTGATTTTGTATGCACAAGCAAACAGGTTTCTGTTAGTAATATTGTCCGCAACGGAAGCGATTTATGGATCTAGATCTATATAATATGCGTAATAAAACAACTAGATCTATTCTACAAGGGGGATGTAGATCATACCTCTTGAATCTCTAAATTCAAGTTGAAGAACCGCAAAGGATGAATGTGAAGATGTGAAGAGCACCACGGTCTTCCGATCGTGTGATCCAAGCAATTCCCGGTGGAAGGAATTCTCGACTCGAACCCTTCCGATATGCTACCGGAAAAATCTCCAAGATTTCTCCTCTACTCACCCTTGGCCGAAAATATTTTCTTCTCTCTACTATAGGGAGAAGTCGAATTCTATGTGTGTATTGAGGCTTGGGAGAACTCTCTTTATATAGGAGAGTAAAACTTAGCCTCCAAGGATTTTTATTTATCAAACAAAATAAATCCTTTAATAAAAGATAATTCCATAATATCCTAGAACAAATCTAGAATAATATTTATCTTTATTATTTACCATAAATATTTATCCAATAAATATTTTATGCACATGTCTTATTAATCACAAGAAAATAATTTCTTAGTCAATAATCAAGTGCATGAGGCACCAATATCAAATCCCTTAGGGTTTAATTTCGGCCAACACCATTTTGGGCCAAGTTTGTGAAAAAAGTCTTTCCCACATATTTAATTATTTAGCCCAACTAATTTAATAGTCCAATAAACAATTAATTCACATATCGTTTTAATAAAGTCCAACAAGAACTAAATTAATATTATTAGGATTCGACGTCCGAGAATAGCTATGCTATATTAGGAGGCACGTCGGGGACCATGGACTAATAATCGGCGGCTCGATAAATCAAATAAATAATTATAGAATAATTATATTCGATAAATCAATCACGGGAATATGCCACCATAATCCCGTGATCGCACTCCTCCGATTATAAGATTATATTTATCTCCTCACGAGAATAATAATAAGCGTCCATTGATATAATCATTACATATGGATTAATCCTCCATAGATCGTTCATTCTAAATCGGGAAGTTACCGTTAACCCTTTTAAGAACCTCTTATCCTTATTTACCATTAACCCCCTAGTGATCAATTAATTCATACAACTCACTTTGGTAGCTAATCGGTGTAATATGAACTCGTACGATCGATCGCTTTCTAGGATTAACAAATAAGGGAACTGTCTATCTACTTCCATAAATGGAAGGAATGGATTCCGTATCCGTGATAACACGGACTACTCACTCAATCCAAGGTACAATGCCAAGATGGGGTAATTCGGACCACGGACTCGGTGTAATCCTTAACCGTCAAGTCAAACTTCATACCGATTCAAGCGGTTGATCGTGATCACCTCGGGATTAAGATATATCCATAAATATGATCATCCATTGATTCGATAAGACTTCTCGATTACGGAATTATATCGTGAACTCTAATCAAATCGGTCCAGCCCTATATGATATATCTATCATATATAAATGCCCCATTAGGTTCTCTTAACCGAAAGTCCGGATAAGACAATCACACCTATTGTGTCCTGGGCGCATTAATAGCACGTTAAAGGAGAGACCCGATACTCTCGATTAACTTCACTACGGGCTAATTGTATTTTAAGTACATCTTCACTAACTCAATCCTCCCGTGTATATACCATACACTGAGTTAAGTGATTACATAAACGATATACTTTAGGGTTTTCTGTAGTGTAAATACTATTGTCACATCGGTGAATATGAGAATAATAAATATGAATAATAACATCATTTCATTTATTAAATAAAACAATTACAAAATTGTCTTTCGGGCATCACACCTAACAATCTCCCACTTGCACGAAAGCATGTGATTAATTGTTTTAGAGCACACCCTATTATTTAAAATACAAAGCAAACTATCACTCCCACTTGCTCTAAAGCAAATGAGACATGTCTCTAATACCTATAGTCTCCAAGTGTCGACTAAAAGCTTCAATCGACAGCGTCTTGGTGAATGGATCAGCAGGATTATCGGCGGAGGCGATTTTCTTGACGGAAATGTCCCCTCTATCGACAAAATCGTTGATCACCCATTATTTTCTCTCTATATGCTTCGACTTACTGTGCTTTCGAGGTTCTCTAGAGTTGGCAATGGCCCCATTGTTATCACAATAGAGAGTAATAGGATCTTCGATTCGGGACAACGCCTAATCCGCTGATGAACTTTCTTAACCAAACTGCTTCTTTAGCTGCCTCCGAGGCCGCTATGAACTCAACTTCCATTGTTGAATCGGCTGTGCTGGATTGCTTTTGGCTTCTCCATTCTACTGCACCGCCACCAAGCGTAAACACCGAACCGAGGTAGATTTAGAATCATCTCTCGTCCGACCGAAAATCGAATCGGTGTACCCCGCTAGCTCCAAACTCCCACTCGAATAGACGAGCATATAATTTCGGTTCTCTTCAAATATTTGATGAGATTCTTTATCGTCGTCCCGGTGCGGTTGCCCCGGATTTGACCGAAAACGGCCGACTAATCCAACGCCGTAACAAATGTCGGTCTCGTACACCTCATAGCATACATAAGACTACCAACAACCGAGGCATATGGCACTCTTCCCATAGCTTCGGCCTCGGGGGTTTGAGGCCCCTGAGACTTAGATAGGTAAACGCCGTGACGGGTTGGTAGAAAACCCTTCTTTGCGTTCTCCATACTGAAGCGTGCCAGCACCTTATCTATATAAGTTGCTTGGGACAGAGCTAACATCATGTTCTTACGATCCCTTATAATTTGGATCCCTAGAACATAAGTCGCTTCTCCCAAATCTTTCATTCGGAATTGCGTGGTCAACCAACTTTTCACGTCGGACATCATCCCCTTATCGTTGCCAATTAGGAGTATGTCATCAACGTACAACACTAGAAATACAACACTATCTTTGATAACCTTCTTGTACACACAAGATTCAGCAAAGTGTTGTTCGAAATCATAAGACTTGATCGTGTGATCGAATCTATATTACCAGAACGAGATGCTTGCTTCAACCCATAAATGGATCTGAGCAACTTGCACACCATGTGCTCTCGACCTTCTTCAATGAATCCCTCTGGTTGCTGCATATAGATTTCCTCGTCAAGAAAGCCGTTTAGAAACGCTGTCTTAACATCCATTTGCCAGATTTCATAATCCAGACATGCAGCAATCGAAAGGAGGATGCGGATGGTTTTCATCATGGCCACAGGTGAGAAGGTTTCCTCGTAGTCTATACCCTCTCGCTGTGTGTAACCTTTGGCTACCAGCCGTGCTTTGAAGGTTTCAACCTTCCCATCTACTCCTCTCTTTCGCTTGTAGAGCCATTTACAACCAATGGGCCTTTCACCCTGAGGAAGTTCTACAAGTTTCCAGACTGAGTTAAAGTACATAGACTCCATCTCCTTGCGTCAATCCATTTATCCTTATCGTGATCCAGTAAGGCCTTCTTATAGGTCGGAGGATCATCTTCCACCCCATCAGAGGCGACTACGTTTGCCTCTAAATCCATGCCGTACCGAGCCGGTGGCCGAACCACTCTCGCAGTACGTCTGGGTGGAACAGGAATGTCGGAAGTGATCTGTTGTATTATTAGTGTTGTTTACGGGAACATCGGCGGCCACAATAGGCCCGATGTCATCGGAGAGTAATTCCTCTAGTACAATTGTACTTCGAGGTCTCGTGGTCTTTCATATAACTTTCCTCCAAAAACGTAGCGTTAGTCGAGACTAGCACTTTGTTATCTTCCGGATCGTAAAATAGACCACCACGTGTACCTTTTGCATAGCCTACAAACAAACATACTTTCGTACGTGATTGTAGCTTGGTAGTCTTGTCCATCAGCACGTGTGCAGGACAACCCCATATGCGGAAGTGACGAAGGCTTTTGCGATGTCCGGACCACATCTCAATGGGTGTCTTTTCGACGGACTTTGACGGTACCGCATTCAAAATGTAGACCGCCGCTTCTAAAGCATAACCCCAAAAGGATATAGGTAGTGAGGCGTAGCTCATCATTGATCTAACCATGTTGATCAATGTCCTCGTTTCTCCTCTCGGCAACTCCGTTTTTTGAGGTGTCCTAGGCGCCGAACGTTGGAAATAAATTCCTTTTTCGACCAAGTAGTCAATGAACTCGCATCTAAATACTCACCTCCACGATCCGAGCGGAGGCATTTCAATGACTTGCCTAGTTGCCTTTCGGCTTCTCGCTTGGAACTCCTTGAACTTTCCAAAAGCCTCGGACTTTCTATGCGACGCGATAAACATAACCGAATCTCGAGTAATCATCAATGAAAGTCACAAAGTACTCGTATCCGCCTCTAGCTTGTACGTTCATCGGACCACAAAGGTCCGAATGCACTAAGTCTAGAGTTCCCGTGGCTCTATTACCCTTTGATGAGAAGGGACGCTTAGTCATTTTTCCCTCCAGGCAACACTCGCGGACGGGCGGTGTGTCAACGGATGACTCACCTAAGGCATTAACCTTTTCAAGTCTTTTGAGTCTTTCCAAGGAAATATGGCCAAGCCTTAGATGCCACAGTATGTTTTATCTTCTTTTACTTGAGAAACTTTCTGCCTTTTTGCAGATCTTTGATGAGCAGTTTTAAACATTTCAGTATTAAGTAGGGGAGCTTTATGTGGTCTTACAAAATATAAACCATTTTCATTTATAGTTGAACACAATTCAAAGCCATTCTTTGAAATAACAAATTCACCATTCAAACTTGAAACAGAAAATGATTGTTCAACTAAGGCAGAATAAGAAATCAAATTTCTCCTGAAATTGGGAATAAAATAAACATTGTCTAAATGTAAAATTCTATTATTAAAATGCAAGTCCACAAACTCCCAATCGCTTTAGCCGAAATGAGCGCCCGGTGCCTACTCGCATCACTTGAGAACCCTCTTCCACTCCTCGTACGAACTAAGAATCGCAATGAAGAACATACATGGTTAGTAGCTCCGGTATCAAGTATCCAAGTGGACACATCTTTAGCTACATTAAAAGATTCCAAGAATAGTAATTCCAAATTACCTTTCTTATCTTTCCCGCCGCGACATGATGCCTTGACTTTGCCATCTTTCACATCACGAAGGTATTCGGGACAATGGCGTCGCCAATGTCCTACCTCCTTACAAGAAAAAGCATTTGCCCTTGGGCTTGGACTCGTCAACTTTCTTGGCAGCCTTTTTCTTCATTGGCTTGGGCACGGGTGCAATACTACCCTTCTTCTTCGGTTTCGCCTTAGGCTTGTTTGATGACCTGGCTTCGGCCATATTGGCTTCAGCTTTCTTATCCCCTACTTGGACCTTATCTTTCGATAGCAGGCCCTCGTAGATAGTCGGTTCATTCGGATCCGTGTCATGGTCAACTCATATTTGCCCATCAGATACTGAGTTTTGAACGGGATAAACTCAGGAGTCAACGATTCCAAAATCATTGATACTTGAGTTGCTTCATCGAACTTTGATCCATGAATACCGGCGTCATTGAAGTAACTGATCATATTCAGAACATGACCATTCACTGCTTGACCTTTCTTCAATTTCGTGTTGACGGCCAACCTGATGGCATCGTGTCTTGCTTGGTTGCTAGGTGATCCAAACATCGTAGTAAGTTTCTCGCATGATTTCTCCCGCGACTCAAACTCTTCAATCTGTGTCCTAATAACCTCCGACACGCCGCCGGGATGATCCCACGAGCCCGGTTATCCGCTTCGATCCGGCGATTACGCCGTTCGATCTCGCTTTACCGAGTTTTTGGATCGCCGGCGTAGGGCATTCGAAGTAAGTACATGTTGCACATTCTCATACGTGAGCACCACGTTTAAGTTACTCTTCCATTTCTTAAAGTTGTTTCCCGTTAATTTTTCGACAAGAAAGCGTAAATTTGAGCGGACATTTTGCTTTGAAAATAAAATGACATGTATTAATTCAAGTTTAACACTACTATATTAAATTTTAGGAATTGTAAACTAAAAAATAAGTCTACTCTACCATTCCAAGGTTTTAACCTCGCATCTCAGTGCCGCCTTAGGGTAGGTCAAAGAGATGACGGTTAAATCGAGACAATCTCATCAATGAATAACTTGTGAGAATCAAACATCCCACGGGAATCGAACATCCCTTTATTCATTGACTACCTTCCTTTTTTAGCCTAGATATTATCAAGATTACCCATGATGAGTGTGACCTACTATATCGGTTCTCTTAGGTACGCCCCGAGTATGCCGTCTTAGGATAGGTCGGTGACCCGACGAGTACCCGTAAAACCTATCCTTTCGGAGACCAAGCCATGAATGTTGATAGGGGCGAACACCATCCTTAGGGGGACGAAATCAAAGCGCCTCGAGGCGTCACCCTTCTCTCACTTACTTGTATCTATAGTAGAGGCCGTGGGGTTGGTGTCGCCTCCCCGCTCCCACTCAATAATTTGGAAGTGGTTGTGGGTTAACTAACCACGTCTTTTTGATGTTATCATAAAAGCTCATCAAATCAAGGATTCCGAATGGTGTCGGTAACGTAGGCAAGCCTACCCGTCCTATTCGTTGGAACATATGTGACAATCGGACGAAATCGGGTCAAGACAAATTTCATTGAGATAAGAAGGAATCACCCCTCCGTTCTCCGGTGTAGCTTAGTCTTGCCGGACCCCCGTGCATACATCACACTAGGAGGGTTAAATCGGTCGAGCCTAGCTCAGTTGACCACCCAACCTATAAGCGAACCGTTTTTATCCAAGATTTTTTGTTCTTTTACCATCATTCAATCTCGTAGACACTACGAATTGAAAACGTGATCTCGTTTGGGTTTTAAGGCGGTTCACCGAGAACACACACCGAAAAGCCTAACGATTTCATAACCCGTCCTCGGATCATTAATTAGTTACTAAATTCATTAATTACCACGTATTAATTAAATTTCAACTAATTACACGAGTTTGAATACATGCCTATTTTAATTACCAAAATTAAAATTCTACATGTATGCATGGAGTGGATTTATGATATGATGCATGTCATGGCAATTCCGATTTTATATCTATTTTATGATCGAACACATAAAAAATAAATTGCGGAAATTTAAACACCGAGATGGATTGTTGGTACCCCCGTAACTAATCTATCCTAGGAAAAATAAATTACAATCTTCTTGTCTTCGAGTCTTGATCTTCGAATCTTGAACTCGAACCGCCGGAACACGAACCACGAACACCCGAGAGGAGAAAAGGTCTTTTTAATTAAATAAATCCAATTTATTTTAATTATTCATATATTTAATTTTATTATGTTACATGCGGTCGCTTTTAATTTATTTTCCAAAAATAAATTTTTTTTTTTTTTTTCTTCATGCGGCAGTTGAATGATAATATAAAAAAAATCAGGTCACAAGAAAATTCCATGCAGCCGCAACAAAAATAAACCCTAGCCGCATCTTTTTTATTAAACAGGACTTATAGCGACGCTTTTCGCGTCGCGAAAGTCCCGTAGCAGTTTTTTAATAAAATTCATCCGTTTCTCCTCGTTCATACCTTGGGTTTCGTCTTGATCTTCAATTTTTCAGCAAGATCTTCATCTTTTCCAGCCCGGATAATCAAAATAACAATAAAAGATGCTACTTTTTACATAAATCTCGAAAAGAAAGACATAAAAAAAATACAATTCCTATGCTCAATTGTTACTAAACAAAGGAGCTACAATAGATCTAACGAGTAAACAGTACCAACCCCAATCCATCTCTTCAACCAAGACATTCATAACATAAAAAAAATTAAATCATGCGTTGGCCCTATTTTTAAAAAAAATTGGGACAAAAAAAATCTACATGTTTTACCACTCCTAGATCTAATATTTTATACGTATAAATATAGATCACCATGGCGACTGCTACCACTGTTAGTAATATTGTCCGCAACGGAAGCGATTTATGGATCTAGATCTATATAATATGCGTAATAAAACAACTAGATCTATTCTACAAGGGGGATGTAGATCATACCTCTTGAATCTCTAAATTCAAGTTGAAGAACCGCAAAGGATGAATGTGAAGATGTGAAGAGCACCACGATCTTCCGATCGTGTGATCCAAGCAATTCCCGGTGGAAGGAATTCTCGACTCGAACCTTTCCGATATGCTACCGGAAAAATCTCCAAGATTTCTCCTCTACTCACCCTTGGCCGAAAATATTTTCTTCTCTCTACTATAGGGAGAAGTCGAATTCTATGTGTGTATTGAGGCTTGGGAGAACTCTCTTTATATAGGAGAGTAAAACTTAGCCTCCAAGGATTTTTATTTATCAAACAAAATAAATCCTTTAATAAAAGATAATTCCATAATATCCTAGAACAAATCTAGAATAATATTTATCTTTATTATTTACCATAAATATTTATCCAATAAATATTTTATGCACATGTCTCATTAATCACAAGAAAATAATTTCTTAGTCAATAATCAAGTGCATGAGGCGCCAATATCAAATCCCTTAGGGTTTAATTTCGGCCAACACCATTTTGGGCCAAGTTTGTGAAAAAAGTCTTTTCCACATATTTAATTATTTAGCCCAACTAATTTAATAGTCCACTAAACAATTAATTCACATATCGTTTTAATAAAGTCCAACAAGAACTAAATTAATATTATTAGGATTCGACGTCCGAGAATAGCTATGCTATATTAGGAGGCACGTCGGGGACCATGGACTAATAATCGGCGGCTCGATAAATCAAATAAATAATTATAGAATAATTATATTCGATAAATCAATCACAGGAATATGCCACCATAATCCCGTGATCGCACTCCTCCGATTATAAGATTATATTTATCTCCTCACGAGAATAATAATAAGCGTCCATTGATATAATCATTACATATGGATTAATCCTCCATGCATCGTTCATTCTAAATCGGGAAGTTACCGTTAACCCTTTTAAGAACCTCTTATCCTTATTTACCATTAACCCCCTAGTGATCAATTAATTCATACAACTCACTTTGGTAGCTAATCGGTGTAATATGAACTCGTACGATCGATCGGTTTCTAGGATTAACAAATAAGGGAATCGTTCTATCTACTTCCATAAATGGAAGGAATGGATTCCGTATCCGTGATAACACGGACTACTCACTCAATCCAAGACAATGCCAAGATGGGGTAATTCGGACCACGGACTCGGTGTAATCCTTAACCGTCAAGTCAAACTTCATACCGATTCAAGCGGTTGATTGTGATCACCTCGGGATTAAGATATATCCATAAATATGATCATCCATTGATTCGATAAGACTTCTCGATTACGGAATTATATCGTGAACTCTAATCAAATCGGTCCAAATTTCTATATGATATATCTATCATATATAAATGCCCCATTAGGTTCTCTTAACCGAAAGTCCGGATAAGACAATCACACCTATTGTGTCATGGGCGCATTAATAGCACGTTAAAGGAGAGACCCGATACTCTCGATTAACTTCACTACGGGCTAATTGTATTTTAAGTACATCTTCACTAACTCAATCCTCCTGTGTATATACCATACACCGAGTTAAGTGATTACATAAACGATATACTTTAGGGTTTTCTGTAGTGTAAATACTATTGTCACATCGGTGAATATGAGAATAATAAATATGAATAATAACATCATTTCATTTATTAAATAAAACAATTACAAAATTGTCTTTCGGGCATCACACCTAACAGTTTCAGCAACGGCTGTTGTCCAATCTACTACATACATATTTTCTTTTCTTCTTCCGGCTAGGACAACTTGATAAGCTGATTCGCTGACGACAACTCAGAATTCTTTGTTAAAAGTAACTTTGTATCCCATATCATAGAATTGATTGTTGCTGAGTAGATTGTAGTGTAGTCCTTCTACATAAGATACATTCTTGATTGTAAGTCCATTCCTGATTAAGGTGCCATAACCTCTGGTGTATCCAGGTGTGTCTTTACTTCTAAAATTAACCTTTGGTCCATCATTTGCAATAAAATTACTGAGACAGTCTTTACTCTTTGTCATGTGTCTAGAGCAACCACTGTCAAAGTACCATATATCCAGCATTAAAAATTAGAAGTTTTTAGGTACCCAATTCAGTTTGGGCCCATGGGGGTCAGTTGTCAGTACAACTCTGGGAATATATCCTTTTGGGATTCTTCGGATATTGTTGCACTTGTTTTCATACATGTAAGCCACATTCCTATAGTATCTATGTTCGGACTGTGTCTTATTTATATGATCTCTCAGATCTTTTGACTGAAACTTATTTCCATGTTGCTTTCTATTATTAAAGCTAGAATGATAACCGTCATTCCTTCTATACTAAGGTCTAAACTGACCCTGGTACTGAGACGTTTGCTGAGAACTGAGATTAGTCCTCTGTTGAGTCTTGAACTGAAACCTTTGATAGGTTTTCTGTCTGGAATGATTGTTATTATCAGTTTTACCAATAGATGCATTAAAATTCCAATCATCATCAGTGGGATATAGTCTTCCTTCCCCCTGAATGTGTGAATCTTTGAATGATTGACATTCTTGGATTTACTTTGATTGTAATTTTTCTGGTTCTTGACTTGATTGGTTTTTGTGGACCTGGTAGTTGATTTCCCAGTTCGGTTTTCTTGAAATACAGCTGATTTACCATTTGGTTTCCCTTTGTTGGTAAATCTGGTTGTTTTCTTGGAAAACTGATTTGTCCTATGTGATACTGGCTTTACTGGTTCAACAATTTTCTCAGTTTGTGGAAGTTTCTCAGCTACAAACTTGATACCAGTTTTGGTACTAGGTTTGACAGCTTTGCTGGTTCCATCCTTAGAAGATTGCTGTGTATCAAATCCTAAACCGGTTTTCTCTCCATATGGTTTTCCTGATTTGAATCCGGTAACCAAACTTGATTGAGCAAGTGATTCAGTTGCTGTTGTTGATACAGTAGGCTGATGCTGAATCTTTTCTTTATCAGTTCTAGTCAGTTTCAACATTTTTAATTCAGACTTCAATCTTTCAACTTCAAGAATTAGACTTTCCTTCTCAGCTTTAATTGATTCATAACAAGCTTGAATAATTACTAGCTGATTCATCAATTCATCAAGTGTTTCTTCTAATTCTTGATTTTTTGGATTGGAGTCAGCAGTCGAAGAACATGCATTTTGCATGGAAATCTGAGCTCAGGAATACGTAGAGTTTGATTCACATACCTCATTTGTATCTTTTATGTGTGCCATTAAAGCTGTGTCATCTGATAGTCTTTCAGTACCAGCTTCATAATCTGATTCATCTCCAGCAATGAGTGCTCTTCTACCAACTCTTCTTTATGGCGTCTTCTTGGTTAGTTATGGACATTCAGCTTTATAATGTCCAGGTTTCTTGCAGTTGAAACAGAGATATTCATCGTATTTTCTTTTCGCAGGAGTCCTTTTGATAAACTTCTGAGTGACTGGATGTCCACTATTCATTCTTCAAATTCTATTCATCATTAGATCCATTTGTTCTTCCATTTCATCCAATTCATAAAGATTGCTGGATGAGTTTTCTTGAATGTCATTTGATGCTGCTTCAAGTGCTGTGGTTTTTGGTTCTTCCAGAGCTTTGATTATTGCAGCTGTACTTGTAAAAATCTTCACTGAATTCATAAGCTTTCAGATCTGAGAAGATTTTGAATGAATCCTCTATGTCAAGTCTTCTAGATTCTTCCATAGCAGTGACCTTCATCTTCCAGCATATTGGTAATGCCTTCAAGATTCTTGTGTTGATAACTTTCTTAGAGTACTCAATTTTGAGTAAGTCTAATTCATCCATGATAGCACTGAATCTTGTCTCCATTTGATCAATGGTCTCTCCAGATTTCATCATGAAATTTTCAAACTTTTGTTTTGCAACAGAGATCTTGTTTTCCTTTATTGAATCTGTTCCTTCACAAACAAGTTGTAGTTTGTCCCACATTTCCTTGGCAGTTGTGCATTCTTTCACCTTTAAGTACATTTTGTTGTCAATAGTTCTAAGAATAAAATCCATAGCAACATTGTTGAGATTGTTTCGCGTGCGATCATCACTGTCCATTCGGATTTGGGCTTTGCAACTCGAACTTGCTCTCCACCAACAGTTTGCATATGAGTAATCTGAATTGGTCCATCAGTAAGTACGACCATCATCTCATCATGAGTAGCTGCTAGAAAGGCCTGCATACGACGTTTGTATTCGTCAAATCTGTCCATATTACACATAAGCATCTATCTTGCATATTGATTATAATACATAGTGAATGAGTGAAGATTGATTGTTTAACAACTGGAAACTGAGCTCTCAAGTGAGAACAACTAGAGGAGATATAGAGCAATTGATATCTTATCAAAGAAACACTGCTCCGATACAAATTGTTGGTCCCTTGGAAAGGCTAACACAAGTTTAGAGGGGGTTGAATAAACTTTTCCCTAAAACTTGATTTAAAACAAATTAAGGTTCAGTCAAAATTGTGTGGAGTTAAGCTAAGCTGAGTTTAAGTCAACCTGACTTAAGCTTGAAACTGAGTCAACCGGCAGCGGATTAAGTTTTAGCCTTTTTCTTGATCTTGTTATTCTCTGTGAAAACTGAGTGTAGTAAACTGAATTCTGCTGAATGCCAGTTTGTGAACTGTGAGGTGTATAACAATCAATTATCAAAATGCTGTAAGTAAATAAGTAAGTGCGTAAAGTAAGTAAAACAAGTATTATAGAGGTTTCAGGTGGTGTAATCATGTACGTCCTCTCTTCCCCTGTGGTGCGGAGGAAAATTCCACTAGAACTTCTTGAGGTGAACTGTTACAAAAAGTCCTAAACAATAGTCCTTGGCTAATCCCTAGCGTCACTATCTAAACAGTTGTAGAACAGGTAGAATTGTTGTTCTTCAATTGCTTGAAAACTGATCCTTGGAGGGTTGAATTGCCTCTTCACCAGCTTCCACCACAAACACAGTCTACCCGACTGCTTGTCACAACTGTCCTTGGCGAAACCTTCCCGGTTTGCTTCACAGTCTAAAACCTTTGATGTAAAATCAAAGTTGGGCTGAGAATGAATAAATTGATTCTTGTTTGTGGTTCTTCAAAGTGTCTGATTCTTGATGAAATCTGTGTAGCTTGAACACTTGAAGAATTTCTAGATATGATCTTGTTATAGCGCAAAGATGATAGTAATTCGAATAAAATGACTAATGCACAAAGTTGCTTGATGATACTTGTAAATTCGTTGTTGTTATCCTTGGTGCAAAGTCTTCTATTTATAGTGTGAGGTCCAACGTTCATCTGGCTTCATTTCGAATTGTATCAACGTCTCTCTTGTAACGGCTATATTTTCTGACCGTTCTGCTGTGTTAGTAACTCATCCAATGAAATTGCTTCCTTAATAACGTTCGACTGTACGATCAGTTTTTTGATGGCTAACTTATAAAACTGAGTTTCCTTATCAGTTTTATACTGAGTTTATCACTTGTCAGTTTCTTGACTGACTTGGAGCGTTAACTGAGATTTTACTCTTCTTCAAATATCAGTACTCCGGTTTTCAACTGATTATAATTGACATAATTAGAGTACACCATGACTCATTATCATCTAAGAATTCATTTTCCTTATGATTCTTAGGTCTTCATACAAGATCCATAAAGTCAGTTCAGGTCACCACAATCTTGCCTGAAGTCTAACTTTACAGTCTTGACTTGTAATCTTCATAACTGAGTTTGAACCCTCAGTCCTTCAATCTTCAATAACTGAGTCTGTGTCCCTCAGTTCTTCAGTCTTCTAGGTAAGCCAACTGAGTCTGTGTCCCTCAGCGAACTTACCTTCTTCAGTTCCTTATATGTGTATTCTGAGTCAGTTTGTTTATCTTGATGATTTCCAGTTTTCTGAATGATATCCATTTTTTCAGTTTTATGACACACTAATTATTACAGTGCTTGTCTGATGTAACTTATACAAATATCAGACTCTAGTAAAACTTATACATTCAGTTCTAGACATCTTTTAGCTTTTCACTATAACAGCTGGCTTCAGCACTTCATCAATGGGGTTAAAATAATACTTTAAACAAATATGATGAATTATCATCAAAACATAAATTTTATTTCCAACACTCTTGTTTTGTCCAACTGATAATACAAGATGAATTTTAACACCAATGACTGATCTGTGAAGTGAGCTCACCCAACAGGACAAAGACCAATCCCCTTGGCAACTTCATTTGCTCAATTGTCCAAACACAAATAAGTACATGGAATTGTTGATACCAATGACTAGTCTGCTAAGTGAGCTCACCCAACATAGAAAAGAGTAATCCCCTTGGTGAATTCCAGTATATTGCTGATCAAAGGTGTATCAGTCAACTTTTATAATTCCAAGTTCAGTCCTTAACTTCGCAAATCTTTCACTATCCAATGGTTTAGTAAAATTATCAGCAAGTTGATCTTCAGTAGGGATGTAAGGAACCACCACATCTTTCTTTTCAACATGATCTCTTATAAAATGATGTCTCACATCAATATGCTTGGTTCTTGAGTGCAAAACAGGATTTTATGTGATTGCAATTGCACTTCTGTTGTCACACATTATAGGAATTTCTCTTTCTTCAATTCCATAGTCCCTTATCTGTTGTCTTAACCATAATATTTGTGCACAACAACTTCCAGCAGCTATATATTCAGCTTCAGCAGTAAAAGTTGATATAGAGTTCTGTTTCTTGCTAAACAAGGAGACCAGTCTATTCCCCATCAATTGACAAGTTCTTGTGGTGCTTTTTCTATCAATCTTGCATCCTGCATAATCAGAATCTGAGTAGGATATAACCTGAAGCTTCCATCTTTTGAATACCATATCCCTACTCCCAAGGTCTCTTTTAGATACTTGAGAATCCTTTTGACTGCAGCTAGATGACTTTCTTTTGGTTTTGATTGAAATCTTGCACAAACACCTACATCAAAGGATATATCAGGTCTGCTGGCAGTAAGGTACAACAGACAGCCTATCATCCTTCTGTATAAGGTCTGATCAACATCTTTGCCTTCTTTGTCTTCAACCAATCTAATGTTTGTACTCATAGGAGTTGATACCTTGGTGCTATTTACCATACCGAATTTCTTCTGTAGCTCCTTGATATACATGGTTTGGTGAATGAAGATTCCATCATTCATTTGTTTGACTTGTAATCCCAAGAAATAGTTCATTTCTCCCCTCATACTCATTTGGAATTTACTTTTCATCAGATTAGCAAACTTTTCACATAGCAATTCATTTTCAGAGCAAAAAATTATGTCATCAACATAAATCTGTACTAGCAGGGTGCTGTCTCCTTCATTGATTTTGAAAAGATTCTTGTCAATGGCTCCTTTGGTAAAACCATTGACCACCAAGAATTCAGATAGGGTCTCATACCATGCTCTTGGTGCTTGTTTCAAACCATAAAGTGCCTTATTCAGTCTGTACACTATATCTTCTTGATCTTTCACTTCAAAACCAGAAGGTTGATGAACATAAACCTCTTCTTCCAGAATGCCATTCAGAAATGCACTCTTTACATCCATTTGGTATACTTTGAAGTTTTTGTAAGCAGCATATGCCAAGAATAATTTTATTGCTTCCAATCTTGCAACTGGGGCATACGTCTCATCAAAATCTATTCCTTCTGCTTGAGAATAGCCTTTTGCTACTAGTCTGGCCTTATTCCTTACAATGGTACCAGATTCATCCAATTTGTTTCTGTATACCCATTTGGTTCCAATTATATTTGCATGATTAAGCCTTTCCACTAGTTTCTAGACTTGATTTCTTTCAAATTCATTCAATTACTCTTGCATAAAAATTATCCAATCTGGATCTGATATTTCTTATTCTACAACTTTAGGCTTTATTTGAGATAGAAAACAAGTAAAAAAACGCTTCTAGTTGTCTTTTAGTCCTCACACCTTGTTGTATATTGCCAATAACTTGCTCCGTAGGGTGATCCCTTAACCATTGTGGATTTTGGTTAGTTTGATTTTCAAGAACATCATCTTCAGTAGGGTCTGTTGTTGCTTCAGCAAGGGGTTCAGCTGATCCTTGAACTGCCTCAGTTGTTGCATCAGTAGTGTTACCAGCAGGGTGTTCAGTAGGGGCAAATTCAGAAATTTTTAAGTCATTTATCCTTTCCAAAACATCAACACATTCTGGATCAGTGACTTGTTGATTCCCAGCAGGTTCTGAAGCATCATCTTCCATTCCAGTGAACTTAGGTTCGTCAAATACAACATGTATTGTTTCTTCATGTTTCACTGTTCTTTTGTTCAGTACCCTGAATGCATTGCTGACAGAAGAATATACCAAGAAGATTCCTTCATCTGATTTTGGTTGGAAAGTCTTTAGTTGCTCCTTATGATTTGATATAAAACATTTGCTTCCAAATGGATGGAAATACGATATATTAGGTTTCCTTCCATTCCAAATCTCATAAGGTGTCTTCAGCAGCTTCTTGTTCACTGAGGTCCTATTTTGTGTATAGCATGCTGTGTTGACTGCTTCAGCCTGATATCTTTTTGGTAATAATGCTTCAAAAATCATGGTCCTTCCTGCTTCTTTCAATGTCCTGTTTCTTCTCTCCACAACCCCATTTTGTTGAGGTTTACCACCAGCAGCCAGTTGATGCGGCACACCATTCTGCTCACAATATTCTCTTATAACTTTATTGAGAAATTTAGTACCCTTGTCTGTCATGATTTTCACTACTGTCAGACTTTTCTCATTTTGCAATCTCCTCAAAAGTTCAAGCATCTTTTAAAGACTTTTCTTGTTCATGAATACTACCCAAGTGTATCTTGAATAATCATCCACAACTACTAGAGTGTACTTCTTTCCTGTCACACTTGTTGGTGTTACTGGTCCAAATAGATCCATGTGAATCAGTTCCAAAACTCTTTTTGTTGATTGCTTAGTCTTTGACTTGAAGCTTGATTTTGTTTGTTTACCTTGCTGACAAGCATCACATATAGCATCATTTTTGAATGTGATCTCAGGTAAACCAATCACTAATTTCTTCTTCACCAACTAATTGATATCATCAAAATTTAGATGATTTAACTTCTTATGCCATAACCAATTAAGTTCTGACTTGGTATGCACAATCAGACATGTTTCTGGAACATCAGAAGACCAATCCACAACATACATGTTTTGTTGTCTTTTTCCAGCCAGAAAAACATGATCACCTCTTTCACTTATGACAATACATGTGCCTTTGTCAAAAGTGACCTTGTAACCCATGTCACAAAACAGTCCAGTGCTCAGTAGGTTGTAGTCCAGTCCTTCCACAAATGCAACATTCCTGATAGTTAATCCATTTCTCACAAGTGTGTCATATCCTCTTGTGTATCCTGGTGTGTTCTTGTTGCCAAAATTCACTCTTGGACCATCCTTTGCCACAAAGTTTGTCAGACATTGCTTATTCTTTGTCATATGTCAGGAACATCCATTGTCAAAGTACCAGACACCATACAAAACAAAGTTAATGTTTTTTAGGTACCTAAAACTATTTGGGTCCATAGTGGTCAGTGGTAAGCATGACCCTTGGCAAATTTCCATAAGGTCTTCTTTGAAAAGTGTTATATTTTTGTTCAGACATGTATTCTACACAACCATAAGGTCTAACATTTGGTTGTGTAGGACTCACATATGCTTTCTTGACTTTTGGTATGTAATGCTGTTTGGAGTGGTTTCAATTGTTAGGGGAACTAGCATAACCATAGGTTTGCTGTCTGTTAGGAACAACCCTTTAATATGGATTCTACTGAGGTCCCTACTGAGGTCTTGTATAAGTCTTCTGTTGAGTCCTCTGCTGAGTCATTTGCTGAGGTTTTACCCTAGCAGTATGGTTATATCTATTGTTTCTAGCAGTATGTGCAGAAATATTCCAATCATCATCAGTAGGGAATAATCTACCTTTCCCCCTGAGATAAGTATCCCTAGAATGATTGACATTTTTAGGTTTAGGATTCTTATCCTTGGAATATTTCGATTTCTGCCCTTTTGTGGTCCAGCAGACTTGGTAGCAGGTCTGCCATCAGTAGGTCTAGATGGTGCAACGTCCTTCCTTTGAATTTATTCCTTTTGTAAGGGACTGTTGACCTTTTTGACTTATGATTTGCATCCTTGAAGTCTTCTCAGTAGGTTTCACTGCCTCAACAATCTTTTTGGGAGTTGGATCTTGTGCAAGTACAAACTTAGGACCAATTTTGGTACTAGGTTCAGTAACCTTGTTGGATCCACTCTTAATGGATTTTTGAGTTCCAAATCCAAGGCCTGTTATATCATCATAAAGCTTTCCAGATATGATTGCAGTGGAGGAACATGATGTTCAGCAGATTCATCAGCTACTGAATGTACAGCAGGCTTATGCTGATTCTGCCCAACCTCTTTTTCTTTTCCCTTGACAATTCTTAATTCTGCTTTTAACCTTTTAACTTCTGTTTGAAGAGCTTCTTTTTCAGCCTTCATAATCTCATAACCATATTGTATTATCATCAATTGATTAAGGATGGCATCCAATGTTTCTTCATTGTCAGAATTTTTATGATTTGAACCACAAGTTGATTCACAATCACTTTCAGCAGGAGTGTTTATAGATACAGAATTGTAAACCTCATCAGTTTCATCCATATTTGCCATTAAAGCATAATCATCCATATCAGCAACAAGTGCAGTATCATCAGATTCATTTCCTTTTTCTGATTCAACTTCATATCCTGATTCATCTTCAACAACCATAGCTTTCTTGCTAGATCTTTTTTGCTGACTTTTGCTCTTCAGTAGGTCTGGACAATCAAGTCTGGAATGTCCAGGCTTCTTGCAGTTGAAGCACAGATAATCAGGTTCTTTTTTCTGTTTTAGGTCAGGACAGTTAGGTTTGAAGTGTCCTGGTTTTTTTGCATTGATAGCATAAGTAATCATTGTCTTTATTTGATTCATCCTTCTTCTTTTCACTAGATTTATTTGTGAAATTCCTTGAAGAACCTCTTCCAATTTTCATCATTCTGATTTTCTTGCTCAGTAGGGAAATTTGCTATTGCATCTCATCCAGTAGATCATCTTGAGCTCCTGATGTTTCTTCTTGATGTGTAGCAGCCAATGCAGTGGTCTTTGGTTCTTCCTTTTTAGTCTCGGGTACAAGTTTCTTGCTGAATTCATAAGCCTTGAGATCTGAAAATAATTTGAAGGTGTCCTCTTCATGTAGACTTCTCATTTCTTCTATTGCAGTCACCTTCATTTCCCATACTTCTTTTGCATGTAATGCTTATAAGATTTTAGAGTTGATTTCTTCTTTTGAGTAGTTTACACTCAGTAGGGTGAGTTCATCCATGATGGCTTTGAATCTTGATTCCATTTGTTCAATGGTTTCATTTGGTTTCATTTTGAAATCTTGGAACTTCTTCTTTGCCACACTGATTTTGTTCTTCTTGATTGCATCAGTGCCTTCACAGATTAATTGTAACTTATCCCAAAGTTCCTTTGCAGTCTTGCAACCTTTCACTTTCATGTACATATTGCTATCCAAGGTTCTGTATATGATATCAATAGCAATGTTGTTGAGGTTTGCTCTTTTTCTATCTTCAACATTCCATTCTCTTTTTGGCTTTGGAATGTACTGAGTTTGACTATCTACAGTTATAGATTTTGTGATTTCCAGTGGTCCATCAATCAGCATATCCATCATCTCATCATGTGTTGTAGCTAGAAAAGCATGCATACGACGTTTATATTCATCAAAATGATCTAAAGAACACATCAACATAGTTCTAGCATACGGGTTGTTATCCATAATGCAAAGCTTTGAAAATCAGAAACTTGAAAAGTTTTCAATGTATTTTCTCAAGCACAACAAGTAGAATTACTTCAGAATAGAAGCACTACTCCAATACCAGTTGTGTTGGAAAAAAAATTTATGTTTTGATGATAATTCATCATAATTATTCATAGTATTATCTTAACCTCATTGATGAAGTGCTGAAGCTAGCTGTTATAGTGAAAAGCTAAAAGATGTCTAGAACTGAATGTTTAGGTTTTACTAGAGTCTGATATTTGTATAGGTTACATCAGACAAGCACTGTAATAGCTAGTGTGTCGTAAAACTGAAAACAGGAAGTCATTCAAGAAACTGGACATCTTTAAGATAGACAAACTGACTCAGAATACACCTAGATGAAACTGAAGAAGATAAGATCGCTGAGGGACACAGACTTAGTTGGCTTATCTGGAAGTTGAAGAACTGAGGGTCACAGACTCAGTTATTGAAGATCGAAGAACTGAGGGTTCAAACTCAGTTATGAAGACTACGTCGAGACTATAAAGTTAGACTTCAAGCAAGATTGTGGTGACCTGAACTGACTTTTTAGATCTTGTATGAAGACCTAAGAATAATAGGGACAATGAGTTCTTAGATGATAATGAGTCATGTTGTACTCTGATTAAGTCAATTATAATCAGATGAAAAATTGGAGTACTGATATTTAAAGAAGAGTAAAATCTCAGTTAATGCTCCAAGTCAGTCAAGAAACTGACAAGTGATAATCTCAGTATAAAACTAATAAGGAAACTCAGTTTTATATGTCAGTCATCCAACAAGCTGATAGTACAGTCGAACGTTATAAAGAAAGCAATTTTATTGGATGAAATACTGACACAACAGAACGGCCAGAAATTATATCCGTTATGAAATAGACGTTGATACAATTCGAATTCAGGCGAAATGAACGTTGGACCTCACACTATAAATAGAGGACTTTGCACCAAGGATTACATAGAGAACGAATACTAAGATTTTCCAAGAATTAACGTGTGCATTAGTCATTCGAATTGCCATCATTGTTGCGCTATTACAAGATCATATCTAGAAATTCTTCAAGTGTTCAAGCTACCAAGAATTTATCAAGAATCAGACACCTTGAACAACCACAAAAAAGAATCAATTCATTGATTCTCAATCCAACCTTAATTCTATATCAAAGGTTTAGACTGTGAAGCAAACCGGGAAGGTTTTGTCAAGGACAGTTGTTACAGGCAGTCGGGCAGACTGTGTTTGTGGGGGTAGCTGGTGAAGAGGCAATACAACCCTCTAAGGACCAGTGTTCAAGCAATTGAAGAACATAAATTCTACATGTTCTACAACTGTTTAGATAGTGAAGCTAGGGATTAGCCAATGACTATTGTTTATGACTTTTTGTAACAGTTCACCTCAAGAAGTTATAGTGGAATTTGCCTCCGCACCACAGGGGAAGAGAGGACGTACATGATTACACCACCTGGAACCTCTATAATATTTTCCTTATTTACTTTACGCATTTATTTATTTACTCAGCATCTACTTACAACATTTTGATAATTGATTGTTATACACTTCACTGTTCACAAACTGACATTCATTAGAATTCAGTTTACCACACTCAGTTTTCATAAAAGAACAACAAGATCAAGAAAAAGGCTAGAATTATATCATCTGCCGGTTGACTCAGTTCTGATTAAGTCAGTTTAACTTAAACACAACTCAGTCTGCTTAACTCCACACAAGTCTCTAACTAAACCATAATTTGTTTAAAATCCAGCTTTTAGTGACAAGTTTATTCACCCCCCCTCTAAACTTGTGTTCGCCTTTCCAAGGGACCAACATTTGGTATCGGAGCGGTGTTTCTTTGACAAGATATCATTTACTCCATATCTCCTCTAGTTGTTCTCATTTGAAATCTCAGTTCTAGTTAATTTACTATCAGTCTTCACTCACTCATAATGGATAACAATCAATATGCGAGACAGATGCTTATGTGCAACATAGACAGATTTGACGAATATAAACATCATATGCAGGCTTTTCTAGCAGCTACTCATGATGAAATGATCACTGATGGACCAATTCAGATCACTCACTTGAAAACTGTTGATGGACAGCAAGTTCGAGTTGCAAAGCCCAAATCCGAATGGACTAGTGATGATTCCAAGCGAAACAATCTCAACAATGTTGCTATGGATTTCATCCTCAGAACTCTTGACAGCAACATGTACTTAAAAGTGAAAGAATGCACAACTGCCAAGGAAATATGGGACAAACTACAACTTGTTTGTGAAGGAACAGATTCCATCAAGGAAAATAAAATTTCTGTTGCAAAACAAAAGTTTGAGAATTTCAAGATGAAATCTGGAGAAACCATTAAACAAATGGAAACAAGATTTAGTGCTATCATGGATGAATTAGATCTACTCAAGATTGAATACTCAAAGAAAGTTATCAACACAAGAATCTTGAAGGCATTACCAATGTGCTGGAAAATGAAGGTCACTGCTATGGAAGAATCTAGAAGACTTGACATAGAGGATTCATTCAAAATTTTCTCAGATTAGAAAGCTTATGAATTCAGTGAAGATTTTACAAGTACAGCTGCAATAATCAAAGCTCTGGAGGAACCAAAGACCACAAAGACTTGCAAAGCGGATCAAATGACATTCAAGAAAACTCATCAAGCAATCTTCATGAATTGGATGAGATGGAAGAACATATGGCTCTAATGATGAACAGAATTCGATGAATGAAGAGTGGACACCCAGTCACTCAAAAGTTCACCAAGAGGACTCGTGAGAAAAGAAAAGATGATGAATATCTCTGTTTCAACTGCAAGAAACCCAGACATTATAAAGCTGAATATCCAGAACTGACCAAGAAGACGCCACCAAGAAGAGTTGGTAGAAGAGCACTCCTTGCCGGAGATGAGTCAGATTATGAAGCCGGTACTGAAAGACTATCAGATGACACAGCTTTAATGGCACACATGGAAGATCCAAATGAGGTATGTGAATCTAATTCTAAGTATTCCTCAGCTCAAATTTCCATGCAAAATACGTGTTCTTCGACTGCTGACTCCAATCCAAAAAATCTAGAATTAGAGGAAACTCTTGACGAATTGATGAATCAGTTAGTAACTATTCAAGCTGGTTATGAATCAATTAAAGCTGAGAAAGTGAATCTAATTCTTGAAGTTGAAAGATTGAAGTGTGAACTAAAAATGTTGAAACTGACTAAAACTGATAAAGAAAAGATTCAGCAGCAGCAACTGAATCATTTGCTCAATCAAGTTCAGTTACTAGATTCAAATCCGGAAAACCGTATGGAGACAAGACGGGTTTAGGATTTGATACACAACAATCTTCTACGAATGGAACCAGCAAAGCTGTCGAACCTCGTACCAAAACTGGTATAAATTTTATGGCCGAAAAACTTCCTCAAACTGAGAAAATTGCTGAACCGGTAAAGCCATTATCACATAGGATAAATCAGTTTTCCAAAAAACAACTGGATTTACCAACAAGGGTAAACCAAATGGTAAATCAGCTGTATCTCAAGAAAACCGAACTGGGAAATCAACTACCAGGACCACAAGAATCAATCAAGTCAAGAACCAGAAAAATTACAATCAAAGTAAATCCAAGAATGTCAATCATTCAAAGATTCACACATTTAGGGGGAAAGGTAGATTATATCCCACTGATGATGATTGGAATTTTACTGCATCTACTAATAAAACTGATAATAGCAATCATTCCAGATAGAAAACTTATCACAAGCTTCAGTCCAAAACTCAGCAGAGAGCTAATCTCAGTTCTCAAAAAAAGTCCCAGTACCAAGGTCAGTCCAGACCTCAGTACAAAAGGAATGATGGTTATTACTCAAGTTTTAATAGAAAGCATGATGGAAACAAATTTCAGCCAAAAGATCTGAGAGATCATATAAATAAGACACAATCAAAACATAGACACTATGGGAGTGTGGCTTACATATATGAAAACAAGTGCAACAATATCCGAAGAATACCTAAAGGATATATCCCCAGAGTTGTACTGACAACTGACCCTTATAGACCCAAACTTAGTTGGGTACCTAAATATATTTAATTTTTATTGCAGGATATATGGTACTTTGACAGTGGTTGCTCTATGCACATGACAAAGAGCAAAGACTGTCTCAGTAATTTTATTGCAAAAGATGGACCAAATGTTAATTTTGGAAGTAAAGACAAACCTGGATACACCAAAGGATATGGCACCTTAATCAGGAATGGACTTACAATCAAGAATGTATCTTATGTAGAAGGATTACACTACAATCTACTCAGCACCAGTCAATTCTGTGATATGTGATACAAAGTTACTTTTGACAAAGAATTCTTGCGTTGTTGTCAGCGAATCAGCTTATCAAGTTGTTTTAGCCGGAAGAAGAAAAGAAAATATGTATGTAGTAGACTGGACAACAGCCGTTGCTTTGAAACTTGTTTGCTTGTGCACACCAAATCAGAAATCAGTTGGCTATGGCACAAGAAACAAAGTCATCTCAACTTTGATGACATCAACACACTTGTTAAGAAACAATTAGTCATTGGATTACCGGAAATATCATATAAGAAGGACAGCTTATGTGATGCTTGTCAACAAGGAAAGCAAAGAAAAGCAAGTTTCAAGACCAAGTCTCAGCATTCAACAACCAGACATCTGGAGTTATTACACATGGATTTATTTGGACCTATTACACCAATAAGTATCAGTGGAAAGAAGTATACATTGGTGGTAGTAGATGATTTTTCAAGGTACACTTGGGTAATTTCTTAACCAAGAAAAGTGAAACCAAGCAAAGACTTACAGAACTACTCAAGAGACTTCAGAATCAGAAAGGAGTATCAGTTGTGAAAATAAGATCAGATAAGGGAACCGAATTCCACAACAGTGTGATTATTGAATATTGTGAAGAGAATGGTGTCTTACACCAACTTGCTGCCATAGGAACACCTCAAAAGAATGGTGTAGCTGAAAGAAGAAACAGAACACTCAAAGAAGCAAGGAGGACTATGATCTGTGAAGCAAAACTACCTGAAAGATATTGGGCAGAAGCAGTTAACACATCTTGTTATACACAGAACAGAGCTCTCATGAACAAAAGACATGAGAAGACCCCTTATGAAATTTGGAATGGAAGAAAACCAAATGTTTCCTACTTTCATGCTTTTGGAAGCAAATGTTTCATACACAACAATGGGAAAGATCAACTTCATGTTTTTCAGCCCAAAGCTGATGAAGGAATTTTTCTAGGATACTCAAGTGTCAGCAAATCTTTTAGAGTACTAAACAAAAGGACACTCTAGCATGAAGAATCAATTCATGAGGTATTTGATGAACAAAACTTCCCTGGTGAAACAACTGAAGACAGACCAGAACCAGTTTCTCAGTCTCAGTTACCAATCTTGCCAAAACCAGTTTTTGTTGACATTGTGTGACTACAAATTTTAGAATGTTCAGATCCAGATCAGTCTCAGTTTCCAAGTACTCAACAAACCACACCTGAACTACATGTTCCTGATCCAACTGAAGGAATTCAAGAACCAGTTCTTGAAGAACCAGTTGAACAAGATATAAATCCTTTCATGCAGACACCCACGTATCAATGGATGAGAGATCACCCTAAAGAACAAGTAATTGGTGATACTCAAATTGGCATTCGAACAAGACATCAACTAGATGCAATGATTGCATGTTTCCTATCACAATCTGAACCTAAGGAAATAGAAGAAGCTTTGAAAGATCCAGATTGGATATTAGCAATGCAAGAAGAACTGAATGAGTTCAAAAGAAATCAAGTATGGGAATTGGTAGAAAGACCAGCTCATGTCAATATCATAGGAACCAAATGGGTTTTTAGAAACAAACTTGATGAAGATGGGAATATCATCAGAAAGAAAGCTAGACTTGTAGCTAAGGGATACTCTCAAGCAGAAGGCATAGACTTTGATGAAACCTACGCACCGGTTGCAAGATTAGAAGCAATCAGACTATTTCTTGCCTTTGCAGCTCATAAGAAATTCAAAGTTTACTAGATGGATGTTAAAAGTGCATTTTTAAATGGAATTCTTGAAGAAGAAGTATATGTTCAACAACCACCTGGATTTGAAATCAAAGATCAAACTGATAAAGTTTTCAGACTAAGGAAAGCTCTTTATGGATTAAAACAAGCACCAAGATCTTGGTATGAAACTTTGTCTCAGTTTCTAGTAGACAATGGATTTATCAAAGGAACTATAGACAAAACCTTGTTCAGAATGAAAAATGGTGAAAATACACTACTTGTTCAAATTTATGTTGATGACATTATTTTTGGATCGAAAGATGAACAATTATGTGAGAAATTTGCAAGTTTGATGAAGAGCAAATTCCAAATGAGTATGATGGGAGAATTGAATTACTTCCTTTTATTGCAAGTTAAACATTTAGATGATGGAATTTTCGTTCACCAAACCAAGTATACAAGAGAACTTATCAAAAAGTTTGGTATGGAAAAATCAACTGGAAATTCAACACCAGTGGGGACCAACATCAGATTAGATGAAGATAAAGAAGGCAAAGATGTTGATCAAACACTTTACAGAAGAATGATTGGAAGCTTACTCTATCTTATAACAAGTAGACCAGATATATCATTTACTGTCGGTGTATGTGCAAGATTTCAGTCAAAACCAAAAGAAAGTCATCTAACAGTTGTGAAAAGAACATTCAAATTGTTAGTAATACCATCCGCAACGGAAGCGATTTCAGGATCTAGATCTATAAATTACACGTAATAAAATAACTAGATCTACTCTACAAGGGGGTTGTAGAACATATCTCTTGGATCTCAAAATCCAAATAGAAGAACCGCAATAGGAGAAACAAAAGATGGTGTGAAGAGCACCACGATCTTCCGCACGTGTGATCCAAGCAACTCCCGGTGGAAGGAAATCCTCGTCTCGAATCCTCCCGATATGCTACCCGGAAAACCTCCAAGATTTTCCCTTGCTCCCCTTGGCCGAAAATTTTCTTCTCCTCTCTAAGAGGTGAAGTCGAAAATTGTGTATGTTTATGAGTTGGGAGAACTCCCTTTATATAGGAGAGTAATCCTTGTCCTCCAAGGATTTTATTTTGCAAATAAATAAATCCAATAAATAAAAGATAATCCCAAAATATTCTAGAAAAAATCTAGAATAATATTTATCTTTATTTCTTACCATAAATATTTATCCAATAAATATTTTGTGATGTGTCTTATTAATTCACAAGAAAACTAATTTCTTGTTGCATAAAACATTGTCTTGGCCGAAATTCATCCTTGTGACCTAGTCACAATAATTTTCGGCTATACACACTAATTGGGCCAAGATTATAAAAAATGTCTTTTTCACATATTTAATTATTTAACCCAACTAATTTAATAGTCCACTAAACAATTAATTCACATATCGTTTTAATTAAATTCTAATAAGAACTAAATTAATATTATTAGGATTCGACGTCCGAGAATAGCTATGATATATTGGAGGCACGTCGGAGACCATGGACTAATAATCAGCGGCTCAGATAAATCAAATAAATAATTATCTTACGAATAGTAGAATTATATTCGATAAAACAATCACAGGAATATGCCACCATAATCCCGTGACTGCACTCTCCGATTACAAGATTATATTTATCTCCTCACGAGAATGATAATAAGCGTCCATTGATATAATCATTACATATGGATTAATCCTCCATAGACTGTTCATTCTAAATTGGGAAGTTACCGTTAACCCTTTTCAGAACCTCTTATCCTTATTTACCATTAACCCCCTAGTGATCAATTAATTCATACAACTCACTGGTAGCTAATCAGTGTAATATGAACTCCATGGATCGATCGGTTTCTAGGATTAACAAATAAGGGAAGCTGTCTATCTACTTCCAGAAATGGAAGGAATGGATTACGTATCTGTGATAACACAGACTACTCACTAAATCCAGTACAATGCCAAGATGGGGTAATTCAGATCACAGACTCAGTGTAATCATTAACCGTCAAGTCAAACCTCATACTGATTCAAGCAGTTGACTGTGATCACCTCAGGATGTATATCCATAAATATGATCATCGATTGATTCGATAAGACTTCTCGATTACGGAATTATATCATGAAATCCAATCAAATCTGTCCAGCCCTATATGATATATCTATCATATATAAATGCCCCACTAGGTTCTCTTAACCGAAAGTCCGGATAAGACAATCACACCTATTGTGTTCTGGGTGCATTAATAGCACGTTAAAGGAGAGACCCGATACTCTCGATTAACTTCACTACGGGCTAATTGTATTTTAAGTACATTTTCACTAACTCAATCCTCCCGTGTATATCCCATACACTGAGTTAAGTGATTACATAAACGATATACTTTTGGGTTTTCTGTAGTGTTAATACTATTGTCACATCGGTGAATATGAGAATAATAAATATGAATAATAATATCAATTCATTCATTAAATAAAACAATTACAAAATTGTCTTTCGGGCATAACACCTAACAATCTCCCACTTGCACGAAAGCATGAGATTAATTATTTTAGAGCACACCCTATTATTTAAACTACAACAAACTACATCTCCCATTTGCTCTAAAGCAATGGAGACCCATCCCGTATTCTAGTACCCATTAAGCATATCATAACCATTTCAGATGACAAAGTACACTCCGAGTGTGCCGTCGTAGGATAGGTCAATGACGCGGGAAGTACCTACATCTAAATATCATGGGTCTTAATGATTAGTCAGGTTGTCGGCTTGAGACGATCTGTAGAATCTAAACGTTACCGGTCCATCTAATCATGTGGTACCTTCCCAATATGCTTTTGACCTCTAGTGATTTCGAAAATCCTTATTAGCTACCCCTTCATCGTTTGCACAATGATGTGGTATCGGCTTCCAAATCTAGAATCACTCCCAGATATGAAAAGGAAATCCTTAAGCTATATCGCCTCTCTAGCATCTACAAAAGCCGCTAATCACACAACTAGTTAAAGTCGAGTTGGCGTTGCTGGATTCCTTCAGGCAATAACTTTAACACAAGAGTAAACACTGAGCCCGAGATCGACTTAACGATCATCCTCAATCTGACTTAAAGTCAAAATCAATGTATCACACATATCCAAGTTCACACAGGAATATGTCTGCATATTATTCCTCGTTCTCTCAAAATACTATAGGACATACTAAACTTGCTTTGTTAACCGCCGAATCTAAGATTCGATCAAATTTGACGTTCAATAAACCGACCATCTCTTACTAGATAGAGAATCTATCCCATTTCTCTTGATCCGAAGATTTAGAGAGTCATTCCTGAGGCATAGGGTAGAACTTCCTCGTTGAATGTTGCATACACAGATGCATCATCTTAACCAATAAGATGGATAGGAAACCAGTGAGTGATTCTAATGAATTCGACCGAGTCAAACTCTTTAGAATGTTGTCCAAATGTCTGTTGTAGAGAATTGTGGCATTGTCAGATTCTGACTTCAGATAACACACCCATGTTGATTCCAAATGGTGCAGTGTTATCCTTCACAAACACTAATATATGTATATATTCACTACTGTACTAAAATTGATATCCAGTCTACAAAAGACTTATCAATATTCTGGTCAAATCCACATATTGTAGAAATATATGACTTCCAGTGACCGAGAGGTTTGATTTTTATCCACAAAGGACATAAGCCTTGACAGACATCCTGTCATAAGTTCATAATGCAATACCCTTTTGTTCCGAATGAATCCAGACTCCGTTTGTTTGGCAAGAAAATCTCAGGGAATCACCCCTATTTTTTGATTTTGAACGAAATCATGCAATACTAAGTGGTAAGAGAGTCCAAGGTCTGATTAACTCTCTACTTCTTAGGGAATTACCCCTAGACCACTCAAGCTTTGCTCTGAAAGATAAACTTTCCTATTCATTCTACTATTTTCCGTGTAGATCCAATTACTCCCACTGGGCCTGAGACGCTCAGGTGGTTCTACTAGAGCATGAACAGAACTGGAGTACCGAACTCCATTCACAGGGTTATGGCTATTCAACCAACCTCTATTATCAGAATCATATACTGCTTACAAAAGAGCCATAGGTCATTAATCGATCCTCAGACTACAAAGTCCGCAGAACCCATAATGGGTAATGGATAAACCATACTCCCAATCACTACTACAAAAAAACATAAAGATCACGGTTTTTAAGTGTGATATATTTACATTAGTCACGGCTTCCAAAGTGTGGCATATTGAGGTGTGACATAAAGTACTTTAATCCAATCACAGTTACAAACTGTGATCTATTATAATAGTTATCACACTTAAAAACCGTGATCTATTATAGTTGGTATCACACTTAAAAACCGTAATCTATTATAATTTCATCACATTTAAAAACTGTGAACTATTATAGTTGTTATCATAGTTAAAAACTGTAATCTATTATAGTTGTTATCACACTTAACAACCGAGATCTATTACAATTAAAACACATTTAAAAACTGTGATCTATTTTAGTTGTTATCACACTTAAAAACCGTGATCTAATATAATTTAAATCACACCCATAAAAGTGTTTTTTTTTCAAAAGCAATATATAAGCACACATATTTTTTTGTCTTTGTTGGGACTCGAACCTGGATACTCCGGATTAATGAGCCACACTAATTACCACTAGACCGATGCTTTCTTTCTTCTAATTTTCGACCACACTAAACTAAAATCTCATTATAAAATACCATATTATTTTAATCACAGTCAAAAACTGTGATTGATTGATTTTTTGTCTCATTTTTCCTAAAAACCGTGATAATAAAAATTGTGATAAATTTTAGTTGCTATCACACTTAAAAACCGAGATCTACTATAATTTCAACACATTTAAAAACTGTGATTTATTTTAGTTGTTATCACACTTAAAAGCCGTGATCTATTATAGTTGTTATCACACTTAAAAATCGAGAACTATTATAATTTCAACACATTTAAAAACTGTGATCTATTTTAGTAGTTGTTATCACACTTAAAAACCGAGATATATTATAATTTCAATCACACCTAAAAAAGTGTGATCATTCTTTTTTTTTTCGAAAACGAAATAAACGCACACATATCTTTTGTTGTCACTGAGACTCGAACCCGGATACTCTGGATTAAAGAACCACACTAATTACCGCTGGGCTGATGCCTATTATATTATCATTTTCGACCACACTAATCTAAAATATCATTATAAAATATCATATTATTTTAATCACAGTTAAAAACCGTGATTGATTGATGTTCTTGTCTCAGTTTTCTTAAAAACCGTGATAATGAAAAACTGTGATCTATTTAGTTGTTATCACACTTAAAAACCGATATCTATTATAATTCAACACATTTAAAAACTGCAATTTATTTTAGTTGTTATCACACGTAAAAATCGTGATCTATTATAGTTGTTATCACGTTTAAAAACCGAGATCGATTATAATTTCAACACATTTAAAAACTGTGATCTATTTTAGTAGTTGTTATCACACTTAAAAGCCGAGATCTATTATTATTTCAATCACACCTAAAAAAGTGTGATCATTCTTTTTTTTCACACCTAATAACTGTGATAAAAAATCTAAGTGTGATATATATACATTTTACTTGTCTCGGTTCTTTTAAAAGTGTGATCCTTATCTTTCGAAAAGTGTGATCTATATCTCTTTTCTTATTAGTGGATATAATTTGTCTCACTTTTTCTATAATTGTGACAAAAATATCATGAATTCAGTCACAGTTTAAAAATGAAATTAATTGATATAATTTATCTCGTTTTTTCAATAACCGTGACAAAAATATCATACCAATTTAGTCACAGATTAAAAGTGTGATTGCTTGGTATAATTTATCTCGTTTTTTCAATAACCGTGATAAAAATATCATATCAATTATGTCACTGTTTTAGATGTGAGATTGATTTATATAATTTATCTCATTTTTTTAGAAACCGTGACAGAAATATCATATCAATTCAGTCACAGTTTAAGAATGAGATTGATTGATATAATTTATCTCGGTTTTCCAATAACTGCGACAGAAAAATCATATCAATTAAGTCACACTTTAAAAATGAGATTGATTAATATAACTTATCTCAGTTTTTCAATAGTGTGATAGAAAGCTGTAAGTGTGATATATATATTTTCGCTGTCTCGGTTTTATTGAAACTGTGATTGTTTTCATATCTTAAGTGTGACCTATATCCTATTTTGTAGTAGTGAATACTTACTGTTTGGATCGAAATTCTGATCTAGTTTAGTAGTATTTAGTGTTATCACCAACAACCGATGTTCGATGTGGTCTGATTTTAATCAGTTAGTAACTATCTTGAGTAAACGTACTTCAAGGTTCAAGGTTTTGCTGTTTATGGACTCCATCAGAAAGGATACAACAGTATAACTGTCCCTTTCCGATTTCAAGAATCTAACCTTTATACACAATAGGTTAAAAGATATATCATGAATGTTCATTGACCGAACGTATGCGCAAAATTCCCAGTCTTACCTTCAACCACCGTGTGCTAAATGCTTATAATTATGGAAGTGGGGTGAACCGAATCCACACCTTACCGGTAAATTCCAAAGCATGTTCTAGGTAGACTTCTCGGTCTTACATTTCAATGTAAACCGAAATTTTGCTTCTAATTTCTTTATGGAGTTAAGCAGTGTATTGTAGCACATCTAAAACTATGTAAGGCAATTTAACGGTTTCTCACTTAGTGAGAACATGTCACAATGAGGCAGGCTGAGCATCAGTCTCGAGGACTAAGAATGGCCTATTACGAGTATAGAATACTCTATCTCTGTTGAAAACAGAGAAGCCTCAAAATATTTTGGATAAACTTACCGGAGTGTTTGAATAGTTATCAGACAAGAAGTCACTACTCGGAAGCTCCTACTAGCTTGTATATTTCATCAGACCCCGTAGGTCGTCATGAAAAAGCTATGTTACTTCTTTATAACCATTATCCTTTCCCGATTGAAAGGAAACTTAGTCATTGAACCTTGGAGACAATATAACCAGACTGGGAGAAAGGAATCACCCTAAGCCAGTCTTCAGGTCTTGTCTTTTAGGGACTATGGACTAACTATGGAATATGAAGAAGCATTTATCTAAATTTCGAAACCAATTGCTTTTAATAGTTCTTAAGATGTGTTTTACATATTTCAGCAGTTGTAAGTGGTTTTGACTTTATTAAACAAAAGTCCGACTCTTGGATTCGTACTACAAATGGTATATTCACTTTCTATACGACAAACAAATTATCGAATAAAAGGTAAATCCTTTCGTTCCAATGAATCTTAACCAGAAAATAATTTTTCCCCGATATCCAAGGATTGAATCCGAGATTCATTTCCTTATATCACTCCCACTATTCTAGCTAAAAATAACTGCCCGTTGTTTACTCTTTTAATCGTTAAATGCACTGCTACCTTGTTCTTCCAAAGAACTTAGCTCGAGAAAATCGCAAAGGATTCATAAGTTGGTGATCCATAATCACTGTCCTTATCCTATGATTATCAGTTAATTAATTTTCGGTTCAGCCTTAAAGTTTTCTCAGTTTAGATGGCTAACACTTTAAAACACATTCTCCCATTCTTGACTTTCCGTGAATGGAAACAGTCTTGAACCAGCGGTTCGTTTGAGTAGACACTACTCTTGAACCGTGGGATGTCTATTTCGAGTGTTACTCGTCGGGACTTCTCGGATTTTCTAATATACCACAAAAAACAACAAATCATAACATTAAAGCTCCCACTAGTTTATCGGTTCCAAATACCGTCTAACGAGCAGTGGTTTATTTTTTATGATTTTCCGATTTTTGCAATTTGAAAATCTTTCGTACATAGTTCCAATGTGTCCAGAAAAACAACAAATCATAGAACTCCCACTAGTTCATCGATTCCAAATTTCGTCCAACTAGCGACATTTCATGACTTTCCGGTTTTTCAATTAGAACGGTTACGTGTGTAGTCAGTTACACTTTTCTAACAAATCATAAAGCTCCCACTAGTTTATCGATTCCAAATATCGTCCAACTAGTAACACTTCATGATTTTCCGATTTTTCAATTAGAAAATTACTCGTGTAATTACTACACACTCAAAATTCACTAGAAGAATTTCAAAGTCCGAAATCACCTTTGATCAAACTAAGTTTGTCTTCCGTTTGACACGAATGACACCAGTGACATACCTATATGTCACTATTGTTTTTAAAGGTTTAAGAGAAAATATCTCTTTCGAAAAATAATTACATTATCGGTTATCTGGTTCAACGCCCTAGTTACTTTCCACTTTTTAACGATGTCAATACTAGTCAATTATTAATTTAAGCAATTTAGTAAGGGATATAATGCTGTAAATAAAATGACATATAGTAATTCAAGTTTAACACTGCTATATAAGTTTATTTTAGGAATTGTAAACTAAAATTAAGTCTACTCTACCATTCCAAGGTTTTAACCTCGCATCTCAGTGCCGCCGTAGGGTAGGTCAAAGAGATGACGGTTAAATCGAGACAATCTCATCAATGAATAACTTGTGAGAATCGAACATCCCATGAGAATCGAATATCCCTTTATTCATTGACTACCTTCCTTTTTCAGCCTAGATATTATCAAAAATACCCTTGATGAGTGTGACCTACTATATCGGATCTCTTAGGTACGCCCCGAGTGTGCCGTCATAGGATTGGTCAGTGACCCGACGAGTACCCGGAAATCCTATCCTTTCAGAGACCAAGCCATGAATGTTGATAGGGGTGAACACCATCCATAGGGGGACGAAATCAAAGCGCCGCGAGGCGTCACCCTTCTCTCACTTACTTGTATCTATATTAGAGGCCGTGGGGTTGGCTGTCGCCTCCCCCGCTCCCACTCAATATTTTGGAAGTGGTGGTGGGTTAACTAACCACGTCTTTTTGATGTTAACATAAAAGCACATCAAATCAAGGATTCCGAATGGTGTCGGTAACGTAGGCAAGCCTACCCGTCCTATTCGTTGGAACATATGTGACAGTCGAACGAAGTCGGGTCAAGAGAGCCCCATTGAGATAAGAAAGAATCACCCCTCTGCTTGCCGGTGTAGCTTAGTCTTGCCGGCCCCCCGTGCATACATCACACTATGAGGGTTAAGTCGGTCGAGCCAAGCTCAGTTGACCACCCATCCTATAAGCAAACCGTTTTTATCCAAGATTTATAGTTCTTTTACCATCATTCAATCTCGTAGACACTACGAATCGAAAACGTGATCTCATTTGGGCTTTTAAGGCGGTTCACCGAGAACACACACCGAAAAGGCTTAACGATTTCATAACCCGTCCTCGGATCTTTAATTAGTTACTAAATTAATTAATTACCACGTATTAATTAAATTTCAACTAATTACACGAGTTTGTATACATGCCTATTTTAATTACCAAAATTAAAATTCTACACGTATGCATGGAGTGGATTTATGATATGATGCATGTCATGGCAATTCCGATTTTATATCTATTTTATGATCAAACACATAAAAAATAAATTGCGGAAAATTTAAACACCGAGATGGATTGTTGGTACCTCGTATCTAACCTATTAAAAAAAACACAAACAAACCCTAACTAGGGTTTACAATTTTCTGATCTGCTGCTGCTGCGAATTATCGATGATCGGACATCCAAAAACTTTGATCGTCACGAAAATTTGTGGACCTGTTCTTCACTCCTCCTACTTGAATATGGACGGTTGGATCTGTGTTTTGACGGCCCAATTGATCCCAGTAAGCCGCCGATCTAACTGCTGCATCTGTTTATAACTGCGGCACAGTAATGTCTTCCCGGGGCCGATCGGGCATCGAGAAAAAACCCGATCGACCTGAACTTTTTAGGGCTTGTTTATAACTCCATGAAAGTCAATCTGAACGGTCAGATCAATGTTCCAACGTTCCAAACTCTTCCAGAAATTCGACGAACTCACAGCTTGGGTTTTTACGGCTGCTGTGCTTTTCTGTTACAGCAGTAACTTTATTGCACCGATCTGATATCGAGATTGACTCCGATGGACACCAAAGTTTGAGGGATTGATCATCAACTTTTATTATGCATTATGACCGGAGGGATTGTCGTTTCAACGGCTCAATCTCCGGGAATAAATAAAAATCGAACAGAGACAAAACAGATCTACTTCCAGGAAACTAAAATTACCAAATTTCCTATACTCATATAAACGAATTTATATGAGTTTACAATAGATCTAACGAGTAAAAAATACCAACCCCAATCCATCTCTTCAACCAAAACATATGAAAGCATTCATCATCATGATTTTCAAATTTTAAAAACGAAAAAAAAACAATGCAATCTAAACATGCAATTTCCACTACTAGATCTAATATTTTATTCGTATAAATATAGATCACCAGGCGTCTGATACCACTGTTAGTAATACCATCTGCAACGGAAGCGATTTAAGGATCTAGATCTATAAAATACACGTAATAAAATAACTAGATCTACTCTACAAGGGGGTTGTAGAACATACCTCTTGGATCTCAAAATCCAAGTAGAAGAACCGCAATTGGAGAAACAAAAGATGGTGTGAAGAGCACCACGATCTTCCGCACGTGTGATCTAAGCAACTCCCGGTGGAAGGAAATCCTCGTCTCGAATCCTCCCGATATGCTACCCGGAAAACCTCCAAGATTTTCCATTGCTCCCCTTGGCCGAAAATTTTCTTCTCCTCTCTAAGAGGTGAAGTCGAAAATTGTGTATGTTTATGAGTTGGGAGAACTCTCTTTATATAGGAGAGTAATTATTGTCCTCCAAGGATTTTATTTTGCAAATAAATAAATCCAATAAATAAAAGATAATCCCATAATATTCTAGAACAAATCTAGAATAATATTTATCTTTATTTCTTACCATAAATATTTATCCAATAAATATTTTGTGCACATGTCTTATTAATTCACAAGAAAACTAATTTCTTGTTGCATAAAACATTGTCTTGGCCGAAATTCATCCTTGTGACCTAGTCACAATAATTTTCGGCTATACACACTAATTGGGCCAAGATTATGAAAAATGTCTTTTTCACATATTTAATTATTTAGCCCAACTAATTTAATAGTCCACTAAACAATTAATTCACATATCGTTTTAATTTAATTCTAATAAGAACTAAATTTATTTTATTAGGATTCGACGTCCGAGAATAGCTATGCTATATTGGAGGTGTTAGGTGTGATGCCCGAAAGACAATTTTTGTAATTGTTTTATTTAATAAATGAAATGATGTTATTATTCATATTTATTATTCTCATAATCACCGATGTGACAATAGTATTTACACTACAGAAAACCCTGAGTATATCGCTTATGTAATCACTTAACTCAGTGTATGAGATATACACGGGAGGATTGAGTTAGTGAAGATGTACTTAAAATACAATTAGTCCGTAGTAAAGTTAATCGAGAGTATCGGGTATCCCCTTTAACGTACTATTAATGCGCCCATAACACGATAGGTGTGATCGTCTTATCCGGACTTTCGGTTAAGGGAACCTAATGGGGCATTTGTATATGATAGATATATCATATAGGGCTGGACCGATTTGATCTGAGTTCTCAATATAATTCCGTAATTGAGAAGTCTTATCGAATCATTAGATGATCATATTATGGATATATCTTAATCCTGAGGTGATCACAGTCGACTGCTTGAATCAGTATGAGGTTTGACTTGACGGTTAAGGATTACACTGAGTCTGTGATCTGAATTACCCCATCTTGGCATTGTACTGGATTGAGTGAGTAGTCCGTGTTATCACGGATACGGAATCCATTCCTTCCATTTATGGAAGTAGATAGACAGCTTCCCTTATGAGTTAATCCTAGACATTGATCGATCCATGGGATTCATATTACACCGATTAGCTACCAAGTGAGTTATTTGAATTATTGATCACTAGGGGGTTAACGGTAAGTAAGGACAAGATGTTCTGAAAAGGGTTAACGGTAACTTCCCGATTTAGAATGAACAGTCTATGGAGGATTAATCCATATGAAATGATTATATCAGTGGACGCTTATTACTTTCTCGTGAGGAGATAAATATAATCTTATAATCGGAGGAGTGCAGTCACGGGATTATGGTGGCATATTCATGTGATTGATTTATCGAATATATATATAATTATTCGTTCGTCGATAATTATTTATTTGATTTATCGGAGCCGCGATTATTAGTCCATGGTCCCCGACGTGCCTCCTAATATAGCATGTATATTCTCGGACGTCGAATCCTAATAATATTGATTTAGTTCATGTTGGACTTTATTAAAACGATATGTGAATTAATTGTTTAGTGGACTATTAAATTAGTTGGGCTAAATAATTAAATATGTGGAAAAGACATTTTCCATAATATTGGCCCAATTATTGTGTAATGGCAAAATTAATATTGACTAGGTCAATATATGTTTGTGGCGCCACATGTGTCTTTATTTTGACAAGGAATTAGTTTTCTTGTGTGTTAAAAAGACATGTGCATAAAATATTTATTGGATAAATATTTATGGTAAATAATAAAGATAAAAATATTCTTGATTTGTTCTAGAATATTTTGAGATTATCTTTTATTTTATAGGATTATTATAATTGATTTTGTATTAATTATAAAATCCTTGGAGGCTAAGTTTTACTCTTCTATATAAAGAGAGTTCTCCCAAGCCTTAACACACATGTGAAATTCGACTATCAACTCTTAGAAAGAAGATAGAATTTTCGGCCAAGTAGAGGAGGAGAAATCTTGGAGATTTTTCCGGGTAGCATATCGGAGGGGTTCGAGTCGAGAATTCCTTCCACCGGGAATTGCTTGGATCACACGTGCGGAAGATCGTGGTGTTCTTCACATCATTGTTCGATCATCCTAATAGCGGTTCTCCAACTTGGATTTTGAGATCCAAGAGGTATGTTCTACAACTTACTTGTAGATGTAGATTTAATGTTTTATTACGTGTATTATATAGATCTAGATCCATAAATCGCTTCCGTTGCGATGATATTTTCCTAACAATGGTATCAGTCGCCATGGTGATCTATATTTATACGTATAAAATATTAGATCTAGGAGTGGTAAAACATGTAGATTTTTTGTCCCAATTTTTTTTAAAAATAGGGCCGACGCATGATTTTATTTTTTTTTATTTTTTTATGATTATGATTGTCTTGGCTGAAGAGATGGATTGGGGTTAGTATTGTTTACTCGTTAGATCCATTGTAGCTCTTTTGTTTGGTAACAATTGAGCATAGGAATTGTATTTTATTTATGTCAATTTTCAAATTTATATGTAAAAGTAGTATCTTTTATTATAATTTTGATCATCCGGACTGGATAAGTTGAAGATCTTGCTGGAAAATTTGAAGATCAAAGCGAAACCCAAGGTATGAACGAGGAGAAACGGATAATTTTTTTTAATAAAGCTCAAGCGGGACTTTCGCGACGCCGAAAAGCGTCGCTATAAGTCCCGTATACATTAATGCTTTGCGGCTAGGGTTTCGAAAAGGCGGCTGTCAACTATTTTTTTTGTTAAGTTTTTTTTGGTAACAAAAATCTGCTTATGGCGAAGAATTAAAAAAAAAAAAAAAATTTATTTTTTCGAAAATATAAAGAAACGACCGACATAAACAAAAAAAAAAAAAAAAAAATTTGGAAATATTTTTTTTAGGCCGCACCATTGTAATAATAAAATAAAAAAAAAAAATAATTATAATAAATTGGATTTATTTAATTAAAAAGACCTTTTCTCCTCTCGGGTGTTCGTGGTTCGTGTTCCGACGGTTCGAGTTCAAGATTTGAAGATCAAGACTCGAAGACAAGAAGATTGTAATTTAATTTTTCCTAGAATAGATTAGATACGGGGGTACCAACAATCCATCTCGGTGTTTAATTTTTTTCGCAATTTATTTTTTTTATGTGTTTGATCATAAAATAGACATAAAATCGGAATTGCCATGACATGCATTCATATCATAAATCCACTCCATGCATACATGTAGAATTTTAATTTTGGTAATTAAAATAGGCATGTATACAAACTCGCGTAATTAGTTGAAATTTAATTAATACGTGGTAATTAATTAATTTAGTAACTAATTAAAGATCCGAGGACGGGTTATGAAATCGTTAGCCTTTCGGTGTGTGTTCTCGGTGAACCGCCTTAAAGCTCCAACGAGATCACGTTTTCGATTCGTAGTGTCTACGAGATTGAGTGATGGTAAAAGAACAATAAATCTTGGATAAAAACGGTTCGCCTATAGGTTGGGTGGTCAACTGAGCTTGGCTCGACCGACTTAACCCTCCTAGTGTGATGTATGCACGGGGGTCCGGCAAGACTAAGCCACACCGGAGAACGGAGGGGTGATTCCTTCCCATCTCAAACGCGGCTCTCTTGACCCGATTTCGTCCGACTGTCACATATGTTCCAACGAATAGGACGGGTAGGCTTGCCTACGTCACCGACACCATTCGGAATCCTTGATTTCATGTACTTTTATGTTAACATCAAAAAGACATGGTTAGTTAACCCACCACCACTTCCAAAATATTGAGTGGGAGCGGGGAAGGCGACGGCCAACCCCACGGTCTCTACTATAGATGCAAGTAAGTGAGAGAAGGGTGACGCCTCGCGGCGCTTTGATTTCGTCCCCCTACGGATGGTGTTCACCCCTATCAACATTCATGGCTTGGTCTCCGAAAGGATAGGATTTACGGGTACTCGTCGGGTCACCGACCTATCCTACGACGGCACACTCGGGGCGTACCTAAGAGATCCGATATAGTAGGTCACACTCATCAAGGGTATTTTTGGTAATACCTAGGCTAAAAAGGAAGGTAGTCAATGAATAAAGGGATGTTCGATTCTCGTGGGATGTCCGATTCTCACAAGTTATTCATTGATTTAACCGTTGATCTCTTTGACCTACCCTACGGCGGCATCGAGATGCAAGGTTAAAACCTTGGAATGGTAGAGTAGACTTACTTTTTAGTTTACAATTCCTAAAATAAAATAATATAGTAGTGTTAAACTTGAATTAATATATGTCATTTTATTTACGACATTATATCCCTTACTAAATTGCTTAAAAATTTATAATTGACTAGTATTGACTTCGTTAAAAAGTGGAAAGTAACTAGGACGTTGAACTAGTTAATTGATAATGCAATTATTTTTCGAAAGAGATATTTTCTCTTAAGCCTTTTAAAACCAAAGTGACATATGGGTATGTCACTAGTGTCATTCGTGTTAAACGGGAGACAAACTTAGTTTGATCAAAGGTGATTTCGGACTTTGAAATTCTTCTAGTGAATTTTAAGTGTGTAATGATTACACGAGTAATTTTCTAATTGAAAAACCGAAAAATCATGAAGTGTCGCTAGTTGGACGATATTTGGAATCGATGAACTAGTGGGAGCTTTATGATTTGTTGTTTTTTCTAGAACATTAGAAAAGTGTAACTAAGTACACACGTAACCATTCTAATTGAAAAATAGGAAAATCATGAAATGTCGCTAGTTAGACGATATTTGGAATCGATGAACTAGTGGGAGTTTTATGATTTGTAGTTTTTTTTTCTGGTATATTAGAAAATCCGAGAAGTCCTGACAAGTAACACTCGAAATAGACATCCCACGGTTCAAGAGTAGTGTCTACTCACACGAACCGCTAGTTCAAGACTCGTTTCCATTTACGGAAAGTCAAGAATGGGAGAGTATGTCTAAAAGTGTTAGTCATCTAAAACCGAGTTGATTTTAAGGCTAAAACCAAAAATTAATAAACCGAAAGTCATAGGATAAGGATAGTGATTTCGGATCACCAACCTATGAATCCTTGGTGATTTTCTCTTAGGCTATGTTCTTTGGAAGAACAAGATAGTTGTGCATTAACGATTAATAGACAACGGGCGTAATTTTAGCAAAATAGTGGGAGTGATATGAGGAAATGAATCTCGATTCAATCCTTGGATATCGCGAAGATTTAAGATTCGTTGGAACGAAAGGATTTACCTTTTATTCGATAATTTGTTTGTCGTATAGAAAGTGAATATACCATTTGTAGTATGAATCCAAGACTCGGACTTTTGTTTGATAAAGTCAAAACCACTAAGAAATGCTTTGAAATACGTATATGTACCATCTTAAGAACTATTAAAAGCAATTGGTTTCTATATTTAGATAAACGCTTCTTCATATTCCATAGTTAGTGCATAGTCCCTAAAAGACAAGACCGAAGACCGGCTCGGGGTGATTCCTTTCTCCCGGTCTCGGTTATATTGTCTCAAAGGTTCAATGACTAAGTTTCCTTTCAATCGGGAAAGGATAATGGTTATAAAGAAGTAACATAGCTTGTTCATGACGACCTTCGGGGTCTGATGAAAGATACAAGCTAGTAGGAGCTTCCGAGTAGTGACTTCTTGTCCGATAACTATTCAAACACTCCGGTAAGTTTATCCAAAATATTTTATGGTGTCTCGGATTACGTCGAGATGGAGTATTCTATACTCGAAATGGGCCATCACATAGTCCTAGAGACCGATGTTCGGCTCGCCTCATAGTGAAATGCTTTCACTAAGGAAGAAACCATTGAATTGCCTTACATAGTTGTAGATGTGCTACAATACACTCGCTTAACTCAATAAAGATATTGGAAGTGAAATAACGGTTTACATTGAAATGTAGAACCGAGAAGTCTACCTAGAATGTGCTTTGGAATTAACGGATAATGAGTGGATTCGGTTCACCCAAATTCCGTCAATATAAGCATTTAGCACATGATGCTTGATGGTAGGACCGGGAATTTCACGTACACGTTCGGTCGATGACCAAATCGTGATATATCTTGAAGAATTGAGAGAAAGGTTCGTTATCGATTCTTGACATCCGGAAGGGACGACTATCTTTGTTGCATCCTTTCGATAGAGTCTATGAACAACAAACCTTGAACCTTAGAGTACGGATACTCAAGATAGTTACTTACTGATTAGATCAAACCACATCCAACTTTGGTTGTTGGTGATAACACTAAATACTGCTAAACTAGATCAGAATTTTGATCCACCAAGAAAATAGTGGGAGTATGGTTTATCCATTACCCATTACGGTTTCTGCGGACTTTGTAGTCTGAGGATCGATTGATGACCTATGGCTCTTTTGTGAGCTGTATAGGATTCTGATAATAGAGGTTGGTTTACAAGCCATAACCCTGTGAATGGAGTTTGGTACTCCAGAGCAGTTCATACTCTTGTAGAACCACCTGAGTGTCTCAGGCCCAGTGGGAGTAATTGGATCTACACGGAAAAGAGTAGAATGAATTCGGTAATTCATGATTTCGTTCAAAAGCAGAAAATAGGGGTGATTCCCTGAGACTTTCTTGCCAAACAAACGGAATCTGGATTCATTCGGAACAGAGGGTATTGCCTTATGAACTTATGACAGGATAATTGTCAAGGCTTATGTCCTTTGTGGATAAAAAGCAAACCTCTTGGTCATTGGAAGTCATATATTTCTATAATATATGGATTTGACCAGAATATTGATAAGTCTTGTGTAGACTGGATATCAATTTTAGTACGGTAGTGAATATATACATATATATTAGTGTTTATGAAGGAACGCCGCACCGATTGGACTCAACATGGGTGTGTTATCCGAAGTCGAAATCGACAATGCCACAATTCTCTCTGCGAGAGATTTGGACAACATTCGAAGAGTTTGACTCGGTCGAATTCATTAGAATCGGTCATTGGTTTCCCATCCATCTTATTGGTTAAGATGATGCATCCGTGTATGCAACATTCAACGAGGAAGTTCTACCCTATGCCTCGGAATGACTCTCTAAATCTTCGGATAAAGAGAAATGGGATGGATTCTCTTTGTGACAAGAGATGGTCGAGGTTATTGAACGTCAATTTTGATCGAAGCTTAGATTCGGCGGTTAACGAAGCAAGTTTAGTATGTCCTTTAGTATCTTGAGAGAACGAGGAATAATATGCGGGCATATTCAAATGTGAACTTGGATATGTGAGAATACACCGGTTCGACTTTGTGTCGGATTAAGGATGATCGTTAAGTCGATCTCGGTCTCGGTGTTTACTCTTGTGTTGAAGTTATTTCTGGAGGAATCCAAAGCAACGCCAACTCGACTTTAACTAGTTGGGTGATTAGCGGCTTTTGTAGTAGCTAGAGAGGCGATATAGCCTCGGGATTTCCTTTTCGCTTACGGGAGTGATTCCGCATTTGGAAAGCCGATACCACATCATTGTGCAAACGATGAAGGGGTAGCTTATAAGGATTTCCGAAATCACTTGAGTTCAAGAGCATATTGGGAAAGTACCACATGATTAGATGGACCGGCGACGTTTCGATTCTACGGATCGCCTCGAGCCGACAACCTGACTGATCATTAAGACCCATGACATTCAGATATAGGTGCTCCCCGAGTCACTGACCTATCCTACGACGGCATACTCGGAGTGTACTTTGGAATCTGAAATGGTTATGATAAGTTTTGTGGGTACTAAAATGCGGGATGAGTCTCCATTGCTTTAGAGCAAGTGGGAGATGTAGTTTGCTGTAGTTTTAAATAATAGGGTGTGCTCTAAAACAATTAATCACAAGCTTTCGTGCAAGTGGGAGATTGTTAGGTGTGATGCCCGAAAGACAATTTTTGTAATTGTTTTATTTAATAAATGAAATGATGTTATTATTCATATTTATTATTCTCATAATCACCGATGTGACAATAGTATTTACACTACAGAAAACCCTGAGTATATCGCTTATGTAATCACTTAACTCAGTGTATGAGATATACACGGGAGGATTGAGTTAGTGAAGATGTACTTAAAATACAATTAGTCCGTAGTAAAGTTAATCGAGAGTATCGGGTCTCCCCTTTAACGTACTATTAATGCGCCCATAACACGATAGGTGTGATCGTCTTATCCGGACTTTCGGTTAAGGGAACCTAATGGGGCATTTGTATATGATAGATATATCATATAGGGGTTTGGACCGATTTGATCGAGTTCCCAATATAATTCCGTAATTGAGAAGTCTTATCGAATCATTAGATGATCATATTATGGATATATCTTAATCCCGAGGTGATCACGATCGACTTGAATCGGTATGAGGTTTGACTTGACGGTTAAGGATTACACCGAGTCCGTGATCCGAATTACCCCATCTTGGCATTGTAATCTTGGATTGAGTGAGTAGTCCGTGTTATCACGTATACGGAATCCATTCCTTCCATTTATGGAAGTAGATAGACGATTCCCTTATGAGTTAATCCTAGACATTGATCGATCCATGGGATTCATATTACACCGATTAGCTACCAAATGAGTTATTTGAATTATTGATCACTAGGGGTTAACGGTAAGTAAGGACAAGATGTTCTGAAAAGGGTTAACGGTACTTCCCCATTTAGAATGAACCAGTCTATGGAGGATTAATCCATATGAAATGATTATATCAGTGGACGCTTATTACTTTCTCGTGAGGAGATAAATATAATCTTATAATCGGAGGAGTGCAGTCACGGGATTATGGTGGCATATTCATGTGATTGATTTATCGAATATATATATAATTATTCTGTTCGTCAGATAATTATTTATTTGATTTATCGGAGCCGCTGATTATTAGTCCATGGTCCCCGACGTGCCTCCTAATATAGCATGTATATTCTCGGACGTCGAATCCTAATAATATTGATTTAGTTCATGTTGGACTTTATTAAAACGATATGTGAATTAATTGTTTAGTGGACCATTTAATTAGTTGGGCTAAATAATTAAATATGTGGAAAAGACATTTTCCATAATATTGGCCCAATTATTGTGTAATGGCAAAATTAATATTGACTAGGTCAATATATGTTTGTGGCGCCACATGTGTCTTTATTTTGACAAGGAATTAGTTTTCTTGTGTGTTAAAAAGACATGTGCATAAAATATTTATTGGATAAATATTTATGGTAAATAATAAAGATAAAAATATTCTTGATTTGTTCTAGAATATTTTGAGATTATCTTTTATTTTATAGGATTATTATAATTGATTTTGTATTAATTATAAAATCCTTGGAGGCTAAGTTTTACTCTTCTCCCAAGCCTTAACACACATGTGAAATTCGACTATCAACTCTTAGAAAGAAGATAGAATTTTCGGCCAAGTAGAGGAGGAGAAATCTTGGAGATTTTTCCGGGTAGCATATCGGAGGGGTTCGAGTCGAGAATTCCTTCCACCGGGAATTGCTTGGATCACACGTGCGGAAGATCGTGGTGTTCTTCACATCATTGTTCGATCATCCTAATAGCGGTTCTCCAACTTGGATTTTGAGATCCAAGAGGTATGTTCTACAACTTACTTGTAGATGTAGATTTAATGTTTTATTACGTGTATTATATAGATCTAGATCCATAAATCGCTTCCGTTGCGATGATATTTTCCTAACAGGAGGCACGTCGGGGACCATGGACTAATAATCAGCGGCTCCGATAAATCAAATAAATAATTATCTTACGAACAGAAGAATTATATTCGATAAATCAATCACATGAATATGCCACCATAATCCCGTGACTGCACTCCTCCGATTACCAGATTATATTTATCTCCTCACGAGAATGATAATAAGCGTCCATTGATATAATCATTACATATGGATTAATCCTCCATATACTGTTCATTCTAAATTGGGAAGTTACCGTTAAACCTTTTTAGAACCTCTTATCCTTATTTACCATTAACCCCCTAGTGATCAATTAATTCATACAACTCACTGGTAGCTAATCAGTGTAATATGAACTCCATGGATCGATCAGTTTCTAGGATTAACAAATAAGGGAACTGTCTATCTATTTCCAGAAACGGAAGGAATGGATTCCGTATCTGTGATAACACAGACTACTCACTCAATCCAGTACAATGCCAAGATGGGGTAATTCAAATCACAGACTTACTGTAATCCTTAACCGTCAAGTCAAACCTCATACTGATTCAAGCTGTTGACTGTGATCATCTCAGGATTAAGATATATCCATAAATCTGATCATCGATTACGGAATTATATCGTGAACTCCAACCAAACCGGTCCAGCCCTATATGATATATCTATCATATATAAATGCTCCACTAGGTCTCTTAACCGAAAGTCCGGATAAGACAATCACACCTATTGTGTTCTGGGTGCATTAATAGCACGTTAAAGGAGAGACCCGATACTCTCGATTAACTTCACTACGGGCTATTTGTATTTTAAGTACATCTTCACTAACTCAATCCTCCCGTGTATATCCCATACACTGAGTTAATTGATTACATAAACGATATACTTTTGGGTTTTCTGTAGTGTAAATACTATTGTCACATCGGTGAATATGTTAATAATAAATGTGAATAATAATATCAATTCATTCATTAAATAAAACAATTACAAAATTGTCTTTCGGGCATAACACCTAATAGAAATATCTGAAAGACACAGATGGAGTTGGAATTTGGTATTCAAAAGAAGGAGAGTTCAAGCTAATATCTTATTCAGACTCAGATTATGCTGGATGCAAAGTGGACAGAAAAGCACATCAGGCACATGTCAGTTACTAGGAAATAGACTTGTGTCATGGTTTAGCAAAAAGCAAAACTCAATCTCAACTTCTACAGCTGAAGCTGAATACATAGCAGCTGGAAGTTGATGTGCTCAAGTTTTATGGATCAGACAGCAATTAAGAGATTATGGGATAGAAGAAGGAATGATTCCCATAATGTGTTATAACACAAGTGCAATTGGAATCACTGATAATCCAGTTTTACACTCAAGGACAAAGCACATTGATGTGTGTCACCACTTTATAAGAGATCATGTAGAAAAAAAGGATATAACCGTTCTTTATGTACCTACTGAAGATCAGCGGGCAGATATCTTTACAAAGCCATTGGACAAAGACATATTTTCCAAACTAAGAACTGAATTAGGAATAATCAAAGTCAGTTGAAATTAGATAAGCTAGAAATTCGTCAAGGGGATTAATCTGTGTTATGTTGGGTGTGCTCACTTAACAGATTAGTCATTGACTTCAACAATTTCAAACTGATCAACAATAACTGAAACGGACAGATGTTTACTGAAACTGAAAGTTATATCTACAAACTGACTTCAGTCTCAGTTTCTATCTCAGTCAACTCAAGTCAAAGGTTGACAAGATAAAAGTGACATCGGTTATATCGCAATTAATTACTGCATTTCCTTTTTGTCAGAATATTGCGTGTACACCCCACGATACATTGGTTACCCAAAACATCATGGAATTTGAAAAGTTGTACTACTCAACCGCCAATATATCCTACCTATTTATTCAACCCTCGTTCACACTATTTCTAATCAAATTTCAAATTCTTCATCTATCTCCTAAAAACAGCATCAGACTCTTCAACATCATTTCCTTTCAAAAATCAACTTTTGTGTTCATACCCAGATATGGCCACTTCAGACGAATCAAAACAAGAAAGATTGATCACAGAGTTAGATGAATTTTCATTCGATATCTATGAATCAATGTGCAACAATACTCTGCTAGCAAGTTGGATTTGTGATAAAATCCAGAAACAACCAGGTCTAAGGAATCTTCTAGAAGTTAAATTCAACGAACCACGTGATGTGAAAGGAATTCTACAATTTTGGGAGAATATGCATTTAGTACAAAATTCTCTGATCACTACTGTCCATAGAGACCGTATTGCTATTAATGAAAGAGTCATGAAGACATTATTCGGTTTCACGGATTCATTTGTGACATAAATAGATTTGGCTACTCTACCTTTGCAAAAGGAAGCTTTTATGAAGCAACTTACCTTCTCTACGGAACCAGTAAAAATTGATAGTCATGTTGACAATATCAAGCAAGAATTTGCGCACCTCAGCAGATGGCTCAGCAAACATGTCATTGGAAAATCCAAAGGAGTCAGTACACTCTCCGAAGTGAACATTTATCTGATGAACATAAATTGGGATGGAATTGAATTCAATTGGGCCGGTTATGTAGTCAATCAGATAAAGAAGCAGCATTTAGCCGAATTAGACAGTGTACAAAGAGCTCAAGCTGAAGGTCAGGCAACTGTTGGTAGATTTCGACTGAAGAAAACACTCAGTGGAATCATCCAATTCTACCTGGAAAGACTTAAGGAAGGGAAGCAAGCAAGGCAAGCCGAAACTACAAAGGAAATCACAAAAAACGGAACAACTTCCCCACCCGAAGCGAGTCGAAAAAGCGTGTCTCGGCGGAAACTGAACACAGAGGAATCAAGCGAAAGGCAGACTCGGCACAAGAAAGATCAGTTGTAAGATGTCTATACCCATCAACCTCAAGTATGACAGCACCAACTGAGGGGGAACAACAACAACAACAACTGACAACTAAAGACATAAGGAAAAACACCCTTGCTGATAATACTTCTCTATTACAACATCAATCAGTTCAGCAATCAGCCCTAGTTTTTGAAGCTGATAAAATTATCAGACTAATGAAGATGAAGCTTAAAGCAGAGGATTCTCGTGATGCTAATCTACAGACTGAAGAAAAGTTACTCTTAGGGAAATTGGAAATCGGAGATCTATATGCTCTATTTCCTATATCAGAGTTTCTTGAAAACTGTTTCAAAAGGTTTACTGAACTAGCACAAAAGAGGGAATCGGCCACATCATATGTTCCCAAAGACAGTTCAAAGAAAAAGGATGATGATGAAGATGATCATACAAGAAAAGAAGCTGATGTGACTACAGTATTGCATTCAGAAATTCAACCTCTAGCTACGCAAACTGTAAGTCTGCAAGAAGAGTTGCCAGTTGGAAATCAAACAACTGACACTCAGCAAGCAGCTGATGGAACTCATAATCAACAACTGATGATTATTGAAGACATCACTCAGCCCAAGGATCAACCTGAAACGACATATGATCCTTCTGACATCCTAACAAAGGATGAGTTGGCCAAAGTTCATGAAAACTTGAAGATTGTGCTCAGTCACAAGGATGCACAAAATGGCCTTCTATCAAATATTTATGGATATCTCGATTATAGAATGAGAACAAATGTCTCAGTTCATGAAGGACTAGAGATGATCCACAAATCCAGCTCAAGTTCTGCTTCAGAAATACTGTTACTAAAACAGAAACTAGAAGACTCAACCACAATAGATCGGGAAACTCATGCTCAAGCTTATTGGCACATGAATCAGCATATCTACGGGTTAAAAACTCAGCTTAAGGAAGTAATTACTTCTCAGCAACGTATATTAGCCGACCAACAGGCAACCTATGCCTTGGTAGATCAGCTATATGATGCCAAAAAGGGGGAAGCTGAAGAAGAAAAGTTGAAGTTACTTAAAGAGATGAAGCGACTTGAAGAAGAATTGCAAAGATACAAATCAGATCCTAAGTTCATAAGGAAATCACTAACTGATGAGCAGCTCATTGTGAAATACAGTCAACTTGGAGAAAAGAGAGCTACTCTTACAAAGGAACTGTGGATGAAGTTTATCAACGATCACAATCATATTAAAGCCAAGTACAAGGACAGGACATTTGAAGAATCCTTGAACTACTTTTTATCTGATGTATTCTCAAAGCACAAAATGGCACAATATAAGAAGAATCAAAGGATTGATGACAAACTAAAGATTAAAGACAAGACTGAACAAATGAAAGCTGATGTAGTCGAATTTGAAAAATACTACTAGAAAGAATCAGACTTACCAAAGCTACTTCTATGGTGAAGATGGAAAGAAGGAAGTCAAGTTGACTACAACAAGACATTTTCAAAGGAAGACTCCAAGCAAGAAAATGAATATCATCTGTATGACAAAGAAAAGAAGTTTATTTCAGTTAAGAAAAAGCTTAGTCTTTAATCTCAGTTGTTTGGACTAAATGTAACTATTCCAGTTTTTGCTCATTCTAATGAAATCCAATTTTCCAGTTTTACAGTGTTTTACATTGTTTTGATCTTTAAGCTTTTCTTTTAGGGAGAGTTTTGGCATCATCAAAAAGGGGGAAATTGTTGGAAATAAAATTTATGTTTTGATGATAATTCATCATAAATATTCAAAGTATTATCTTAACCTCATTGATGAAGTGCTGAAGCTACCTGTTATAGTGAAAAGCTAAAAGATGTCTAGAACTGTATGTTTAGGTTTTACTAGAGTATGATATTTGTATAGGTTACATCAGACAAGCACTGTAATAGTTAGTGTGTCGTAAAACTTAAAACTGGAAGTCATTTAGAAAACTGGAAATCATCAAGATAGAAAAATTGACTCAGAATACACCTAGATGAAACTGAGGGACACAGACTCAGTTGGCTTATCTGGAAGTTGAAGAACTGAGGGTCACAGACTCAGTTATTGAAGATCAAAGAACTGAGGGTTCAAACTCAGTAATGAAGACTACGTCGAGACTATAATGTTAGACTTCAGGCAAGATTGTGGTGACCTGAACTGGCTTTATAGATCTTGTGTGAAGACCTAAGAATCATAAGGACAATGAGTTCCTAGATGATAATGATTCATGGTGTACTCTGTTTAAGTCAATTATAATCAGATGAAAAATTGGAGTACTGATATTTAAAGAAGAGTAAAATCACAGTTAATGCTCCAAGTTAGTCAAGAAACTAACAAGTGATAATCTCAGTATAAAACTGATAAGGAAACTCAGTTTTATATGTCAGACATCCAACAAGTTGATAGTACATTTGAACGTTATAAAGAAAGCGATTTTATTGGATGAAATAAAATCACAACAGAACGGTCAAAAATTATATCCGTTACAAAATAGACGTTGATACAATTCGAATTCAGGCCAAATGAACGTTGGACCTCACACTATAAATAGAGGACTTTGCACCAAGGATTACATAGAGAACGAATACTAAGATTTACCAAGAATTAACGTGTGCATTAGTCATTCGAATTGCCATCATCGTTGCGCTATTACAAGATCATATCTAGAAATTCTTCAAGTGTTCAAGCTACCAAGAATTTATCAAGAATCAGACACCTTGAAGAACCACAAACAAAAATCAATTCATTGATTCTCAATCCAACCTTGATTCTATATCAAAGGTTTAGACTGTGAAGCAAACCAGGAAGGTTTTGTCAAGGACAAGCTTGTTACGAGCAATCGGGCGGTATCGTGTTTGTGGTGGTAGGCGGTGAAGAGGCAATACAACCCTCTAAGGGCCAGTGTTCAAGCAATTGAAGAACAGCAATTCTACCTGTTCTACAACTGTTTAGATAGTGAAGCTAGGGATTAGCCAAGGACTATTGTTTAGGACTTTTTGTAACAGTTCACCTCATGAAATTCTAGTGGAATTTTCCTCCGCACCACAGGGGAAGAGAGGACGTACATGAATACACCACCTGGAACCTCTATAATATTTGCCTTATTTACTTTACGCATTTATTTATTTACTCGGCATCTACTTACAACATTTTGATAATTGATTGTTATACACTTCACTGTTCACAAACTGACATTCATCACAATTCAGTTTACCACACTCAGTTTTCATAAAAGAATAACAAGATCATGAAAAAGGCTAGAATTATATCCGATGCCGGTTGACTCAGTTCTGATTAAGTCAGTTTAACTTAAACACAACTCAGTCAGCTTAACTCCACACAAGTTTCTAACTAAACCATAATTTGTTTAAAATCCATCTTTTAGTGACAAGTTTATTCACCCCCCTAAACTTGTGTTAGCCTTTCCAAGGGACCAACTTGAAAAGGCTTTGGTTAAGTTTAGAGGGGGGTGAATAAACTTAACAATTAAAACTTTGAGAGTTAACAAACTCAGCAAGTTCGATAGCCCGCCGACTCGCTCGCAGTCCGCCGACCACTCGCAGTCCGTCGACGGCTCGCAGTCTAGTATCGTTGATTTTACTGAATTTGTTGCAGCGGAATATATTCAAGTTAAGCCTTACTACTTGTTGTTAAAATATGATACCAAGTATTAGATACTCAGTAGTGTGACTATGTTATTCAGTTGCTATTTTCAGTAGGTTGATGTGCTTAATATACTAAATGCAGTAAGTAAATGCAGAAATTAAGTAGGCAATTTTTATAGTGGTTCCAGGTGGTGTAATCCTGTCAGTCCACTCTTCTCCTGTGATGTTGGAGGTAATTCAGTAGAGATCTTTGAGGTTGCAGTTACAAAAATCTCTAAGTTGTTTGTCCTTCACCAATAACTATGGCTTCACAAACAAAACACTTGGAATAGGTAGGATTGCTGCTCCAAAGTCTTCCACTGGTCCTTGAAGGGTAGAATTGCCTCTTCACCAGCTCCACCACAAACAACAGTTCTTGACACCAAAGTGCTTCTCTGTCTTCAGCAGGGTTCTTGTAAAAGAAAGTTTGAATCAAGTAAGTGATTCATCTTTCAGCAGCTTGATCAGGATGAAATGATCAGCAACTTGATGTCTTCAAGTGTGTGAACTTGATGTAACTTGATAACAGGTTACACTTGAAGAATCATCTAGATCAGTTGCTTTAAGCTCATTAATTTTAGCAGGGTGATTTCATGATAAGAATCTGATAAATTAAGATTAATTGTTGTTTTTCTTCAATTTTCATCGCTTGTTTCTGTATCAGGGGTCTTCTATTTATAGGTGAGAATCCTTGTGACTTATGTTTCAAATTCAAAACATAGCTGTTTCTGATTTGTCCTCATCTTGACTTGAATTATGTCCCTATACAAAGTACTGACACTGTCAGTTTAGTTTTTGACAGTTTTCAGACTGTCCACCCTTTGACTTGTATCCATTAGATAAACCTCTGTTTCTTTCCAATGTTTTTTTAATCTTGACAATTGATTTGTTGACAAGATCAAGAGTTGTTATCTATTATTTTCCTTGTAAACTTCCAATGTAACCTTTGATTAAATCGAAATATGCATTCAGCAGGTTTCTGTGTATGTAAGTCTACTGAAATGCTTATCAGTCAACTATCTGAAGTATGTTGTGTTTATGAAACACTTCATCTGACTGTCTTTTATCTAACTTTTAATTGTGAAGTTAGATTACACCAATTTGAACATAACTAAGTTCTAATCACCACTTAACTTATGGAACTTAAACCTTGTACACAAGGTATATGTAATCAGTTTAAGTCATCACAAACTTCCCTAAATTCTGATTCCATATCCTTGACTTTAAACACTAAGTTTGATCCCTTAGCCTTCAATAACTGACTTTAAACACTAAGTTTGATCCCTTAGCCTTCAGTCTTCAGCAGGTTCCTAAACTAGTCTACTGACTCAGGTACCTTACTGACCTAGACAGGTCTGCTGATGAAAGTCACCTGACCTTTTACAATGCTTGTTTAATCAAACCTATACAAAGATCAAACTCTAATAATCCTATACATTTAATCTAGACATATTTTTGCCTTTGCTCTATAACAGCTAGTCTGGCACTCATCACTAAAACTTAAAATATGTCCAACAGCCTCAATTAGTGGAGATTGGTATCATTCTTATGCCTATGGATTGCACCTAATAAGTCTTGCATGCATGATTTCATATTTGATTGCTTGGTAACAATTTGAGGAATATTCACACACACACTCCACTACTTTCTGAGATTGCAGTTAAAATGTGGTTATATATACGAATGGTTGCATCATCTAGTTGAGCTCTTACTTCTTGATGTTGTATGACCATGTCTCTTTACTTGAGTTGTTTTGTCGCTTTATTTGCTCGAGGACGAGCAAAAGCTAAGTGGGGAGTTGTGATGTGAGTCAACTAGTTGATGCATTTCACGATGTTTTATCCCCATTTCTCATGCATTTATTGATGTTCTTGTATCAATTTGAGTCATTAGTTGCTTAGTTTCACCCAAATGTGTAGATAGTAATCATTATATAAAATATCATATTTTGATTACTTTTGTACCAGTTATTGTAACTGGAGCGTCGTGTCGGGTTTACGCTTGGTATTTTTGTGTTTTATTGCAGGATTATAGGTTGACCAAGACCCTGAGTGACGCCGCGTGTTGAGTTTGATGGCTAGAAGAGTGTGCCGGAAGCTTATGGGTTCAAACGGATCATTAGTCTTTTGAGTTTCTACCGTAGCATACATTCAATGGACATTTGACCAATTTTAGAGGCATTTTCTGGAGAGAAGACTTCTTAACTAGAGTTGTCGATCAGGAAATGAGCTTTCCAAAGCATCTTGAATCACATCAATCGGAGCTCTACAACTCAAGTTATGGCGATTTTGCTAAGATGCTGTGAAATCGGTGCACGCCAACTTATGGTGGCGCGCGCCGTACGTAACTGTAGCTATTCAGAGAGTTTCAGACCATTTAGTGGCGCACGCCAGACCTTTAGCGGCGTATGCTGAAATGCCACATAAGCAATTTTCAGCCATATAAACCCAATTTGGATCGAATTTTTACCTAACTTTTCATTCCCATCTTCTTCCCCACCCTTCAGGGACTCTGCTAGCCCAATCTTACCATTAGTTTAGTCAATTAGTCTACTTGTAAACATTAAAACATCCAATCTAGATCATTTAGAGTCAATTTTATTGAAGAATTTCATCTCATTGGAGTGGGTTTCTCCATTGAAGAAGCTTTTGAAGTTAATGCAACAATTCTTCCTTGAGGTGTTTGCTATCTTGTTAGGTACTTCTTTTATTTACTTATAGTGCTAATTTCATATTTATGAAACCCCTAAGTGACATTTGTGGTTTCATAGCCCTGGGAGGCTAAGCTTTTGCAAGCCAAGATTATGTTTTTGTGATAGTTTTATCTCTATTAGTTGATTGGGAATGTTAATTTATATTTCATAGCTTCATCTGATGTTATCTTTTCCTATTTGCACCGTATTTCTTGTTGGTGTTGGATTGATCACCTAGCACTAGCACACACACACACACACACACACACACACACACACACACACACACACACACACACACACACACTTAGTTGAGACAGAAAGGAGATATTAGGTGTGGGAGAAGGAATATGAGAACGGGAAGGTAAAATGGACCTTAAGTGGAATTCAATTTCTTATCCGGGGGTTATTGACATTGTCATTGCATTCAAGATCATAATCATGTTGAATCATAAGGTCTAGGGTTCTTAGTCCAAGAAGGAGACATATAGTAGTTTCATTCACTCGTATGAGGGGAAACTACTAGCTTAGGAGTGCACCGGAAACACACACTTGAACACAAAGGGAAGGTTGGTAGGTAGTTCATTCCCATGATACTAGTAGAGATATACTTGATCATTGCATTATCTTGGCTAGGGTTTTTATAATTTTATCACCCTTTGTAGTAGTAGATTTTTAGATACAATTACATTCTTGTATTATTGCGACTTAGATCAAGGTAACAATAGCCTTTCGGTGTTCAACCTCAAAATCCTCATGGCTACGACCTTGACTCACCAACTAGGCTACAGTTGACCCGGTACACGGCCGGTTAGATTGAACACCCAGTAGGGACACGTCATAAACCGGTGGCTTGTTTGAAACGAAATTGATTCTGCCGTATTATCTCGGTTGGTTAGGGTTTTAGAGAGTCTTAAGTCAGCTATTGTATCTATATAAAGCCGCATAACTGAAAGCTTTGATATGGAAAAATATCTTATCAATTATATTCAATTACATTAGTTGAAATATAGTTATTCCAAGCTTTTGAGGAGTTATTTCTGGTTTTCTACCTTTTCTCCATCATCTATATCTTGAGTAGATTGAGCTAGATCTCTATTGTTGAAGGTATGAAGCTTTGAAGCTTCATTTTTGTCGTCAATATGGTAGATCTGTTCGTATTTATATGTTTTAGTTAATCTGCATGTTTAAAGACCTTAGAATTTACTTATTTTAATAATAATTGAGCAATGTAGATCCAGGAATAGGAAAAGATGACCCCGGTAACCCAGCGGTCTATACCGGTTTACCGAGGCATTATTTAGAAAACCTAAAACTGGGATTCACTACAGCTATGTTGATCGACAGGTTTAATTAACAGTAGGTTAGATCTGGCCAATCAGCTTATTGTAATTGTAAACTGGCATGAAATACGAATAATGAAGTGGTAAGTTTGGATATAGTCTTGAATGGACCCTAGGAACGTGCTGATCAATGTCGACAACTGTCTAGGCGGGTTAACGGTATGAGTTAGCACTTGATGTCGGCAATTCTAGTTCTTGATGCGTATGGGCTACTACCGGACCAATTAAGGAGGGTAGCTTGCATATAGATTGTCTACTACCATTGTCTGAGTATATAGGAGTATGAGTTGCACCCGTAGATGATAATGATAATTAAAACGAAAGCTCACGATTAATTTAAGGAAATTATATGGGGAAGTAAACATAACGATTAACTAATCAATGTTAGTAGATCGGTGAGAAGAGGAGGAGAAATACCAAGTTTGTTTTCTTTATGTTCATTATTGGTCCATGACCGCCTCTATGTTGCTTCTTAATTAGGTTAGAATCTCTTATACTTATAGTTGCATTGTCTCTATGGGATCGACCTTGACTCGCATTTACTATAGTACGATGTACCTAGTATTCTTGCTAGTAATATCGACGTTAGTGACTTACATGCGATTAGAAATGCAATGAAGGGTTGCCCTCACGACATCTGAAAGATATCGTGATTACAATATCTAAAAAAGAAAATGATGGGTTGGTTCAAAAATGAAGTCAATCATGTGAATCACATTACTACGTGGTCATCAAGGGTCAAAGGCTAGCGATATACAAAACTCTATCTGTTGCAGAAAGATCATTTTATATCCCAAACTCCCTTTTTTACAAATTCCCATCCTCAAGTAAAGCCACTGAATTTGTAAGTAGAGTCCCACTAACTGACTGCTTTTTGGAAGATGCAATCAAAGAAGAGTTAATAGAAAACCAAAAAAATTCCATCTATGACAGGGACTCCTCAAGAGGAGGGTGATATGCCTAATAAAGAGGTACAAACATTCGGAGGTTTTGTGGCAAAGGAGATAACAAAAAGAAGATATAAAGAAGAAGAACATGATATATATACTTAATCAAGTAAAAACCTTTTTCTTTCCTCACCAACAAATTCAAAATTTGCCAAAATCCATTCAAGACCTTATCTTTGAAAAGACAAGAGAGAAGTTCTAAATAAGGGAAGAACAGATTCATGACTTCCTTGTCTAATTATCGAAGAGAAGGCTCTATGTACCTGGAATAATAATTCAACAGGAATACTATCATAGCAGACAACGAAAATGTCTGAAGCACTGTCACTACAAACCATGTGAGTGTACATTGGACTACAAAATCAACAAATGTGCTATTGATTCTGGAGTATACCAGACATTTTATCCTGATGGACTGCCATTTGAAAGGAATATAATCACAATACAAACTCTTCTAGATTTTGGTCTAGTAGACTGTATTCTCTTCAAGACATATGAAAACCTTCTTGAACAATGCAGCTTGGGTAAAGCATTTGTTACCTTTGTGAAAAGGTTCCATGAATAAATATATCCCGGTACATCATGGATCCTTGCTGACATTGATTCAAAATCCCAGAATGGATTGGCCATAAGTTTGAACCAGCATGCCATCTAATATACCTCGAAAGAGTACAAGAGGATCCACTTGAAAACTACCAGTTATGTGAATATCATTATTGTATGGATAGTATGAAGACAATATTGAGAGAACATTGACAGATCTAGAACCATGGCTTTTGATTAATGGGAAGGGCTCCATCTTTATAATTCTAAGATAAGCAACAGGCTTGTCTTCCAAAATCTGATATACAAGTTCTATATGGAAGATCCAGACAATCCTATCAAAAGTATCCACTATTCACCTATAAAAGCAGAGACCAAGTATCATCAACTTGTCGACATATATAAATCCGAGGGATATGAACAAGAAGGGATAAATCATTAATTGTCCCTATAAACGAGAATAAACTATTTGGTCAATATCAATGTAGTATTATTTAATATACTCCAAGGGTGTTACAGGGAAGCATCAATTTTGTCTCGTCAGTAATTATTCTACTAAAGGTAAAGAAAAAGTTACTACATTAAAATTACTATTTACTACACCAAATTTACTACCAAAGACAAGTAAAAACCAACGTGGGACATATATTTCCCACCAAAAATGGATTTTTCCAAGTCAAAGCACTAAAATGGTATTATGCTTCATTATATCAAGTACTTGGAAAAATCACTATTCTACACCCAAAATCGCCTATAAATAGCAAGCATTAGAAAGCATTTGAATGTTCTTGATTGTTCTTACTTCTATACTATAAAGAAGTTAAGCTTCAACTTGAACTTTTTGTTTGAAGTTAAGTTCAACTTGAACTTTTTTGAAGTTTGGTTCCACCTTGTATAACAACTCCGGTGAGCAGTGTTTTCCGGTGACCGGTAGTCAAAGTTTCAGATCTACTATTCTTCTATAAAGGTAAATTTTTACCTTATGATCTACCTCTAATACATATATCTAATACATATGTGTCTGCAATTACAACACCACCTTTTCTTTTTATTTTTCTATTTGCCGGACATCTTTCATAACCAACCATGTTTATCGCTACGCGGACTGCCGCATGAGGTAGACACTGTTCCGGCATATGAATAGTTGTTGCCGTCAACAGACTACTTACTATTCCGTGAGATCCGTGCTGACTCTTTCAAAAAGACTGGGGGTTCTCACGATCATTTAATATTGTTCTGTCCAACTGGTCCCTAATCCAATTGTCATTTTTTATTTTTATTTTTATTATTCATACCACTAATCCACGGAGTTTTCTTCTCAGTCATGATTATAATATTTTATATATATATATATATATATATATATATATATATATTTATATATATATGATTATTATTATTATTATTATTTATGTACTAATCCGTTGGATTATCCTCCGAGATTGGCTTATAACCGGTCATCTTCCGGTTTATTATTTATGTTCTTATTATTTTTTTAATTTTTGCTTTTATTAATTGGATCTTTATATATCTCTCTATTTCTATATCCTTCCCCGTCCCATTGTCCCCCCTTGCTCGATCATTGTGACCTTCTTGGTATATATATATATATATATATATATATATATATATATATACACACACACACATATATATATATATACACGAAATATCAAGGTGGCGGTAACGGTGTTTAACGTTGATTTCTGGCTATCTAGGAATTATTTCTCGGTGGGAGGTGGTGGTTATTATGAACTGGATGAGGTTCCGGTGTCGGACACAATGCTTAAGATTGTGAGCACGTTAGTCGAAAAATTGGCAGAGTCTAGCCTGCTTATATTATTCCTTTTGTCAATCATGAATTATAAGGTGCCCATATTTATAGGTGGATCACTAATGGAGATTAGACTAATTGTGACAATACATAATTAAGTACGATGTGACATAATTAAGTACAATCAAGACAGTAATCAGCTAGAAGAGTCGGACATGTGAACTCGCTGGTCGCACTGTTGTCCTTTTAGCCGCATGATGTCTTGTCCTTGCTAATACGAAGTATAGATCATGTTAGCCTAAGGTTGCGGGCACGATCCGGTTAGTCAGACAGCTGGCCGGGAGGCAGCATGATCACCCCTAGCCTTAGATACGCATTGGGCCTATTAGAGGAGTGACTTGTTGCAATATTCCGATTTTCGGGAAGACTTGTCATTTTGCAAAAATGAAATATTATATTCTTCACTTCTTTTATGGAGTTAAGTATTTTGTAAATGTATATATATATAATTCAAAATTATGTGTATATTTGTGGAAAATCTAGAGTTAATTATTAAAGGGTAATTAAAGAAAATATGTAATAGGTTATAATTGTGGGAATGATTATTTAAGGAAAAAAGTCCCAATATTTTCCATAACCTATTAGTTCTTAGAATTTTCGTTTTACGCTCTCCAAAAGGATCGGAGGAGCAATAGAAAAAGGGCACGAGATTTCTGCATAATTCTAAGGCAAATCTTAACGGTTTTCAGATTAGAGTAGAGCTCCGGAATCGTCGTGAAGAGGGTGCTGTTTCAACACCAGAAAGTTGGGACTTTGTCAAGGTATGAATTTCGAACCCTAGTTATGTTCTTGACAGAGTTGTATGGAAACGAACTCATGTATTCATAGTCTCATATGTTTAGAAGCGTGTGATCGAATCTAATCTGATTTTGGATTGATCACATATGTTTCCTACAGAGAGGTTCAAGTTGATGCAGTCTTTCATTGCTTTTGTGTTGGATTAGATTGATTGAAAGGTAAGAGTCTCTTCTTACAAATTAGATATGGCTTATAGAGGTTAGATCGTGTTTTGATGCGTTATTGTATCGACGTTTATGCCTATTTGTTGTTTAAGGTTTGATTTGGATCATAAAAGTTATGTTTTTCTGGTGTTTTCCTGATAGAAATCATGTAGAACATGTTTGGAATCAAGTAGAGATCACAAAGTGTACAAAAATCAGGTTTTAGGGTTTATCTGCGTTGAATGCGTACTCATTGGCTAGCAATACGCACGCATTCCTGTTATAGGATGTGTGGCCTTAGTTGCTGCAGGTGGAATGCGCATGCATTCATGATTCAGGATGTCCCATCCTTTTCATAGCAGGTGCAATGTGCAAGAATTCAAGCGAATGCGCTCGCATTGTTGTTTCAAGTTAGAACATGTTGCTCCCAGCATAGGCAATGCGTACGCATTGGCTGGACATGAACTTCTAGCATGTTTTCTGGTCAGGGAATGTGCACGCATTGATCCTTAGTTTTAATAAAACGTTGTTTAAGCTATGTAATGAGATTTTAAACGTTGCTTCATGATCTAATAACGTTAAATAAAAATGAACAAGCCTTGATTGAGTTTCTGATGTGTTTAGTTCCAGCACTGAATGTACTCTTCAAGGGAGTTGAAGTTCGGGACCGTCAGTAGGGAATGATGGGGCTTGTGCTTTGATGAACTAGAGTTCATCAATGTCTGTGTACTTGATAGGATGTGATGTCCAGCTGTCTAACTGAGGGAGTAGAGTCCTTAAGGTGAGCTTTATCCTAGAAAACACTTTGGTGGCTAGTTAACAACAGACAATAATTACATACTTGCATAGTAATAAGATTAAACATCAGGTCACTTTTGGTTAGGCACATGTGAACATCGGCTATGTGACATGTCCGGCTAGGTGGATAACTCTGTGACCTACTAGCGGCCAAATGATAGGGAACTTCACCAGACGTGTATGCGTACCGGGGAGCCCAGGACTAACATCACAAGCCACTGTTGGTTGGCACCCTCTCATGGTGGATACACCTCGTGTAGTGCCCTCGAGTGCTGACGTAACCCCGATAAGTTAAGTTAAAAATGTATTGTCATGACATGTTGATGGACATTAAGTGAACCTAAGATTGAGTCGGTCACATAAAGATAATTTGTTAATTATAAAACTTGGTTATAAACCTTAGTTAATTTGTAGCTTCTACCTCTTATTGAGTACTTTGTACTTACCTCAAATGCATGTTTTTTCTATGTGTTTGGGGGAGACAAGATGAACAGGTGGAACAAGAGTTCGAGGAAGAATTTGATGATGATGTTTGAGGACGCCGACGTTGAAGCATTTATTTCTTTATTTCTTTTATGATACATTAGAACTTGTCGTTCTTTTTGGAGACCCTAGTAGTTTCTTCTAGTTTATTTTGAAGGATTTCGTACGTTATGCGATTCATTTTGCTTTCCAATGTAATAAATGTTACATTTCTATCTTTAGTTTGAGTTTCTATTCTTGGTTGGTTGTTTGGAAAAAAATATACCCGAGTCTTTTGCTTCTGTTTTTCATAACTCGATACGACATAGTAGAGGCTAACGTATAATATGATATTTATTTTATATTATATGTGCCAAATTTTCTTTTTCAAGATAAGGACTCGGTTTCCGGGAACGGGGCATTACAGTTGGTATCAGAGAGAAGCGTCATTTAGGCTTCCTTCCTTAAGATAAGATTTCCTTAGACCACTTAGAACCATTCTGATTCTTCTTGATCCTTCTGAATGGTAGGTAACCTTTGAGATACTTGTGTTGATAAGTTGGGAATCGGAAGTTCTAGGGCCCAACAAGAAGCGAGTGGTTTGGTTGAAGATAGGGGTCTAGTAGTTGTGGTTCATCTAGAAAATGTTGATGATCGTGTTGGAGTTTACCGTTGAAAAAGAAGAAGAGGAAAAGGACCCTATAGTTTTGAATCCTAAGAATCATGGTGTAATTCTTGGTATAGGTCGGCTATCCAAGAATTTTGTCAACATGGATTGTAAACATAAGGAAGTACCTTCCGGTGAAGAATGCACGGAGTAGAAGTTGAATAGTGTAGTTTTAGTTGTTCAAGAATGGGTTGTCCCGTGAGATCCAAGCGGGAAGGTTGGGAGGTACACCAAGTGACATGGTTGAAATGTTGAACAAGGTTTTGGAAGCTGAGACCTTCAAGGACAATCCTTCAATCATTAATGCTGCCAAGAGGAACTCAAAATCATGGAAGCGGGAAAGGCGGCCCGAGTCGACCTGTACGAGTTTCACCGTCGATGCAGAGTATGCATAGCCAGATGATAATTTTATTTCAGGTACAATAATATTAGACAACTTAGCGGTTACCACCTTGTTTGATACTGGAGCGTCTAACACGTTTGTGTCGTCTAAGATAGCTAAGAACTTGAATCTACCTTCGGAAAGCTTAAGAAACACTTTCGATATAACTACACCGCTAGGAAAGGTAACTAAGATGATACCTCAAGTGGATGTTCGAGTAGGATCATATCGATGTAAAAGTGACTTCAAAGTTTTGGCCTTTTCAGATTTCAATGTAATTCTTGGTATAGATTGGCTATCCGAGAATTATGTTCATCTAGATTGTAGAGAAAATAGAGTGACGTTTAGGGTACCCGGAAAGTCGTCTAAAACTTATCAAGGTAATGTCTACAAGCCTAATAAGAAGCATCATCCGATAATATCAGCAGTTAAGGCGATAATAGCTTGTCAAAAAGGCTGTGAAGGCTACTTGCTATGCGCAGTGGATGTGGAACAAGTAAAACCTATGTTAGAGGAAATTGCTATAGTAAAAGACTACCCAGGAGTGTTTCCAGAAAAGTTACTGGGAAACATTCCGGATAGAGAGATAGAATTTGAGATCAAGTTGGTACTAGGAGCGGCACCAGTTGCTAAGGCACCCTATAGAATGGCACCGGCTAAATTGAAGGAGTTGAAAGCTCAACTTAAGGATATGCTCGAGAGGAACATAATTCAGCCCGGTATCTCACCCTGGGGAGCCCCTGTTTTGTTTATTAAGAAGAAAGATCGTAGCATGAGGATTTGCATAGATTACAGAGCTTCGAATAACCTTACCATCATGAACAAGTATCCTTTACCAAGGATTGATGATTTGTTTAATCCGTTTCAAGGTAAGAGATTGTTCTCTAAGATTGATCTTAGGTTAGGCTATCATCAGTTGAAAATCAAGGTAGCGGATATACCTAAGACGGCTTTTAGTACGAGGTATGGACATTATGAGTTCCTAGTTATGCCCTTTGGACTCACTAATGCTCCATCTGCATTTATGGATTTAATGTAACGGGTTTTCATGCCATACTTGGATAAGTTTGTCATAGTGTTCATAGATGACATCCTAGTATACTCAAAGAACGAGAAAGAGCATGAAGAACAACTAAGGATAGTTTTGAATACCTTGAAGAAGAACCAGCTGTATGCTAAGTTCTCAAAATGTGACTTGTGGTTGAATCAAGTCAGTTTCTTGGGTCATGTCGTTTCTGGAGATGGCATTCAAGTTGATCCGGCAAAGATTGAAGCATTTGAGAAATGGTCCAGACCGACCACGGTTTCAAAAGAAAGGAGTTTTCTCGGTTTGACTGGCTATTATAGGAAGTTTGTACAAGACTTCTCAAAGATAGCTACATCACTTACCCGGATAACTCAAAAGAATATAAAGTTTGAGTGGACTAGTGAGTGTGAAGAGGCTTTCCAGACATTGAAAAGGAAGTTGACCACAACCCAGTTTTGGCAGTTTCGGAAATCTTTGAAAATTATGACGTCTACACTGATGCTTTGGGACAAGGTTTAGGCTGTGTGTTGATTCAAGGAGGAAAAGTAATCGCTTATGCATCTTGACAGTTGAAAGTGCATGAAAAGAACTATCCAACACAAGACCTAGAGTTGGCAGCGGTGGTGTTTGCCTTGAAGATTTGGAGGCACTACTTGTATGAAGTTAAGGCTAGGATCTTTACAGACCACAAGATCTTAAAGTACTTCTTCACTCAGGAGAATCTAAATATGTGATAGAGGAGATGGTTAGAGTTCGTAAAGGATTAAGACTTGGACATTCAATACCATCCGGGCAAAGCCAATGTGGTTGGAGATGCCTTAAGTAGAAAACTAGTGTTTGCAGTTTCAAGCTTTGTAGATGTGGCAGAAAGGTTAGATGGGCTAAAAATCTGTGGTTTTGATGAGATTGAAGATCGACGGGTTGTGGCACCGTTGTTAGCAAGATCCGAGTTGATGGATGATATTTGGGAAAAGTAAGATAAAGATCCAGTGTTGGTTGATTTCAAGTGGGTTGCAAGAGAAAATCCTACAGTGGTGTTGATACAGGGTTTCACCCCTCCACGTGTCATCTTACCGTTGGTCCCCACGATATGAATAAGTATCAAAGTGTGCATGTCGATTCCTAGACTCGGGGCTACAACGATCGACTCTTAAGCAGTGTAGGACGAGGGTCTCAGCTTGACCACCGTAAGTCGGTTGAGTCGGCGTAGAGGACAGAGTCCGCACCAGCTACGACGGCCCACTATCAGCATGATAACTTGGGTAAGGGGGCAAGGCCCATGAAGGTTAAATTTCACAATAGCTTAGACCGACCCATCATTAGGGTTTGGGGTATTCATCATTAAATTCATTCAGGCCCGGATAAATTAGGTGACATAACTTGTCATCATCATTGGCGCTAGAAGGGGGCCTTCTACTGTTGATTACACCAAGATCACGATGTCTCCTAAGGGTAAGAACGCCAAGAAAACTAATTCCAAAGCCACGGACCAACCGGGCTCGCAATCAATGAGCAAGTGGATCTGGATGCGCAGGAGACAAGGGATCCATTGTTGGATCCTATCCATAAAGATCCCCCAAAGGAGAAACAGGGCCTTGCTCCGAAACATCAGGCTATCGTAGATCAATTGGCAGCAGCTGATCACGAATTGATGTCTAGAATCATAGCGGAGGCTTTCATGGCTCAGGTTCATGAGAACAGCGGCAAGAAAGACGCCGCAGAAAATGCCAAGCAAGTCCCTGGAGTAGAAATCAGTGGGTCTTCCAGCTCTGTGGAGAAAAAGAGACGTGAAATTCAATAGAAACATCAAAGGTGTGATGAGGATAGCGTTAGTCAGGAGCTGGACGTTATTTTGGGCAAAAGTTCGGTCTCGATGTGGTTGGAATCTCCCTTCACAAAGGAAATTGAAAATTTCCCCAAACCCAAAGGGTTTAAAATACCAAAGATAGAACCTTATGATGGCACCACCGATCTGGAAGACCATCTACATAGGTATCTGCCTCAGATGAGGTTGGACGGCGCGTATGATGCTATGCGGTGTCGGGCGTTCGAGACATTGTTCGTCGGTCGAACTAGAGAATGGTTCACCAAGCTACGACCATGTTCTATCTCTAGTTTAGCTCACAAATTTCGAGATGTGTTTATTGTAAATAAAAAGTTCCATTTATGCGCTACGCACCTCATGAATATGAAGCAACAAAATGATGAGACTGCGATAAATTATTTGAAGAGATTTAATCTTGAGGCCATGCAAGTCAAGGATGCAGATGATCGACTTATGATCACGTAGTTTATGGGAGGGCTGTGTAATACAAGGTTATATATGATGTTGAGCAGAGATGTCCCTCGTACCATGGATGAATGTGTTAATGTGGTGCATAGATTCTGTCAAAGGGAAGAGGTAGTGCGTAGGCAAACCCAGTCCGATTGGATGGATTCAAAGAAGGACACTCGAGGTCCAAATAAGAATCAATCCAAAAGGCAGATCACCGAAGGCAAGTAGACAGTCTGGGATCGTATCACGGCACCCGTCTCGGACCGTTTGGGAAAGAAAGGAGCCCTACATGATAAGGATTTCATCCCCCTCAATCGGTCTCGGGAGTAAGTGTTATCCATTATGATCTCGAAGAACATAGCGAAGACACCGAGACCATTGAAAAGGCCCCGAGAAAAGAAAAATCCAAGAAAATATTATGAGTATCACACGGATATAGGCCATACAACGGAGGACTGTGACGACCTGAAAAGAGACATCGATGCTTGTATTCAAGAAGGCAAGCTAGATGAGGTGGTCGATAGGTCTCACTGTAATGAACCCAAAGGGCGTAGAGAATAGAAAAGAAAAAATTCTGATAAAGATCGAGATGGAGGTCGTGACGCTCAGAGACGCCGGGATCGATCACCACGTCGAGACCGATCTCCATATCGAGAGAGAAACAATAGAGGTGACCATGATCGAGATAGATATGATGATAATCGACCCAATAATTATATTAATAAGATCTCTGGGCCAGTTGAGAACGATAAAGATTGAGGGATAAGAAGAGACTGAGATTTACAACAGAGGTCGGGTATGGACCTAAAGATGATATTCCTAATTCTCGGAGTCACAATGAAGGGCTAGTAATTGAGCCGGTGATTAGCCGTGCTCGGGTATCGAGAATCTGTGTTGATAATGGCAGCGCGGTGAATATCTTGTACTACTCGGATTTTAAGGCGATGAAACTGAAAGTTGAGGGCATAGCTCATTTAGCATCTCATTTGTTTGGATTCACCGGACAAGCGGTCCATCGCATGGGATCAATTAGGTAGCAAACGACGGTCGGCGATGGTGAAAGAGGAAGGACCCTTGAATTAACTATGTGGTAGTCAAGGCCCCTTCGGCATACAATGCCATTGTGGGTCGACATGCTCTTTTTGACCTGCACGCTATCATCTTCACTGTCCATAATAGCATGAAATTCCCTACCAGGAATGGATCGCATGAAGTAAGAAGCGACATTCAAGCTGCTCGGAGCTGCAACTCCAACGTCATGGATGGGAAAATGGCCGTGCAGCAAGTCCTGATTGAAGAGTTGATTCCGGAGGAAGAAGATGAGAAGAGTTGGAACTCGGTTGATCCCGTCGAAGATGTTCGTCTTTGGGAAGACGAAAAAGATCACTGTGTACAAGTCGGAGGTTGGATCCCCACTACAGAAAAATAGTTGCTGGACGAGCTACTAACTGAGTTCAGAGATGTGTTTGCATGGAAGGCTGACGACATGCCAGGTTTATCCACAGATATAGCGGTCCATAAGCTCGAAATAGATCAAGGCCGGAAGCCAGTCAAACAGAAAATGAGGAGTTTCACACCTGAACGAAACCAAGGTATAGAGAAGGAAGTCGAGAAGCTGTTAACGGCCAAGATAGTAAGGGAAGTGCTCTACTCTAAATGGCTAGCCAACCCAGTGTTAGTCCAGAAACCCTACGGCAGCTGGCGTATGTGCATGGATTTCACCGACTTGAATAAAGCATGTCCGAAGGACTCATATCCGTTTCCAAAAACCAACAGGTTAGTGGACTCCACTATCGAATTCAAAGTGTTTGGTTTTTTAGATGCGTATAAGGGATACCATCAAATCTTAATGGATCCTCGAGACGCTGAAAAGACAGCTTTCATCACGGAATTCGGCACTTTCTGTTATGGAACCATGCCATTCGGGTTGAAAAACGTGGGGGCGACATATTAGAGAGCAGTCAACAAGATTTTTGCCAAGCCGATCGGTAGGTGTATGGAAGTATACGTAGACGACTTGCTCATCAAGAGTCGATCTATGAAACAGTACTTGGTAGATGCTCAGGAAGTATTTGAGGTTTTGAGGGAAACGAAGATGAAATTAAATCCGAAGAAGTGCACCTTTGGGGTCATGTCGGGGAAGTTTTTGGGATACATGATCTCGAAAGATGGGATTCGAGCGAACCCGGATAAGATCGATACTTTGAAAAACATGCCTGCACCTCTGAATATAAAGGAAGTATAGAGACTTCCTGGTGGAATGGCCGCCCTCAACAGGTTCTTATCGAGATCCGCCCAGCGGGCTCTACCGTTTTTCAAGATTCTCCGTAAGGCCAGTCCTTTCCATTGGGACGAAGAGTGTCAAAAAGTCTTTGAGGATTTAAAAGCGAACTTGTCGGAGCTACCCACTATCACTTAACCTCGGGAAGGAGAGTGCGGTTCTGATTCGGGAAGGGGTCCACGGCCAAGTGCCTATTTATTTTGTTAGTAAAGCATTGCATGGGCCCGAGATCCGACACTCACCAGCAGTGAAACTAGAATTATGTTTGGTACATGCCTCGAGAAAACTGAGGCCTTATTTCCAAGCCCATCCCATTACGGTGGTCCCTGACCAATAGCTGAAGCAGATTTTAGCGAAGCCCGACACGTCGGGTCGACTAGCAAAATGGGTAGTGGAGATGGAAGAGTACGATATCGAGTTCATGCCTCGGACTGCGGTTAAGGCTTGGCAGATTTTCTAGCTAAAGGAATTTCCATCCAACTCTAGCAAGAAAAGCAAAGCATAGAAGAACATTGGACTCTCCAAGTCGATGGGGCATCAAGCAAAGAGGGGGTAGGAGCTGGACTCCTTGTAATCATCCCAAAAGGTGAAGAATTCCCCTACGCCCTTTGATTCGACTTCAAAGCGACAAACAATGAGGCTGAATATGAGGCTATGATCACAGGACTGAAACTTGCTTTGAAGTTGGGAGTCGAGAATCTACTAGTTTACAGCGACTCACAGTTGGTGGTAAATCATATCAGGGGGGAGTATGAAGCCAAGGAAGAAACCATGAAAATTACTTAACAGTGGTACAAGGCCTCATACCAAAGTTCAAGTCAGTTCAGATCGAGCAGGTCCCCCGAAGGCAGAATAAGGGAGCCGATGCATTATTTAAGCTCGCTTCGAACTTCGTCTCGAGCAAGAAAGTTCTGGTCGAACAATTGACCGATAGAAGCTACAAGGAATCAGAAATGCAGCCGATCACTCAACAGGTAACATGGATGGATCCAATCGCCATTTACCTTAAGGACGGAATTCTACCACCCGACAAGGTACAAGCATGAAAAATCTGACTTCAGTCAGCACGGTCTGCATTCATCGATTCCATCCGTTAATATGTGCATCAAAAGAAGAGGGTCCATATCTTCTGGAAGAAATTCACAGAGGAGCTTGTGGAAATCATTGCGGGGCTTGGATGCTTGCTCGAAAGTGCAAGCTAGCTTGGTATTTTTAGCCGTCGATGCAACAAGATGCAAACAGCCTAGTTCAGAGGTGTAGAACTTGTCAAATTCATGACAATATCACCCATCAAAAGGCCCAAGAAATGAACGTCATCTTATTAGCCTGGCCTTTTGATCAATGGGGCATCAACATAGTCGGACCTCTACCCGACCTCCGGGCAACAATAGATACGTGGTCGTCGCAGTGGACTACATCATGAAATGAGTCGAAGCCAAGGCTTTGACCGACATCAGAGCTTCGACCATCAAAAAAAATTTGTGGGTCGATATTTTATGCAGGTATGGAATTCCCAAGGCTTTGATTTTAGATAATGGCACTCAGTTCGAAGACCGAAAAGTTAGAGAATGGTGCAACGAATATCATATCAGTCAGCGCTTCACCTTGGTAGCTCACCCACAAGCAAATGGTCAAGTCGAGCAGACAAATCGAAAGATCAAGATAGGGTTGAAAAAGAGACTAGAAGCCGAAGTTTGAGACTTCACAGCACAACTTCCGAGCATCCTGTGGTCATATAGGATGGCTCCAAATTCTTCGATGGGAGAAACACCCTTTTCTTTGGTCTATGGATGCGAGGCGGTATTTCCCGCGGAGATCGGTTTTCCCTCTCCTCGAGTTCTAGCATACAACGTCAAAACCAACGATCCTGATCATTGACATGAAAAGATAATGTTGAGGAGCGAAGGGAAATAGCTTCAAAGTCAGAGATTTGGTCCTCAGAAAGAATGAAGCAAGTCGACAAGAAGCGACTGGCAAGTTAGACCCGAATTGGGAAGGCCCGTATCAGATCCTAAAAGTTCATCCCAAAGGATCCTACCAACTCAGACGAGCAGATGGAACCACAGTCCCTCGGCACAAGCACGCCAATAATCTGAGGAAGTACTACGTTTATGTAAACTTTATCTCGTGTTATTCATATTTTTACTCTTTGTAATTTGTCTGTGTGACAGTTTTCTGAATATTCTAATAAATATATCTTCTCTCGAGATTCTTTTGTGTTTTTATTTTAGGATCTACAGCCTTCACAATATAACTCTAATATGATACAAAATGTCGAAGGCAATGCAATCGACTGCAGGAAGGGAAAATCCGCAAGTCGGATCCCTCAATATAGCCTAAAGCAAAACGAGCCTACAAGGCAAAAAATGCTAAGGCAAAGGGAGGGTTTGCAAAGTCAGACAAAACGCCCATAAAATCTACCAGCCAAAAGCAAAACAAGCCTAATGGGCAAAAATGCCAAGGCAGAGGGACGGTTCGTAAAACCAGTCTGAGAGACCAAACGCCCAGAGCCTCGACCTGCCCATAGCAAAACCAGTCTGAGAGACAAAAAAATGTTAAGGCAACTTGGTCGATCTCAACTACACTAAACTCACAAGTGCAATAAGAACCAAAGGTTCATGATACACTTGGGGGGCAACACGACATCAATAAAGCAAACAGCAAACAGCGCCAGAGACCCGCCAAGCAAAAAGCTAAAAGATATCGAGATATAAAAGATAAATAATAAAAAGAAAAGGAAAATACTACAAAAATCGAGTCAAAATTGGAGCAAAGTAAGGTTAGGCCAATAAGACCAGCCAGTACAAGACCAAATTCAAATTATACAATTCTAAGTTCTAAAGGTCGAATCAAAAGCTCAACAAAAGTAAAATTCAAAAAACAAATAGTTAAGAGGTAGCGTCGGGAGTCGGCTCGGTGATAGCAGGGGTCGGCTCGGCATCGGAAGACGACGGACCATACTTCTGGGCCATAGATTCCCCTCGTTGGAACTCCTCACCGTACTGGTCATACAGCTTTTCCGCCTCAGTGTTATAGAATTGCGGCGCTGCAAGCTTAGATACGTCGAACTCTAGATAAGCCTCCATAGTTTGATTCACCGCCATTGTAAAGCCACCCATCATGGCCATGCGCATCATCACGGTCAGGTCTTCATCAAGCTCCCTCGACTGTCGATACTCCAGGACTGCATCTTTCTTGGCCGCCTCGACCTGGGAAGGAACTTTCTTCAGTTCGACACTTAGAGTATCCCTCTCTTCCCGAGCCTGCGTGACTTCGGATAAAGAAGCGTTGTGCGCTTCCTGCATCTTCTGGAACTCCACTACCAGGTCGGCAAATTTTTATCCAAGACCTGCCAGTCGTTTTGTGTTCTGTCCAGGTTATTGGCAGATGCAGACAGCTCATTCCTTAACTTCTTTATCTCGGTGCCCACCTCTCTTGTATGAGTCTCCAATTGGGACTCCAATCCGGCTATAGCGGCACTATTCTTGGTGCTCTCATCCATCAACTTCTGAATTTTCCTCTTCAAATCCTCTTCTGCCTCGACAGGCGTAGTCAATCACTTAGCAGCCTCCTTGCAAAGGTGGTTTTTCTGTCGAGAAAAAGAAACGTGTCATCTAGCAGACATAAAGGGCAGGCCGCGATAAAATTAGGAAAAATAGAGCGACTTACTAGGCGACACAGCTTCCGAAGCGTAGAAGATAAAACCTTGTTCTCCAAGGTTGCGCTCTTATCAGCAGCCCGGTTCATATCGACGTCAAGGTTAGAAGGGGCTTCCCCGACTTTAGCCTTCTTGGCCGGTCTGTGCTGATCCCTCACCAAGTCGGGCAGAATGGGTCTCTTCTTTGGTTGTCGGGCGACGGTCTCGACATTCTCACCGGCAAACGGTGTTGTATCGACTATGGCCTCGTCAAGTTCATCTCGCAATGATCCATAGCGAGTAAGTGGAAAATCAATGGACTGAGGTTGGGCGGGGGGATGAGCAGAAATCGGCGCCTCGACATCAGCAGTACGTTCTTCAGACGTCTACGTAGAAATAGCTTCGACTCGGGAAGAGCTCCCCTCTCCAGTATTAGTAGTTGTCCTCTTCTCGACAACCTTGTCCAAAGGAGCCACCCGACCCTCGAGTGGCGGAGCTAGCTTACCCTTCGGTTTGGGGACTTTAGTAGTATCAGAGATAACCGAGAACTTCCCCACTGCAATAAGAAAAGACAAGGTTAATATCATTAATAATGCCAAGATATAGATCTCGAAAAAAAAAAGGAAAACATGGAAACATCCTACAGTTATCTTGGTCGTGAGCATGGAGTGTCGAGTAGGGCATCGGCCCCACCGCCTCCAGGTTATCTAGGGTATACAGAAGGTGCAGATCTCAGGTGGCCACCTCGAAACCAAAGTTATCCATCTTACGGGCCTCCCGAGGAGCAGGATCACCACCCAGTTTATCCGTCTTCTTACCCATCTACCTCCACTGCCCTAAGTATGGGTTGCCCAAGCCATGACGTATGAAGAAAAATCTCGGTTTCCAGTCAACGTGTGATGAGGGCCCCTTGGACACAAACTCGTGTCGATTTGGCCTCCGTTGGAAGGTATACCACAGTTTGTCTGGCATGCCTATGATCTTATAGTAGTAGCGGAAGAGGGGGATCGAGAAGCAAACTCCTACCACTCGACATGCTATTACAAATCCCATTAAAATCCTAATAGAATTGGGGGCTAACTGAGAAATGCTTATCTTATAGTGATTCAGAATCGTTACGACGGCTGGGAATAAGGGAAACCTCAATCCGCTGGAAAGTTGGGCCTCACAGACTGAACAGAATCCTTCTGGGGGTTCCTCAGCGTACTGGTGTTGACCCGATGGATGTCAAATTTCAAATTAGGGTCCCACAAGACCAAATTTCTGGCAAATTTTGTTAGCATCATCTAAGGAAATGGCAGTGAGACATCCTTTTGGACCTTTTCCGTCCATCCTAGTAACTAATTTCTTAGATTTGCTAAGGACGGAAGGAGATGGGCTTATGGGCTCGCCGGGAAGTGACCGGAGAGGACGATCAGAATGGGTGGATAATGAAGTTTGACTGTGTGAAGACAATTCACTATTGTTGGTCCCTTGGAAAGGCTAACACAAGTTTAGAGAGGGGGGTGAATAAACTTGTCACCAAAAATTTTCGCTAAGTTGGATTTTAAACAAATTATGATTCAGTTAAAACTTGTGTGGAGTTCAGCTCACTGAGCTGAGTTTAAGTTTAAGTGACTTAATCAAAACTGAGTCAACCGGCAGCGGATATAATTCTAGCCTTTTTCTTGATCTTGTTATTCTTTTATGAAAACTAAGTGTGGTGAACTGAATTATGATGAATGTGAGTTTGTGAACTGTGAAGTGTATAACAATCAATTATCAAAATGTTGTAAGTAAATGCTGAGTAAATAAATAAGTGCGTAAAGTAAATAAGGCAAATGTTATAGAGGTTCCAGGTGGTGTAATCATGTACGTCCTCTCTTCCCCTGTGGTGCGGAGGAAAATTCCACTAGAACTTCTTGAGGTGAACTGTTACAAAAAGTCCTGAACAATAGTCCTTGGCTAATCCCTAGCGTCACAATCTAAACAGTTGTAGAACAGGTAGAATTGATGTTCTTCAATTGCTTGGACACTGATCCTTAGAGGGTTGAATTCCCTCTTCACCAGCTACCACCACAAACACAGTCTGCCCGACTGCCTATTACAACTGTCCTTGACAAAACCTTCCCGGTTTGATTCACATTCTAAACCTTTGATAAAGAATCAAAGTTGGGTTGAGAATCAATAAGTTGATTCTTGTTTGTGGTTCTTCAAAGTGTCTGATTCTTGATAAATTCTTAGTAGCTTGAACACTTGAAGAAATTCTTGTTATGATCTTGTTATAGCGCAAAGATGATAGCAATTCGAATGATTAATGCACACGTTAATTCTTGTTAAATCTCTTATATATCTCTTTTAATCCATGGTGCAAAGTCCTCTATTTATAGTGTGAGGTCCAACATTCATTTGGCTTGAATTTGAATTGTATCAACGTCTATTTTCTAACGGATATATTTTCTGACCGTTCTGCTGTGTCAGTATTTCATCCAGTAAAATTTCTTCCTTTATAACGTTCAACTGTACTATCAGTTTGTTGGATGACTGACATATAAAACTGAGTTTCCTTATCAGTTTTATACGGAAAATGTTACTTGTCAGTTTCCAGACTGACTTGGAGCATTAACTGAGATTTTACTCTTCTTTAAATATCAGTACTCCAGTTTTTCATCTGATTAAAATTGACTTATTCAGAGTACACCATGACTCATTATCATCTAAGAATTCATTGTCCTCATGATTCTTAGGTCTTCATACAGGATCCATAAAGTCAGTTCAGGTCACCACAATCTTGCATGAAGTCTAACTTTACAGTCTCGACGTAGTCTTCATAACTGGGTTTGAGCCCTCAATTCTTCAATCTTCAATAACAGAGTCTGTGACCCTCAGTTCTTCAGTCTTTTGATTAAGCCAACTGAGTCAGTGTCCCTCAGCGAACTTATCTTCTTCACTTTCATGTGGGTGTATTCTGAGTCAGTTTGTTTGTCTTGATGATTTCCAGTTTTCTAAATGACTTCCAGTTTTAAGTTTTACGACACACTAACTATTACAGTGCTTGTCTGATGTAACCTATACAAATATCAGACTCTAGTAAAACCTAGACATCTTTTAGCTTTTCACTATAACAGCTAGCTTTAGTACTTCATCAATGAGGTTAAGATAATACTTAAAATAATTATGATGAATTATCATCGAAACATAAATTTTATTTCCAACAATTTCCCCCTTTTTGATGATGCCAAAACTCTCCCTAAAAGAAAAGCTTAAAGATCAAAACAATGTAAAACTGGAAAACTGGATTTCATTGGAATGAGCAAAAACTGGAATAGTTACATTTTGTCCAAACAATTGAGATTAAAGACTAAGCTTTTTCTTAACAGAAATAAACTTATTTTTCTTGTCATACAGATGTTATTCATTTTCTAGCTTGGAGTCTTCCTTTGAAAATGTCTTGTTGTAGTCCACTTGACTTCCTTCTTTCCATCTTCTCCATAGAAGTAGCTTTGGTAAGTCTGATTCTTTCAAGTAATATTTTTCAAATTTGACTACATCAGCTTTCATTTGTTCAGTCTTGTCTTTAATCTTCAGTTTGTCATCAATCCTCTGATTCTTCTTGTATTGTGCCATTTTCTGCTATGAGAATATATCAGATAAAAAGTAGTTCAAGGATTCTTCAAATGTCCTATCCTTGTACTTGGCTTTAATAGGATTGTGATCATTGATAAACTTCATCCACAGATCCTTTGTAAGAGTAGCTCTCTTTTCTCCAGGTTGACTGTATTTTTCAATGAGCTGCTCGTCAGTTAGCTCTTTCCTTAAGAACTTGGGATTTGATTTGTATCTTTGCAATTCATCTTCAAGTCGCTTCATTTCTTTAAGTAACTTCAGCTTTTCTTCTTCAGCTTCCCCCTTTTTGGCATCATATAGTTGATCTACCAAAGCATGGGTTGCATGTTGGTCAGCTGATATACGTTGCTGAGAAGTAATAACTTCCTTAAGCTGAGTTTCTAACCCGTAGATATGCTGATTCCTGTGCCAATAAGCCTGAGCATGAGTTTCCCGATCTACTGCGGTTGAGTCTTCTAGCTTCTGTTTTAGTAACAGAATTTCTGAAGCAGGACTTGAACTGGATTTGTGGATCTTCTCTAATCATGCATGAACTGAGACGTCAGTTCTGGTTCTCTAATCGAGATATCCAGAAATATTTGATAGAAGGCCATTTTGTGCATCCTTGTGACTGAGCACAATCTTCAAATTTTCATGAACTTTGGCCAACTCATCCTTAGTTAGGATGTTAGAAGGATCATATGTTGTTTCAGGTTGATCCTTGGGCTGGGTGATATCGTCAATGATCATCAGTTGTCGATTATCAGTTTTATCACTACTTGCTGAGTGTCAGTTTTCTGATTTCCAACTGGCAACTGTTCTTGCTGACTTACAGTTTGCGTAGCTAGAGGTTGAGGTTGAATATCTGAAGGCAAAACTGTAGTCACATCAGCTTCTTTTCTTGTATGATCATCTTCATCAGCATCCTTTTCTTTGAACTGTCTTTGGGAGCAGATGACGTGTTTGAGTCCCTCATTTGAGCTAGTTCAGTAAACCTCTTGAAATAATTTTCAAGAAACTATGATATGGGAAACAGAGTGTATAAATCTCCGATTTCCAATTTCTCGAAGAGTAACTTCTCTTCAGTTTGTAGACTATCATCACGAGAACCCTCTGGTTTAAGCTTCATCTTCATTAGTCTGACAATTTTATCAGCTTCAAAAACTGGGGATGATTTCTGAACTGATTGTAATTGAGAAGTATTATCAACAAGAGTGTTTTTCTTTGTGTCTTCAGTTGTCAGTTGTTGTTGTTGTTGTTCCCCCTCAGTTGGTGCTGTCATACTTGAGGTTGTTGGGTATAAACATCTTACTACTGATCTTTCTTGTGCTGAGTCTGCCTTTTGCTTGACTCCTCTGTGTTCAGCTTCCTGCTGAGACACAGTTTTCTGACCTGCTTCAGGTTGGGAAGTTGTTCCTGTTTTTGCTGGGATTTCCTTTGTGGTTTCAGCTTGCCTTGCTTGCTTCCCTTCCTTGAGTCTTTCCAGATAAAATTGAATGATTCCACTGAGTGTTTTCTTTAGTCGGAATCTGCCAACAGTTGCCTGACCTTCAGCTTGAGCTCTCTGTACACTGTCTAATTCGGCTAAATGCTGCTTCTTTATCTGATTGACTACATATCCTGCCCAATTGAATTCTATTTCATCCCAGATAATGTTCATCAGATTAATATTATCTTCAGATAGTGTACTGATTCCTTTTGATTTGCCAATGACATGCTTGCTGATCCATCTGCTGAGGTGTCCAAATTCTTCCTTGATTTTGTCAAGATGAATACCAACTTCGATCGGTACCGTAGAAAAAGTTAGCTTCTTTTGAAATGTAGTCCTATCCAATAGTAGTGTAGACAAATCTGTTGATGTCACAGATGAATTTGGGAAGCCAAAAAGTGACATCATGACTCTTTCGTTGATAGCAATACGATCTCCACGAACTGTTGTCATTAGGGAGTCTCTTACTAAACGCATATTTTGCAAAAATTGCAAAATACCTTCCAAGTCACATTTTTCTTTGAATGTAACTTCCAGAATATTTCTTAATCCTGGTTGTTTTTCAATCTTTGCACAGATGTGACTTGCTAACAGAGTGTTTTGACACAAGGCTTCATACATTTCGGATGAAAATTCAATTAGCTCTGTTATTAGTCTTTGTTGTTTTGATTTGTCTGAAGTGGCCATATTTGGGTGTGAACAAAAAAATTGATTCTTGAGAGGAAAGGATTGCGAAGAGTCTGATTCTGTTTTTATGAAAGAGGAGGAATGCAAAATTTTATTGAAAGTAATGTGAACGAGGGATGAATAAATAGGTAGGATATACTGGCGGTTGAGTAGTACAACTTTTCAAATTCCATGATGGTTTGGGTAACCAATGTATGCACTGTTCTGACAATCGTGGGGTGTACACGTAATATTCTGACAAAAAGAACTGCAGTAATTAAATGCGATATAACCGATGTCGCTTTTATCTTGTCAACCTTTGACTTAAGTTGACTGGGATAGAAACTGAGATTGAAGTCGGTTGTAGATATAACTTTCAGTTTCAGTAAAAGTCTGTCAGTTTCAGTTTTAGTTGATCAGTTTGAAATTGTTGATGTCAATGACTAATCAGTTAAGTGAGCGCACCCAACATAACAAAGATTAATCCCCTTGACGAATTTTTGGCTTAACTGATTTCAACTAACTTTGATTATCCCTAATTCAGTTCTTAGTTTGGCAAATCTGTCTTTTCCAATGGCTTTGTAAAGATATCTGCCAGCTGATCTTCAGTTGGTACATAAAGAACTGTTATATCCTTTTTCTCTGGATGATATCTTATGAAGTGGTGACGCACATCAATGTGCTTTGTCCTTGAGTGTAAAACTGGATTATCAGTGATTGCAATTGCACTTGTGTTATCACACATTATGGGAATCATTCCTTCTTCTATCCCATAATCTCTTAATTGCTGTCTAATCCATAAAACATGAGCATAACAACTTCCAACTGCTATGTATTCAGCTTCAGCTGTAGAAGTTGAGATTGAGTTTTTCTTTTTGCTAAACCATGACACAAGTCTATTTCCTAGTAACTGACATGTGCCTGAAGTGCTTTTTCTGTCCACTTTGCATCCAGCATAATCTGAGTCTGAATAAGATGTTAGCTTGAACTCTTCTTCTTTTGAATACCAAATTCCAACTCCATCTGTGTCTTTCAGATATTTCAATGTTCTTTTCACAACTGTGAGATGACTTTCTTTTGGTTTTGACTGAAATCTTGCACACACACCAACAGTAAATGATATATCTGGCCTACTTGCTATGAGATAAAGTAAGCTTCCAATCATTCTTCTGTAAAGTGTTTGATCAACATCTTTCCCTTCTTTGTCTTCATCTAATCTGATGTTGGTCCTCATTGGTGTAGAAATTCCAGTTGATTTTTCCATGCCAAACTTTTTGATAACTTCTCTTGTATACTTGGTTTGGTGAATGAAAATTCCATTATCTAATTGTTTAACTTGTAATGCAAGGAAGTAATTTAGTTCTCCCATCATACTCATTTGGAATTTACTTTTCATCAAACTTGCAAATTTCTCACATAATGGTTCATCTTCTGATCCAAAGATGATGTCATCAACATAAATTTGAACAAGTAGAGTATTTTCACCATTTTTCATTCTGAACAAGGTTTTGTCTATAGTCCCTTTGATAAATCCATTATCTACAAGAAACTGAGACAAAGTTTCATACCAAGCTCTTGGTGCTTGTTTTAGTCCATAAAGAGCTTTCCTTAGTCTGAAAACTTTATTAGCTTGATCTTTGATTTCAAATCCAGGTGGTTGTTGAACATATACTTCTTCTTCAAGAATTCCATTTAAAAATGCACTTTTAACATCCATCTAGTAAACTTTGAATTTCTTATAAGCTGCAAAGGCAAGAAATAGTCTGATTGCTTCTAATCTTGCAACTGGTGCGTAGGTTTCATCAAAGTCTATGCCTTCTGCTTGAGAGTATCCTTTAGCTACAAGTCTAACTTTGTTTCTGATGATATTCCCATCTTCATCAAGTTTGTTTCTGAAAACCCATTTGGTTCCTATGATATTCATATGAGCTGGTCTTTCTACCAATTCCCATACTTGATTTCTTTCGAACTCATTCAGTTCTTCTTGCATAGCTAGTATCCGATCTGGATCTTTCAAAGCTTCTTCTATTTCCTTAGGTTCAGATTGTGATAGGAAACATGCAATCATTGCATCTAGTTGATGTCTTGTTCGAACGCCAGTTTGAGTATCACCAATTACTTGTTCTTCAGGGTGATCTCTCATCCATTGATATATGGGTGTTTGCATCAAAGGATCTATATCTTGTTCGACTGGTTCTTTAAGAACTGGTTCTTGAATTTCTTCAGTTGGATCAGGAACATGTAGTTCGGGTGTGGTTTGTTGAGTAGTTGGAAACTGAGACTGAACTGGATCTGAACATTCTGAAATTTGTAGTCTCCCATTATCAACAAAAACTGGTTCTGGTAAGATTGGTAACTGAGACTGAGAAACTGGTTCTGGTCTGTCTTCAGTTGTTTCACCAGGGAAGTTTGGTTCATCAAATACCACGTGAATTGATTCTTCATGCTTGAGTGTCCTTTTTTTTAGTACTCTAAAAGCTTTGCTGACACTTGAGTATCCTAGAAAAATTCCTTCGTCAGCTTTGGGCTGAAAAACGTGAAGTTGATCTTTCCCATTGTTGTGTATGAAACATTTGCTTCCAAAAGCATGAAAGTAGGAAACATTTGGTTTTCTTCCATTCCAAATTTCATAAGGGATCTTCTCATGTCTTTTGTTCATGAGAGCTCTGTTCTGTGTATAACAAGCTGTGTTAACTGCTTCTGCCCAATATCTTTCTGGTAATTTTGCTTCACAGATCATAGTCCTCCCTACTTCTTTGAGTGTTCTATTTCTTCTTTCAGCTACACCATCCTGTTGAGGCGTTCCTGTGGCAGCCATTTGGTGTAAGACACCATTCTCTTCACAGTATTCAATAATTACGCAGTTGAGGAATTCAGTTCCCTTATTTGATCTTATTTTCACAACTGATACTCCTTTCTGATTCTGAAGTCACTTGAGTAGGTCTGTAAGTCTTTGCTTGGTTTCACTTTTATTGGTTTAGAAAATTACCCAAGTGTATCTTGAAAAATCATCTACTACCACCGATGTATACTTCTTTCCACTGATACTAATTGGTGTAATAGGTCCAAATAAATCCATGTGTAATAACTCTAGATGTCTGGTTGTTGAATGCTGAGACTTGGTCTTGAAACTTGCTTCTGTTTGCTTTCCTTGTTGACAAGCATCACATAAGCTGTCCTTCTTATATGATATTTCCGGTAGTCCAATGACTAATTGTTTCTTAACAAGTGTGTTGATGTCATCAAAGTTAAGATGACTCAGTTTCTTGTGCCATAGCCAAATGATTTCTGATTTGGTATGCACAAGCAAACAAGTTTCGGCAACGGCTGTTGTCTAGTCTACTACATACATATTTTCTTTTCTTCTTCCGGCTAAAGACAACTTGATAAGCTGATTCGCTGACGACAACGCAGAATTCTTTGTCAAAAGTAACTTTGTATCCCATATCACAGAATTGACTGGTGCTGAGTAGATTGTATTGTAATCCTTCTATATAAGATACATTCTTGATTGTAAGTCCATTCCTGATTAAGGTGCCATAACCTTTGGTGTATCCAGGTTTGTCTTTACTTCCAAAATTAAACTTTGGTCCATCCTTTGCAATAAAATCACTGAGACAGTCTTTGCTCTTTGTCATGTCCCTAGAGCAACCATAGTCAAAGTACCATATATCATGCAATAAAAATTAAATAATTTTAGGTACCCAACTCAGTTTGGGTCCATAGGGGTCAGTTGTCAGTACAACTCTAGGGATATATACTTTAGGTATTCTTCGGATATTGTTGCACTTGTTTTCATATAGTTAAGCCACACTCCCATAGTGTCTATGCTTGGATTGTGTCTTATTTATATGATCTCTCAGATCTTTTGGCTGAAATTTATTTCCATCATGCTTCCTATTAAAACTTGAATAATAACCATCATTCCTTTTGTACTGAGGTCTGGACAGACCTTGGTACTTGGGCTTTTGTTGAGAACTGAGATTAGCTCTCTACTGATTTTTGGACTGAAACTTGTGAAATGTTCTCTGTCTGGAATGATTGTCATTATCAGTTTTATTAGTAGATGCAGTAAAATTCCAATCATCATCCGTGGGATATAATCTTCCTTTCCCCCTAAATGTGTGAATCTTTGAATGATTAACATTCTTGGATTTACTTTGATAGTAATTTTTCTGGTTCTTGACTTGATTGGTTTTTGTGTACCTGGTAGTTGATTTCCCAGTTCGGTTTTCTTGAGATACATTTGATTTACCATTTGGTTTACCCTTGTTGGTAAATCCAGTTGATTTCTTGGAAAACTGATTTATCCTATGTGATACTGGCTTTACTGGTTCAGTAATTTTTTTTGTTTGTGGAAGTTGTTCAGCTACAAACTTAATACCAGTTTTGGTACTAGGTTCGGCAGCTTTGCTGGTTCCATTCTTAGAAGATTGTTGTGTATCAAATCCTAAACCCGTCTTATCTCCATACGGTTTTCCTGATTTGAATCCAGTAACTGAACTTGATTGAGCAAATGATTCGTTGCTGCTGCTGATGCAGTAGGCTGATGCTGAATCTTTTCTTTATCTGTTTTAGTCAGTTTCAACATTTTTAGTTCAGACTTCAATCTTTCCACTTCAAGAATTAGATTCTCTTTCTCAGCTTTATTTGATTCATAACCAGCTTGAATAGTTACTATCTGATTCATCAATTCGTCAAGAGTTTCTTCTAATTCTAGATTTTTTGGATTGGAGTCAGCAGTCGAAGAACATGCATTTTGCATCGAAATTTGAGCTGAGGAAAATTTAGAATTGGATTCATATACCTCATTTGGATCTTTCATGTGTGCCATTAAAGTTGTGTCGTCTGATAGTCTTTCAGTACCAGCTTGATAACCTGATTCATCTCCAGCAATGAGTGCTCTTCTACCAACTCTTCTTGGTGGAGTCTTCTTGGTCAGTTCTAGACATTCAGCCTTATAATGTCCAGGTTTCTTGCAGTTGAAACAGAGATATTCATCATCTTTTCTTTTCTCAGGAGTCCTCTTGATGAACTTCTGGGTAACTGGATGTCCACTCTTCATTCTTCGAATTCTGTTCATCATTATTGCCATTTGTTCTTCCATCTCATCCAATTCATGAAGATTGCTTGATGAGTTTTCATGAATGTCATTTGATGCTGCTGCGAGTGCTGTGGTCTTTGGTTCTTCCAGAGCTTTGATTATTGCAGCTGTACTTGTAAAATCTTCATTGAATTCGTAAGCTTTCAAGTCTGAGAAGATTTTGAATGAATCCTCTATGTCAATTCTTCTAGATTCTTCCATAGCAGTGACCTTCATTTTCCAACACATTGGTAATGCCTTCAAAATTCTAGTATTGATAACTTTCTTAGAGTACTCAATCTTGAGTAGATCTAATTCATCCATGATAGCATTGAATCTTGTCTCCATTTGATCAATGGTTTCTTCCGATTTCATCTTGAAGTTCTCAAATTTTTGTTTTGCAACTGAATTATTGTTTTCCTTGATTGAATCTGTTCCTTCACAAACAAGTTGTAGTTTGTCCCACATTTCCTTGGCAGTTGTGCATTCTTTCACCTTTAAGTACATGTTGCTGTCAAGAGTTCTGAGGATAAAATCCATGGCAACATTGTTGAGATTGTTTCGCTTGCGATCATCACTAGTCCATTCGGATTTGGGCTTTGCAACTCGAACTTGTTGTCCACGAACAGTTTGCATGTGAGTGATCTGAATTGGTCCATCGGTGAGTACATCCATCATTTCATCATGAGTAGCTGCTAGGAAAGCCTGCATACGACGTTTATATTCGTCAAATCTGTCCATGTTGCACATAAGCATTTGTCTCGCATATTGATTTTTTCCATTGTGAGTGAGTGAAAACTGATAGTAATTTAACTGAGCTTTCAAATGAGAACAACTAGAGGAGATATGGAGCAAATGATATCTTGTCAAATAAACACTGCTCCAATACCAATTGTTGGCCCCTTGGAAAGGCTAACACAAGTTTAGAGGGGGGGTGAATAAATTTGTCACCAAAAACTTTCGCTAAGTTGGATTTTAAACAAATTATGATTCAGTTAAAACTTGTGTAGAGTTAAGCTGACTGAGCTAAGTTTAAGTTAAACTGACTTAATCAAAAATGAGTCAACCGGCAGCGAATATAATTCTAGCCTTTTTCTTGATCTTGTTATTCTTTTATGAAAACTGAGTGTGGTGAACTGAATTCTGATGAATGTCAGTTTGTGAACTGTGAAGTGTATAACAATCAATTATCAAAATGTTGTAAGTAAATGCTGAGTAAATAAATAAATGCGTAAAGTAAATAAGGCAAATGTTATAGAGGTTCCAGGTGGTGTAATCCTGTACGTCCTCTCTTCCCCTGTGGTGCGGAGGAAAATTCCACTAGAACTTCTTGAGGTGAACCGTTACAAAAAGTCCTAAACAATAGTCCTTGGATAATCCCTAGCGTCACTATCTAAACAGTTGTAGAACAGGTAGAATTGTTGTTCTTCAATTGCTTGAACACTGATCCTTAGAGTGTTGAATTGCCTCTTCACCAGCTACCACCACAAACACAGTCTGCCCGACTGCATGTAACAACTGTGCTTGACAAAACCTTCCCGGTTTGCTTCACAGTCCAAACCTTTGATATAGAATCAAAGTTGGGTTGAGAATCAATAAGTTGATTCTTGTTTGTGCTTCTTCAAAGTGTCTGATTCGTGATAAATTCTTAGTAGCTTGAACACTTGAAGAAATTTTTGATATGATCTTGTTATAGCACAAAGATGATAGCAATTCGAATGATTAATGCAGACGTTAATTCTTGTTAAATCTCTTTTAATCCTTGGTGCAAAGTCCTCTATTTATAGTGTGAGGTCTAACGTTCATCTGGCTTGAATTCGAATTGTATCAACGTCTATTTTCTAACGGATATATTTTCTGACCGTTATGTTGTGTCAGTATTTCATCTAGTAAAATTGCTTCCTTTATAACGTTCAACTGTACTATCAGTTTGTTGGATGACTGACATATAAAATTGAGTTTTCTTATCAGTTTTATACTGAGAATGTTACTTGTCAGTTTCCTGACTGACTTGACGCATTAACTGAGATTTTACTCTTCTTTAAATATCAGTACTCCAGTTTTTCATATGATTATAATTGACTTAATCAGAGTACACCATGACTTATTATCATCTAAGAATTCATTGTCCTTATGATTCTTAGGTCTTCATACAGGATCCATAAAGTCAGTTCAGGTCACCACAATCTTGCCTGAAGTCTAACTTTACAGTCTCGACGTAGTCTTCATAACTAGGTTTGAGCCCTCAGTTCTTCAATCTTCAATAACTGAGTCTGTGACCCTCACTTCTGCAGTCTTTTGAATAAGCCAACTGAGTTTGTGTCCCTCGGCGAACTTATCTTCTTCAGTTTCATGTGGGTGTATTCTGAGTCTGTTTGTTTGTCTTGATGATTTCCAGTTTTCTAAATGACTTCCAGTTTTCAGTTTTACGACACACTAACTATTACAGTGCTTGTCTGATGTAACCTATACAAATATCAGACTCTAGTAAAACCTAGACATTCAGTTCTAGACATCTTTTAGCTTTTCACTATAACAGCTAGCTTCAACACTTCATCAATGAGGTTAAGATAATACTTAGAATAATTATGATGAATTATCATCAAAACATAATTTTATTTCCAACAACTACCCTTATCAGATTCAGTAGCACTACTTGACATTGGTAAATGTAGAAAACAGAAAGAGACCACGAGAAAATTGCTTACTTGGTGTTTGGAGGTTATGCAGAGGAAATGGCAAAATGAACTCTTCTCCGACCTTCTCTACCTTTTTATGCTTGCAAAAATTTCGAAACGAGTTGAAAAGAAGTGATTTGAGGGGGTTATAATCCCACAAAAATTGCGAGAATCAAGGTAATGGCGTTACGGTAAACGAAAAAGGACGTCTCGTTCCTTGTGCTGAAGATACGGCGTTAGTGCACCATGACGTCACGCTACGACACTGTGATTGGCTAGGGTTGCAGGTGGTAGTATAGTTGTTTCCCACCCAAACAAGGACCCGGCTCGAAGGCGATTCAAATGGCAGATTTGACCTCGGATGACAGGAGCCGCCTTTCTCAAGTCTGGTGGGCTTATGTCGATACAGGGTTTCACCCATCCACGTGTCGTCTTACCATTGGTCCCCACGATATGAATAACTATCAAAGTGTGCATATCGATTCCCGGACTCGGGGATATGACGATAGACTCTTAAGCAGTGTAGAACGAGGGTCCTCGCTCGACCACCGTAAGTCGGTTGAGTCGGCGTAGAGGACAGAGTCCGCACCAGCTACGACGGCCCACTATCCGCATGATAACTTGGTTAAAGGGGCAAGGTCCATTAAGGTTAAATATGACAATAGCTTTGACCGACCTATCATTAGGGTTTGGGGTATTAATCATTAGATTCATTCAGGCCCGGATCAATTAGGTGACATAACTTGTCATCGTCAAGTGGGTTATGTGATAAGAATAGGAACCTTTGGTACAAGGATCGTTTGTGTGTGCCTAATGTCAGTGATTTGAAACAAATGGTTATGGAAGAGGCACACGGGATTGCACTTGCAGTTCATCCGGGAGCTACCAAGATGTACTGAGATTTGAAGGAAAAGTTTTGGTGGCCCTCTGGGAAAGTGGGAATAGCTAAGTATGTAGTGGAATGTGATACTTGCGAGAAAGTTAAAGCGGAGCATTGAAGACCAAGAGGAATGCTTAAGCCACTGGATATCCCTGAATGGAAATAAGATAAGATCATGATGGATTTCATCACCGGTTTACCAAAGACTAAGAGTGCACGTGATGCGATTTGGGTGTTTGTGGATAGATTGACCAAATCAGCCCTCTTCTTGCCAACGAAAGTTGATATGTCTTTGAAGAAAATGACCACACTATACTTGGACAATATGGTGAAGTTGCACGGAGTGCCTATCTCAAAAGTTTCGGATCGTGACAGTCGGTTTGTCAGTTGATTCTAGAAAAGTTTGCAAACGGCTTTGGGTACAATGTTGGATTAGAGTATGGAATTTCATCCTCAAACAGACGGACAGTCGGTAAGGACAATCCAAACACTTGAGGATATGCTAAGAGATTGTGTTTGAAAGTAGGCGGGTCATGGGATGACTACCTACCTATAGCAGAGTTTGCCTACAACAACAGTTATCACGCAAGCATAGGTATGCCGCCGTTTGAAGCTTTGTATGGGAGAAGATGTCAAACGCTGGTATTTTTGGATGAAGTCGGGGAAAGACAAGTCACCGGGCCATAATTGGTTGAGCAAGCTAAAGAAAGGGTTCAGTTGGTTAAGAAGAATCTGAAAGCGGCACAAGATAGACAGAAAAGTTGGGCAGATGTTAGAAGAAGACCTTTTGAGTTTGATGTTGGTGAGAGAGTTTATCTGCGAACTCCACCGATGAAAAAAGTGAAACGTTTTGACAAAAAGGAAAGCTAAGTCCAAGGTATGTTGGACCGTTTGAGATTTTGGAAAGAGTTGGTCCATTGGCATATAAGCTCAGGTTACCGGAATCGATGTCAATGGTACATAATGTTTTCCACGTATCAATGTTAAAGAAGTGCTTGACAAAGACTGATATTGAAACCACAGTTGATCCGGAAGTTCTTCAGGATAATCTTGCATATGATGAGAATCCGATCAAGATCAGAGACCGGAAAGAAAAGATGATCAAGAGACGGATGATCCCTTTGGTCTTGGTGCAATGGAGCAACCACTCGCCGAATGAAGCAACTTGGGAATTTGAAGATGATATGATCAGTGAGTTTCCAGAGTTTGTGGATTTACCAGCTATGTTCTAATTTCGAGGACAAAATTCCTCATAAGGGGGGAGGAATGTAATATTCCGATTTTTGGGAAAGGGCTGACGTGACATTTTGAGAAAACGAAATATTTTATTCTTCACTTCTTTTATGGAGTTAAGTATTTTGTGTATGTATATATGTATAAGTCAATATATATATATATATATATATATATATATATATATATATATATATATATATATATATATATATATATATATATATATATATATATATATGTTTGTGTGTGTGTGTGTGTGTGGAAAATGCGGAGTTAATTATTAAAGGGTAATTAAGGAAAAAAATTAAAAGGTTATAATTGTGGGAATGATTATTTAAGGAAAATAAGTCCCAATATTTTCCATAACCTATTAGTTCTTAGAATTTTTGTTTTACGCTCTCTAAAAGGCACGGAGGAGCAATAGAAAAAGGACACGAGATTTTTTCATAATTCTATGGCAAATCTTAACGGTTTTCAAATCATAGTGGAGCAGCGGAATCGTCGTGAAGAGAATGTCGTTTCAACACCAGAAAGTTGGGACTTTGTCAAGGTATGAATTTTTAGCCCTAGTTATGTTCTTGGCTGAGTTTGATGGATTCAAACTCGTGAATTCGTAGTCTCATATGTTTTGAAGCGTTTGATCGAATCTAATTTGATTTTGGATTGATCACATATGTTTCCTACAGAGAGGATCAAGTTGCTGCAGTCTTTCAAAGATTTTGTGTTGGATTAGCTTGCTTGAAAGGTAGGAGGCTCTTCCTACAAATTAGATATGTTTTATTGAGGTTAGATCATGTTTTGATGCGTTATTGTATCAAAGTTTATGCCTATGTGTAGTTTAAGGATTAAGGTTTAATTTGGACCATAAAAGTTATGTTTTTCTGGTGTTTTCCTGATAGAAATCATATAGAACATGTTTGGAATCGAGTAGAGATAACAAAGTGTAGAAAATCAGATTTTAGGGTTTTTCTGCAATGAATACGTACGCATTGGCTAGCAATACGCACGTATTCCTGTTACAGGATGTGTGGCCTTGGATGCTGCATGTGGAATGCGTATGCATTCATAGGAATACACACGCATTCATGATTCAGGATGTCCCATCCTTTTCACAGCAGGTGCAATGCGCACGCATTCAAAGAAATGCGCACGCATTGCTGTTTCAGGTTAGAACAGGTTGCTCCAAGCATGGGCAATGCGCATGCATTGCAAGCAATATGCATGCATTGGCTGGACAGGAACATCCAACATGTTTTCTGGTCAGGGAATGCGCACGCATTGACCCCCGGTTTTAATAAAACGTTGTTTAAGCTATGTAATGAGATTTTAAATGTGGTTTCATGATCTAATAACGTTAATTAAAAATGAACAAGCCTTGATTTAGTTTTTGATGTGTTTAGTTCCAGCACCGAATGTACTCTTCAAGGGAGTTGAAGTTTGGGACCGTCGGAAGGGCATGAAGGGGCTTGTGCTTTGATGAAGTAGAGTTCATCAATGTCTATGTACTTGATAGGATGTGATGTTTAGCTGTCTAAGTGAGGGAGTAGAGTCGTTAAGGTGAGATTTATCCTAGAAAACACTTAGGTGGCTAGTTAACAACAGACAATAATTACATACTTGCATAGTAATAAGATAAAACGTCATGTCATTTTTGGTTTGGCACATGTGAACATCGGCTATGTGACTCATCTGGATAGGTGGATAACTTTGTGACCTACTAGCAGCCAAATGACAGGGGAACTTCACCAGACGTGTATGCATACCGAGGAAGCCCGGGACTAACATAGCAAGCCACTGTTTGTTGGCACCTTCTCATGGTGGATACACCGACGTAGTGCCCTCGAGTGCTGACGTAACCAAGATAAGTTAAGTTAGAAATGTATTGTCATGACACGTTGATGGACATGAAGAGAGCCCTAGATTGAGTCGGTCTCATAAAGATAATTTGTTAATTATAAAACATGGTTATAAACCATAGGTAATTTGTAGCTTCTACCTCTTATTGAGTACTTTGTACTTACCTCAAATGCTTGTTTTTCTATGTGTTTGGGGGAGAAAAGATTAACATTTGGTGGAACAAGAATTCGAGGAAGACTTTGATGACGACGTTTGAGGACGCCGACGTTGAAGCATTTACTTTTTTTCTTTGTTTTATGATACATTAGAATTTGTTCTTTTTGGAGACCCTTGTAGTTTGTTCTAGTTTCTTTTGAAGGATTTCATATGTTATGCGATTAGTTTGGTTTTCCAATGTAATAAATGTCACATTTCTATCTTTAGTTTGAGTTTCTATTCTTGGTTGGTTGTATGGAAAAAAATATACCCAAGTCTTTTGTTTCCGGTTTTCTTAACTCGATACGACGTAGTAGATGCTGACGTATAATATGAGATTTATTTTATATTATACGTGCCGAACGTTCTTTTTCCGGATAAGGACTCGGTGTCCGGGAACGTGGAGTTACACTTGTTGTCCGGCTTACGGCCCGGCAAGCTGGCGCGATGGAGGTCGAGAGCTGAGTTGTGTCCGCTGGGTCGGGTCTATTGGCGGGTGCGATGGAACGTATTTAGGCTTGGTTTATCAATGGCCTATACTCCATGCCCTAACTGTTTGTAAGAGAAGTGAGGCAGGGAGTAGAGTTATTGGTGACTTAGAATACGCAGCCCTATGACCTCCGTAAGAGGAATTTGATGTCAACTTGGAGAGTATCCGGCATAGATTAGTGGCTATAGTGCAAGCGGCTTGCTGTGAGGTGCTACGCTATAGAGCGGACAGGCATTGGAACAGCACTATACGCGGACTGGTTTTGCCAACTTTTATGGCATACAGATGTTAGGTGTAGTGCCCGAAAGACAATTTGTGTAATTGTTTTTGATATTGGAGGACAGAATTTATCTCACCCTAGTTACTTGCTTTGTGCTTGTAAAGTAATACACTGTTGTAAACCCTAAGTATATCTGTATGTAACCACTTAACTCAGTGTATGGATTACACGTGAGGATTGAGTTAGTGGAGATATACTTAAACTGTTAGTCCGTGGTGAACTTAATCAGAGTTTAGGGTCTCTTGAATAAAACACCAATAATGCGCCCAGAACACCTTAGGTTGTGATAGTCTTATCCGGACTATCGGTAGAGGGTACCTACGTGGGGCATTTATATATGATGGCATTCATATAGGACTGGACCGATTTAATCTGTATTTCTCAATATATTTCCGTAATCGAGGAATCTTATTAAATCATTAGATGATCATATATGGATCAACCTTAATCCTGAGGTGATCGCAGGGTGCTGCTTGTCCCGGGGTAGTGTTTGATGTGTTAGTTATGGTTCACTTAAATATGTGTTCCAAGCCACTTCTCATTGGCACTATCTCCAGATGAGTGAGTAGTTCTGATTTTCACAAACATGGAATCCATTCCTTCCTGCGGGAAGTAGAGAGACAGTCCCCTTATTTGTTAGCCTTAAGAAAGTGATCGATCCCGGGGGTTCATATTAGACTAATTGATCACTGGTCAGATATGTGAACTAATTGATCATCAGGGGGTTAATGGTAAATAAGGATAAGATATTCTGTGTCGGGTTTACGGAGATATTCCACTCAGAATGGACAATCTATGGAGGGTTAATCCGTATGTAGTGATTATATCAATAGACGCTTATTCACTCTATGGGTTGAGTATAAGTATACATCTATAATCGGTAGAGTTCAGTTTCGGGTTTATGGTGGGGTAATCCCGGAATTAATAATTAATGTACTTATTCGGTTCGATGAATAATTAATTATTGGAGCTACTGGTTATAGGTCCATGGTCCCCGATGTGGCTTCTGTAATTCGGACTAATAATCTTGTTATTTGGGCCTCAGTGATAATTAAATGGCTGGGCTAATTAATTGATATGAATTGATATTATTTAGTTGGGCTAAATAATATAATACACATAAAAGACATTTTATGTGGGCTTAGTAACCCTTAATGGTGGCGCCATTATATGTCATTTAATTAGAGAGAAATTAGTTTTCTTGGATAATTATTTGACATGTGATTTATCTTTTATTTGTTAAATGATAATTCATGGAATATTAGATAATAATATGATTTATCCTAATTTGTTTGGGATAATCATTTTATTTATCTTTTATTTGGAATAAAGGATTAATGTAATAATTATCTCTTAATTATTTAATCCTTGGAGGACAAGGATTACTCTCCTATATAAAGAGAGTTCTCACAAGCCTTAGGTATTGGCAAATTTCGACCTACGCACTTGAAAAGAGAGAAAAAAATTAGTTTTCTTGTCTTGGGTTTTAGAAGAAGAAAAACTCTAAGTTTTTCTTGGTGTTGCATATCGAGCAGATTCGTGTATCAAGAAAGGGTGTCCACCAACCGCCGTTTGGAGAACACATCGGAAGATCTTGGCTTCTCTTCCTACTATTGGTAACATGATCTTAACCCCTTGTAGTAGTTTAAGTCCTTTAATTATGTATTGTGATATATAAGTCGTGATCCATCCGCTGCGCGTAGATCTAACTCGTTTAGATCTAAGAACCTGCATCCTTCATGTGGTAGCAGAGAAAGGTTCCACGATTTATATAGTCATAATCATAATTAAACGATTTAAAGGGGTGGAATTGCATGTAGGTAAATTTTATTTATTGTTTTATGCATTGATAATGATTAATTGCTATGGTTGAAGAGATGGATTGGGAGTTGGCACTGTTTACCCGTTAAATCTATTGTAAACTCATATAAACGATGAAAATTCATTCATATGAGTATAAGAAATTATGTAATTTATTTTTATTGCAATTTTAATTTCCAGAAAATAGATCTGTTTAGTTATTTCGTTTTTACCGTTGATCAAGCCGTTGAAACGACGATCCCTCTGGTCAGAATCAAGATTGGAAGATGGTGAACAATTCCACAAAATTTGGCGTCGATCGGAGTCTGTTCTAATATCCGTTCGTTGCTGCAAAGAAGCTGCTGTAACAGAAAAACGCAAGATTCACAGAAACCCTACCTGTGACTTCCTCGAATTTCTGGGAGAGTTTAGACCATTGAAACGCAAATTCAACCGGTCAGATCGAAAAATATGGATTTTTTGACGTGGTATAAAAATTTCAAGTCGATCGGGATTCATCTCGATTCCCAATCGGCCTCGGGAAGTCATTGATGTTCTACTGTGAAAGTCAGATTCAGCAGCAAGTTGGGCGGCTCACTGGAGAAAATTGACAAGTCAAAGCTCCGATCCAACCGTCCATATTGAAGCCCAAGGAGTGAGGAACAGATCTGGAAAGTTTTATCGCGATCCGAGTTCGTTTGGTTTGCCGATCGTCGAAGTTTTTGAACAGCTGCAGATTATGTTAGAAAGAAATAAACCCTAGTTAGGGTTTTGGTTATTTATTTTTTAATAGATTAGATACCGGGGTGCCAACGGTCCATCTCGATGTTTATTTTCCGCACTAGTATACATGTTTAGATTGTATGTGTAGAACCGGAAAATTGCCATGACATGCATCATATCATGAATTCCACTCCATATGCATACATGTAGAAATTAATTCGAGGAATTAGTTAGGCATGTATAAAACATGCAATTAGTTTTAATTAATTGTTTGATATTAATTAGAAACTAATTAGGGTAAAAACCGAGGAACACGGGTTTTTTCAATCGTCGAGGTTGGGTGATGGATTCTCGGTGAATCCTACTCTGCGAAAGCATAAGGAGTAAAATCCCGAAACCTCGTGGTTAAGGTGTTGGATTCTCGGTGAATTCCACCTTACCTAGACGAGATTACATTTTTGTTCCGTAGTGTCTACGTGAAAGTTTGATGTTTAAGGATTGGATTATCACGGGCATACATGGTTCGAAAGTGGTTTAAACACGGTTGGGTGGTCAACAGTAGCTACGGCTCGATTGACTTCACCCTCCACGTGTGGCGTTTGCACGGGGGTCCGGCAAGGCTGAGCCATCCGAAGAGCCACTACGGCTCAACGGAGCTCCCCTGGTCTTGACCCGTCCGACGGTCACATATGTTCCAACGAATAGGTCGGGTGGGCTAGCCCACATAACCGACAACATTTGGGCCTATGATTTATTGTTCCTTAATGTAACATCAAGTCCAAAAACATGATCAGTAAACTCACCACTTTTTCTAAATATTGAGTGGGAGCGGGAGAGGCGACAGCCGACCCCACGGCCTCTATTGTTGACACAAGCAACGTGAGAGAATGGTCACGCCTCGTGCCGGCCTGGGACCGGCCTCCCTAAGGAAGGCCTTCACCGCTATCAAAATTCAAGGCTTGGTCTCCGAAAGGATAGGATTTTGGGTACTCGTCGGGTCACTGACCGAACCTAAGGCGGCACACTCGGGGTCTACCTAAAAATCGAGACGATAGGTCACACTCATAAAGGGTATTTTTGGTAGTACCTTGGCTGAAAAAGGAAAGGTGATTGACGATCACAAATGACATGTTCGATTCTCAATCTGATCTTCAATATTAATCGAAACCTCTTTGACCTACCCTAAGGCGGCACTGAGGCATTAGATTAAATCCTTGGAACGGTAGGATAGACTATAAGTACTTAGTTTATGTTCTTAAAATTTATTAGTAGTGTATGATTTGGATTTATTTTTTGTCAATTTTATTTACAACTATTATACATATCTCTCTAGGGTGCTAGACTGCTAGTGTAAAATTAACTCGTAATGACTTCGTTAAAAAGTGGTAAGTAACTAGAACGTTGTACTTATTGATCTTACATACGATTAATTTTTCGGAAGAGATATTTCTCTTGAGCCTTCAAGACTTAAGTGACGTAAATAAGTATGTCACTGCTGTCACTCGTGTTGAACGAGAGACAACCATAGTTAGTTTGAAAGATGATTGGGATCATAAAATTCTTCTAGTGAATTTTAATTGTGTAGTGTCTACCCGAAAGATTTTCTAATAGAAAAATTGGAGAATCATAAATTAAAGTGTCGCTAGTTAGACGGTATTTGGAACCGATAAACTAGTGGGAGCTTTTATCTTATGTTTTTCTGATTTATTAGAAAATTAGTCCCACTAGGTAACGCTTTCATTAGACATCCCACAGTTCACGAGTAGTGTCTACTCAAACGAACTGCTAGTTCGAGACTATTTCCTTTTAAGGAAAGTTAAGAATGGGAAATAATGTCTATAAGTGTTAATCATCTTAACTAAAGTTTTTGAGGCTAAACCGAAACATTAAGTAAAGGAAGTATAGGATAAGGAAAGTGATTTCGGATCACTAACCAATGAATCCTTAGCAACTTTCTTAACCGAGTAACTCGACTCGGGAGCTAAGTTCTTTGGAAGAACAAGAGAGCTTTGCATTAACGATTAATAGAGTAACAATGGGCAGTAATTTCAGCTAGAATAGTGGGAGTAATATAAGGAGATGAATTTCGGATTCTGTCCTTGAATATCACAGAAAAAATTATTTTTCTGTTTACAGATTCGTTGACACAAATGGATTCACTTTCAACTCGATATATTGTTGCCTCATAGAAAGTGAAGATGACATTTGTAGTACGAATCTGAGACTCGGACTTTTGTTTGATAAAGTCAGAACCACTAAGAAATGCTGAAAAGGTATATGTAACACGTCTTAAACTATTATAGGCGAATGGTTTCCGTATTAAGATAAACGATTCTTCAAAATCTATTAATTAGTGCATATATCCTAGAGATAAGACCTAATGACTGGCTAAGGGTGATTCCTATCTCCCAGTCACGGAACACTGTCTTAAAGGAACAATGACTAAGATTTCTTTCAATTGGGAAAGGGTAATAGATTTGAAGAGGTAACATAGCTTGTTCATCATAACCTTCGGGGTCTAGTGAGAGATACAAGCTAGTGGGAGATTTTGAGTGGTGACATTTTGTCTGATAACTACTCGAAACACGGTTTAGTTTATCGAAAGAATACGAGGAGGAGTCTCTGATTTTAACAAAGAATAGAGTATTCCATGCTCAGAAATAGGCTATTGCATAGTCTTGGGACTGATGCTCGGCCTGCCTCCTAGTGGAATGTTTCTCACTGAGGAAGAAACCATAGGCTTGCCCTATATAGTTATTGATGTGCTACAATACATTGCTAAACTCGATTAAGATAAATGGTTGCAAAATAACGGTTAACATTACTATGTAAACCGAGAAGTCTACCTAGAAGATGCTAGTGAATTTATGGATAAGGAGTGAATTTGGTTCACACCACTTCCGTAAATGTAGGCATTTAGCACTTAATGCTTGAAGGTAGGACTGGAGATTTTGCGCATACGTTCAGATTGTGACTGTTCGTGAAATATCTTAATGTGTCGAGTGAAGGTTGGTTATAAGATTCTTGAGATCAGAAAGTGACGGTTGAACTGTCACAAGCATTCTGATAGAATCTATAAGTAACAGCCTTAAACCTTGGAGTATGGTTACCCAAAGGTAGTTACTATCTGATTTAATCAGACCACGTCCAACATCGGTTGTTGGTGATTACACTGATAAATACTACTAGATCAGAATGTCAATCCACCCAAAACACAGTGGGAGTATGGTTTAACCGTTGACCCATTGTGGTATTGTGGTTTTGTGGACTTTATAGTCTGCTGGGGTGATTGATAACCTATGGCTCTTAGTGGGCTGTATAGGATTCTGATCATAGAGGTTGGTTTGAAAACCTTAACCCTATGAATGGAGTTTTGGTACTCATGTTCTGTTCAGCCTCTCGTAGAACCACCTGAGTGTCTCAGGCCCAGTGGGAGCAATTGGATCTACGCGGAAAAGAGTCGAATGAATAGGAAAGTTTAAACTTTCAGCGCAAAGCTGAGTGGAAGATGGGTGATTCCCTGACAAGTAGAGAGTTAACCAGACATTGAACTCTCTCGCCACTCAGTCTTGCAAGATTTCGTTAGAAAGCGGAAAATAGGGGTGATACCCTGAGACTTTCTTGCCAAAAATGGATTCTGAATTCAGTCGGAACAGAAGGGTCTTGGTTAGAACAAACGGCAAGATGACTGCCGGGGATTATATCCTTTGTGGATTTAAGAGAACCTCTCGGTCATTTAAAGTTACATGTTTTAAAATATGTGGACTTGACCAGAATATTGATAAGTCTTTCGTAGACTGGATATCAATATTGGCAAAGTAGTAGTATTGGTGTTCATGAATGATAACATTGAAATGGTTGGAAACAACATGTGTGTGCTATCTGAAGTCGGAAACTGACACGCCAATATTCTCTAGATGAGAGAATTGGACTATATTCTAAGAATCTGATTCGATCAAATTCACGAGAATGAGTCATTGGTTATCCCACCTATCTTATTGTATAAGATGATTATGCATATACGGTTGCAGCATTCATCGAGAGTAGTCCTACCCTACCTCTCAGGAATGATTCTCCAAATCTTCGGATAAAGAGAAAATGGGATAGAGTCTCTCTGGGATAAGGGCAAGTCAGCTTAACACGAGTCGATTGCAATCGAATTTTGGGTTCGTGCAATAAGTAGCGGTTTATTACGTCCTCAATTATCTTTAGATAACGAGGAAAAATGTGCTTGTATATTCGGGTGAAAACTTGAATATGATTGACTACACTGATTCTGACTTGTAGTCAGATTAAGGATGATCATTAAGTTGATCTCGGGCTCAGTGTTTACTCATAGTGCTTAGAATTTCCTTTTGGGTCTGGGAGTAATTCCAGGTCTGATAAGCCGATATCACTTCATTGTGAAAACAGTGAAGAGATAGCTTAGAAGGATCTTCTCAGTCACAAGAAGTCAAAAGCATATTGAGAGAGAGTACCGCCTGATTGGAAGGACCGACAACGTTTCAATCCTAAAGATCGTCTCGAGTCGACAACCTAACTAATCAGTGTACCAAGTCGAGTGCTTGGAGGGTACGGCATTGATGGATATGTCTCATCCGCTATTAGAGCAAGTGGGAGAGTGTTGTGAATAAGATGAGAAAGGGTGTGCTCTAAAAACAATCGTTGCTCATGTTACCAATAGTAGGAAGAGAAGCCAAGATCTTCCGATGTGTTCTCCAAACGGCGGCTGGTGGACACCCTTTCTTGATACACGAACCTCCTCGATATGCAACACCAAGAAAAACTTAGAGTTTTTCTTCTTCTAAAACCCAAGACAAGAAAACTAATTTTTTTTTCTCTCTTTTCAAGTGTGTAGGTCGAAATTTGCCAATACATAAGGCTTGGGAGAACTCTCTTTATATAGGAGAGTAATCCTTGTCCTCCAAGGATTAAATAATTAGGAGATAATTATTACATTAATCCTTTATTCCAAATAAAAGATAAATAAAATGATTATCCCAAACAAATTAGGATAAATCATATTATTATCTAATATTCCATGAATTATCATTTAACAAATAAAAGATAAATCACATGTCAAATAATTATCCATGAAAACTAATTTCTCTCTAATTAAATGACATATAATGGCGCCACCATTAAGGGTTACAAAGCCCACATAAAATGTCTTTTATGTGTATTATATTATTTAGCCCAACTAAATACTATCAATGCATATCAATTAATTAGCCCAGCCAATTAATTATCACTGAGGCCCAAATAACAAGATTATTAGTCCGAATTACAGAAGCCACATCGGGGACCATGGACCTATAACCAGTAGCTCCAATAATTAATTATTCATCGAACCGAATAAGTACATTAATTATTAATTCCGGGATTACGCCACCATAAACCCGAAACTGAACTCTACCGATTATAGATGTATACTTATACTCAACCCATAGAGTGAATAAGCGTCCATTGATATAATCACTACATACGGATTAACCCTCCATAGACTGTCCATTCTGAGTGGGATATCTCCGTAAACCCAACACAGATTATCTTATCCTTATTTACCATTAACCCCCTGATGATCAATTAGTTCACATATCTGACCAGTGATCAATTAGTCTAATATGAACCCCAGGATCGATCACTTTCTTAAGGCTAACAAATAAGGGGACTGTCTCTCTACTTCCCGCAGGAAGGAATGGATTCCATGTCTGTGAAAATCAGAACTACTCACTCATCTAGAGATAGTGCCAATGAGAAGTGTCTTGGAACACATATTTAAGTGAACCGTAACTAACACATCAAACACTACCCCGGGACAAGCAGCACCCTATGATCACCTCAGGATTAAGGTTGATCCATCTATGATCATCTAATGATTTAATAAGATTCCTCGATTACGGAATTATATCGAGAAATACGGATTAAATCGGTCCGATCTATATGAATGCCATCATATATAAATGCCCCACGTAGGTACCTCTACCGATAGTCCGGATAAGACTATCACACCCTAAGGTGTTCGGGCGCATTATTGGTGTTTTAATCACGAGTCCCTAAACTCTGATTAAGTTCACCACGGACTAACAGTTTAAGTATATCTCCACTAACTCAATCCTCACGTGTAATCCATACACTGAGTTAAGTGGTTACATACAGATATACTTAGGGTTTGCAGCAGTGTATTACTTTACAAGCACAAAGCAAGTAACTAGGGTGAGATAAATTCTGTCATCCAATATCAAAAACAATTACACAAATTGTCTTTCGGGCACTACACCTAACAATCTCCCACTTGCTCGAAATGACAAGCAACGATTGTTTTAAGAGCACACCCTTTCTCATCTTATTCACAACAATAGAGACTCGTTGTGGGGAACTGCGCTATGAAGCGGACAGATATGAATGTTGCGCTATTAAGCATACAGGCTTGTAGTATATCATGGCAGAACCTCGATTCCTTAACTGACATGACGGCTGGCGTGACCAGCGACATCAATTGATTGGCGGGAAATGCTTCGGTAACTGTGTAGCAGTTAATTGGGTTTGAAATTCGAAATTTGAACCTTAGGATGTGACGTTTTGGCTCCCGCCTTGTTTATATAAGTAGGACCTTGTAATATCCCGACATTTCGAAAAAGGGCAGACGTGTCTTTTTGCGAAAAATGGAATATTATAATTTACGGATTTAAAGTATTTTAAGTGTATTTATATATATTTGGCCGATATATATAAATAATTTGGAGATAAATCCGATTTTAAGTAAAAAGGGAAATTAAGGAAAATAAGGGATTAGGTTAATTAGTGGGATTTTCCTATTTAAGGAGAAATTAACCCCTGTAGTTTCCCTAACCTTTTAAATCAGAAATTTCCTTCTTAGAAGCCTCATCTTGCGTGTGAGAGTTGGAACAAAAACGCGGCTGAGAGCGTAAGAAGAGCCAACGAGAGTTTCTGCGATATCTAATGGAGTTTTCAACCATTTTTAGATCCTCGAAAAGCGTTGGAATCGTCGTGAAAGGAGCGTCGTTTCAACACCCAAAGATCAGAGCTTTGTTAAGGTTATCTGCACGAAAAGATCAAGGTTTTGCTGCAGTCTTCTGAGTTTGAAGTTGGTTTATTTTTCTAAAAATGTAAGAAGCACTTTCTACGAATTCAATTATCGGTATTGAAGTTTAGATCGTGTTTTATGATACATAGATGCAAGAAAGTTGTGCTTTTTCATTGATCAAAGGATCATAGACGTTTAGTTATGTTTTTTACGTTTTACTGTGCTTAATTTGAGGTCACTTAGGTTAGAAACGGTTTAGAAATCGCGTTTTGAAGAATTCAGCGTTTTGGGAAAAAACCCAAGCGAACAGGCGTTTGCATTAGGCAAACGGGCATTCGCGACCCTAGTAGCTCAGACGGGCATCTGCATAGGGCAGATGGGCGTTTGAGGTCAGACTTTTGATTCAGGATGTAGGTGTTTTTTACGGACGGGCGGCTGGGGTTTAGTGGACGGGCGTTCAATGCCGAACGGGCGTCCATAGGATGTCAAACGGGCGTTTGACCTATTTTGCCTAGTTTTTACTGTTTTATCTTTTCAGCATGGTTTCGGGCTTCATAATCATGTTATTATTGTTTTAAACCCTTAATTTGTGATATGATAACATTGTATAAACATGAACAAGCTTCGATTGAACTTCTGATTCGTTCAGTTAAAACACCGAATGTACTCTTAAAGGGAATTGAAGTTCGGATCCGTCGGAAGGGCATGAAAGGGCTTGTGCTTTGATGAACTAGAGTTCATCAATGTCTATGTAATTGCTAGTCCTTGTCCGTGTCTAGTGGTCTAAGAAAGAGAGTTAAGTTTGTGAGGGAGCTCACTTGAAAACACTTAGGTGGCTAGTTAATAACCATTAATAATTACATACTTGTGTACTAAAAAGACTAAACATCATGTCATTCTTGGATAGGCACCAGTTTATATCGCAATGTGTATGCTTTCGGATAGAGCGAGTAAACTTGCTGGCCTTCCTAAAGGCACCAGGAGTAGAGGGTACTCGTGGATGGATAACTTTGCTGGCCATTAAAAGGCACCAGGAGTAGAGGGACTTCAATGAACGTGTATACTATCGGGACTAGCCCGTGGCTATTGGAGTGATCCACCAATAGGTTGCACCCATATGTCTCGTGGTGGGCAGCACCATGCGTAGTGCCCTTGAATGCGGATGTAACAAAGATAAGCTAGGTTAGAAACAGTTAGTCATGACATGTTGATGGACATGGAATGAACCCTAGATTGAGTCGGTCTCATAAAGATAATTAAAATAACAAACTTGTTAAAGAGCCTTAATTAAATTGTAGCTTCTACTTCTTACCATGTACAATGTACTTACCTCAAATGCATGTTTATTCATGTGTTTGGGGGAGAGAAGGCGAACAGGTAAATCCAGAGTTCGAGGCAGACTTTGATGACGACGTTTAAGGACGCCGAAGTTGAAGGCTTTATTTATTTATATTTATATTCACCAGACTTGTTGTCGTTGGGGAATTTCTTGTAATTTTCTTTAGTACTTGTTTTCATAGGATTTCGTACATTGTTACGTTTCGTTTGGTTCTCCAATGTAATAAATGTTACATTTCTATCTTTAGTATGTCGATTTCTATTCTTAGTAGCATTTATGATGTTTTGCCGTGTCTTTTGAGCTTCCGTTTTGCTAAACTCGATACGACGTAGTAGAGGCTTACATGTAATATTAGATTTATTTAATGTTATACGTGCCGAGCGTTTCGTTTCCGGATAAGGACTCGGTATCCGGGAGCGGGGCGTTACAGTTGGTATCAGAGAGAAGCGTCTTCTAGGCTCCCTTTCATCTAAGATAAGATTTCCTTAGATCTTGTTGAACCTTTCTGATCTCTCTTGACCTTGGTGGTAAATCCTCGTAAGACTAAGAATCCTTAAACCGTAGTTAGGTTGCACTAGGACCAAGTGAAGAGTCTCCTTAAGCGAAGGTTAGGTTGAGTTCTAAACACACATCTCTTACGTGTTTCCCTCAAGTTCGTTCTTCTAAGATCCTTAGTAGAACCCCTCTCTTCTTTTGGAACTTTTAGACTTCCCTCACATGTTCTTTCTTTTGGTGGATTTAAATATTTTTTTTATTGCTGCGTTTTGGTCCTAATCATTTCTTTTTGTAACTTGGTGTTATGCAAAACGAGTAAACGATTTTCTCTATGCCTTGTAATCTCATTTCTGAAATACCAAAAAATTCTCTAAATTTTTAGCCACTTAGAAAGTTGTCTTATCTACAACTTCTCTCTTTACATCAACTCAGTTTTCCAATTGGATTGTTCATAAATTTCTTGACAAGGATAAGCACTCTGTTCAGAAAATCCTGCAACGGTACTCTTATTTATATCTGTTTTGAAAGTGGTAAACACCCCCAAATGACTTGAATTTTTGATATGTTGTAGAAAACTTTCTGCTCTGCAATTTCTGTTTTGAAGTCAAGTGCAAATTCTTTCTGGTTTGAGTTCAATCTGCAACACAACATAGATTTTAAATTTCTGAAATTTTTGACAGCTTGCAGCAGCCGACGAAAATAATTATTTTAACCAACCTATGATTTTCCAAAAATGTTGGTTATTGGGTAGCATATGTAAAACTTGTATACCTACAACTTTTCTTTTTACATCATGTTCAAAATCAGTTCGGTTTGTATTGTACAAATCAATTATTTCATGGCTTGCACCGAATCTTTCAAAACCTTTTAAGTCTTTTGGTCAAGAAAGAATAGATGCCTTTCTTTCACCCTAGAAGTTTGGTAGGTTGAGACTAGGTGTTGTTGTTCTATGGCTCAGTAAGAAGCGAGTGGTTTAGGTTAGACAGTTGTGAGTCAGTTGGAATGAGTTGATCGGTTTCAGAATCAGGTACCCCACATCGGTTCAGTAAGGGTAATCTCAAGGATCTCATGGTTGTTACAACACCTTTGGATAGAGTAATCCAGGTTGCTAGGGTGTTACTACAAGTTGCTGGCTATGTTGGAATCTACCGTGGCAAAAGTAAAGTTACAGTTTTGGATTCTACGGACTTGGTGTGTCTCTTGGTATAGCTTGCAACCCAAGGATTTTTCTACTTGGACGGTTGAACTAGGAAAGTGTCCTTCCTAAGAAGGGAAGACGAGTACAAGATTGGTTGGTGCAGTTTCAGTGGTTCAAGTTATGGTTGGACAGTTTTAGGTTGAGTGTGCAAGGTTTGAATAGTCTGGGAATCAGTAGCGTGTTGGTTCAGGGGTTAGCAAGATTGGAATCGGTTAAAGGTTGACTGTGGGAAAACCAGTGAAGCTTCAGTTTGGTTTGTGTTGAAGGAAGAGTTCTAAGGAAGGTCAACGGTTTGAGCACGCTCGAGTTTCGAGGACGAAACTCCTTTTAAGGGGGAAGGAATGTAATATCCCGACTTTTCGAAAAAGGGCAGACGTGTCTTTTTGCGAAAAATGGAATATTATAATTTACGGATTTAAAGTATTTTAAGTGTATTTATATATATTTGGCCGATATATATAAATAATTTGGAGATAAATCCGATTTTAAGTAAAAAGGGCAATTAAGGAAAATAAGGGATTTGGTTAATTATTGGGATTTACCTATTTAAGGAGGAATTAACCCCAGTAGTTTCCCTAACCTCTTAAATCAGAAATTTCCTCCTTAGAAGCCTCATCTTGCATGTGAGAGTTGGAAGAAAAACGCGGCTGAGAGCGTAAGAAGAGCCAACGAGAGTTTCTGCGATATCTCATGGAGTTTTCAACCGTTTTTAGATCCGCGAGAAGCGTTGGAATCGTCGTGAAAGGAGCGCTGTTTCAACACTCAAAGATCAGAGCTTTGTTAAGGTTATCTGCAAGAAAAGATCAAGGTTTTGCTGCAGTCTTCTGAGTTTGAAGTTGGTTTATTTTGCTAAAAAGGTAAGAAGCTCTTCCTACGATTTCAATTATCGTTATTGAAGTTTAGATCGTTTTTTATGATGCGTAGATGCAAGAAAATTGTGCTTTTTCGTTGATCAAAGGATCATAGACATTTAGATATGTTTTCTACGTTTTACTGTGCTTAATTTGGGGTCAATTAGGTTAGAAACGGTTTAGAAATCGCGTTTTGAAGAATTCAGCGTTTTGGGAAAAAACCCAGGCGAACGGGCGTTTGCATTAGGCAAACGGGCGTTCGCGACCCTAGTAGATCAGACGGGCGTTTGCACAGGGCAGACGGGCGTTTGAGGTCAGACTTTTGATTCAAGATGTAGGTGTTTTTTACGGACGGGCGTCTGAGGTTTAGTGGACGGGCGTTTAATGCCGAACGGGCGTCCATAGGATGTCAAACGGGCGTTTGACCTGTTTTGCCTAGTTTTTACTGTTTTATCTTTTCAGCTTGGTTTCGGGCTTCATAATCATGTTATTATTGTTTTAAACCCTTAATTTGTGATATGATAATATTGTATAAACATGAACAAGCTTCGATTGAACTTCTGATTCGTTCTGTTAAAACACCGAATGTACTCTTAAAGGGAGTTGAAGTTCGGATCCGTCGGAAGGGCATGAAAGGGCTTGTGCTTTGATGAACTAGAGTTCATCAATGTCTGTGTAATTGCTAGGCCTTGTCCGTGTGTCTAGTGGTCTAAGAAAGAGAGTTGAGTTTGTGAGGGAGCTCACTTGAAAACACTTAGGTGGCTAGTTAATAACCATTACTAATTACATACTTGTGTAGTAAAAAGACTAAACATCATGTCATTCTTGGATAGGCACCAGTTTATATCGCAATGTGTATGCTTTCGGATAGAACGAATAAACTTGCTGGCCTTCCTAGAGGCACCAGGAGTAGAGGGTACTCGTGGATGGATAACTTTGCTGGCCATTAGAAGGCACCAGGAGTAGAGGGACTTCACTGAACGTGTATACTATCGGGACTAGCCCGTGGCTATTGGTGTGATCCACCAATAGGTTGCACCCAGATGTCTCGTGGTGGGCAGCAACATGCGTAGTGCCCTTGAATGCAGATGTAACAAAGATAAGCTAGGTTAGAAATAGTTAGTCATGACATGTTGATAGACATGGAATGAACCCTAGATTGAGTCGGTCTCATAAAGATAATTAAAATAATAAACTTGTTAAAGAGCCTTAATTAAATTGTAGCTTCTACTTCTTACTATGTACAATGTACTTACCTCAAATGCATGTTTATTTATGTGTTTGAGGGAGAGAATGCGAACAGGTAAATCCAGAGTTCGAGGCAGAATTTGATGACGACGTTTAAGGACGCCGAAGTTGAAGGCTTTATTTATTTATATTTATATTCACCAGACTTGTTGTCGTTGGGGAATTTCTTGTAATTTTCTTTAGTACTTGTTTTCATAGGATTTCGTACATTGTTACGTTTCGTTTGGTTTTCCAATGTAAATGTTACATTTCTATCTTTAGTATGTCGATTTCTATTCTTAGTAGCATTTATGATGTTTTTCCGAGTCTTTTGAACTTCCGTTTTGCTAAACTCGATACGACTTAGTAGAGGCTTTCGTGTAATATTAGATTTATTTAATGTTATACGTGCCGAGTGTTTCGTTTCCGGATAAGGACTCGGTATCCGGGAGCGGGGCGTTACAGACCTCCTCCAACACTCAAACACTTTGGCATTTCCAATTCTCTGCTAGCAAAAATTCTCCGGCGATCATTGAAGAATCCGACCATTCCAAAAAGGTTCCGACGGATTTGTAGTAGTTTCCGGTCAGATCGAACGGTTTCCGGCGTGCTCTTGAGGTTTCCGGCCCGATTAAGAAGATTCCGGAAAATTTTTTAGTTTTCCGATTGTTCTTGAAATTTTCCAGCCGAGATTCAAGTTCTCCTACCCAGATTTCTTCAACTTTTTCAGGTACATTCATGATTTCTAGTCTCCTTTTGATTTTTATTTCTTAAACAATGCTTATACACGTGGTAACATTGATTTTTGAGCATTTAGTATGTCTTTTCACATACTTTTACGTTTTTTTATGAAAAGTGAAAACGTTTATCGAAAGTTCATATGTGGTAGCGTGTAATTTTCGATAGGATAGCATAATTGACGGCGCAATGAATCTACTCGTATCCACATTTCAGATAGAAATTGACAGTGTAGAAGTTTGATTTTTTTCCGACTACTTCAGAGTCAAGTTTTGAATTTAAATTCAAATGTGAAAAGTCATAATCATCTTGATACACCGAATGTAGTTTCTATATCACGGGAAAGTAAATGAAATGTTTTTTTTTTTTTTGAACACGCTAAATTTTTTGATTGGTTAAACGTAGCATTCATTGCACCAGCACAAGGTGGCCCGCGATTTTATTTTGTGTGGTAGAGATAATTGTGGGGTTCGAAATGGCACATCAATATTATTTTAATTTGTTTTTTCCGTTCGAAATGTGAGGGAAAATTTATCCAGCACATCAATATTATTTTAATTTGTTTTTTCCGTAGTTGAGGTGCTCTTTTCAACAATAGAAAATATATTTATTAAGAAAGTGCTACCTTTATATCTTCTCTTTTTCTCGGATAAATGCTACTTTTATATCTGGATTTTTATTTCTAATAATGGATTGTTGATCGTTATTACTTCCATTTAGATCAAAAAAAAAATTTTTTTGAGAAGATTTAGTTCATTTTTAAGTGGACACGTACAAGCACAAAGTGGGTTCTGTGACGGAAACCAAAAATTATTTTAGGATATATCATGGTTTTACTTTCAAAATATTTAATAGATTAAGTCTTGCTCTTATAAAAGCTACTATGAGGATATATATATATATATATATATATATATATATATATATATATATATATATATATATATATATATAAATAAAGGTTTGGGTCCTTTAAAATAGCAGTTGAATTTTAAGTTTGTGTGTGGAGGTTTGAACCTTATAAATAAAGAAACTTTTTTCCAGGTTTTCGATATAATAAACAGCCGTACTCTAAGCTACTACGCTACCTGTTTAAAATCTTCATTCATCCTATAGGACATGGGGAGTGGAGAGCTATATTATTAGGGTTTATATATATATATATAAACCCGATGTAAAATAATCATCAACATGTATTAGTCAAAAGGAAAAAAAAAAAATCAATCAAAAACTGCACACACAAAAAACATGTTGACAACATGAGTTGAACCTGCAACCAGGGTTTAACCATATCTATATATATAAACCTGATATGCCAAGCCAGACAAACAACCCGCAAACCTAAAGCCTGTCCCATACATGAGCCAGCAAAGGATAAAGCCCGCGGTCCAGTTCGCTCGCCCAGCATAAGCCGAGTCACACCAAAGGAATAGAGCCCGCCACATATCTCCCCAAGCTCTTGCCGTCGGTCGAGACGGAAGACGAAGACGAATTTGTATACAGTTCAGCTTGGATATCGGGGGCCGACCAGCTCGCCACCAGCTCGGACAAAGCCCAATCAGTTAAACAAGCATACAATATTTCAAGCAATCACTAGCGCAGAGCTCGCAGTGGCCTCAACATAAGCCCGCCTATCAGAGCTCGCCCAGCGACACACGTATCTTACCATCCTACTGAAAACGCTGACTATAATATCTATAAATAGCGGTGTCTCCTCACATATCATAACAACGTTGTTTGGGTTGATCCCTTTCACTCAAGGGTATGTTTGGAACCACCTCAGCTCAGTCATAATCCTCCCAAAAACACCCCATTTTCATTGTATTTTATATTCGTATTGTTCTTCAGACTAAATCATATAAAACACGAATTCATACCGGATTAGCTAGATATCCACAACGTAATCTTGTTTGTGATAATTCCGTCATTATCAGTTGGCTATGTTACCGGGAAATTCATTTTCGACATATTTTCCGATCAGATCTGCGACCGTTCTCCGATCTACGACGACCCAAAATCACCAGATTTTAGTTTTCCGACCGGTTTTCATCACAATCTTCATATTAATCTTCATCAAATTCCCAGCTCTTCATTATGACTCAAACAAGATCAACCGGTCCTGCTCAGCTTAGTGGCTTACCACCTCCGACCAGAAGAACCTGCCAATGCTTTGTTTAGACGACTAACAGGGAAGATGTTGCCCACACTCAGGCGCAACACGTTCCGGCATAACAGAACCCCAACTCGCCCTTTAAGAACCCAGCGCAGCCCGACATCAGGATGTTTCTTGACAAAAAGGTGAGGTCAAGGGAAACCTTAGTCGCTGCTACTCAGCATGACAAGGGGAAGCATACAACCGAGACATCTCGCCTAGCTCGCCCACACTCCCTGCATCTCGCCGACAAGTCATACGACAAAATCTACATGGAAACACTGCTCGAGTATACTAAATATATGCAAATGGTCATCCGATTAAACTAGTAGCTGTTATCACAAGGGAAGCTACCTCTTCCAATCGACGACTTCGCCCCTCCACTGTTATGAATCCCTGGAGAACAGACACCGCCACCGGCTCATCTGATCCCATCGCATGACAGTTCTCATTACTTTAGAAGAGAGCGAAGTGTACTTTGCGTTAGATCGAGCCCCAAAAATGAAATCAGCTCTAGACAACCTGGGATCAAAACATGCTCCACGTTAGAACGGAAAAAAAGCGTTGAAGTACAGTCGACTCCCCGCAACGTCAAAGCGAGAATGGGAGGAAGGCAAGGCAAATCTCATCTCCCGGCAAAGGGATCTCGTTCAGAAAACATATCCAGACATTCAGCGCTGACCTCCCTTATAGGTGAGGTCGCCGAACTCAAGAAACAGGTTGTTGAAATCTGTAGGGACAGGATCAGGAAAGAGAAGATCCCCACCTAGCGGACAAGCGTGCTAAAAAACAGACTTATGGAAGAAGCACCCGATGGGGGTCCATTACCCTAACTTCCAGAGGTACATATGGGAAAATTGTCCGTATGACTGGCTGACTGCCTTCTATAGTAAAGCCTCCTTGGCCCTGAGGAGCCAAGCTGTATGGTGTATCGCCTTTGTAGGCGCCCTACAAGACAAAACGGCTACTTGGATATGAAATCTACTGCTAAAGTAAATCAGTTCATTGGATGACCTCCACACCAAGTTCATCACCAATTTCAGGTCAGCCAGACAACCTTAAATGACCCTAGACGAACTCTATGAAGTTTGGCAAGAGGCCGGTGATCTACTCCGAGCTAATATAACTGATTTGTCAGAGTTTATGATCATACAAGGGGCCTCGCCGACAACATGGCCATGACCAGCTTCCTAACCAGCTAAATGAATGGACCCATTAAGTCCGAGCCATTCTCAGACTGCCCAAAAATTTACAACAAATGCTATCCTTGGCTAGTAATTTCTTCACCTCTGAATCTGTTATATGTCTGTCAACTATGCGAAAAGTCAAGGTTGAGCCCAGCTCAGCCAAGGAGGGCCCGAGCCGCAACCGGCACATAAAGAGACCTGAGAAATTCAAGGAAGAGTAGTATGTTTTGCTGATTGCCCCAATCGAGGAGATTATGCACGAGGTCAGAGACGACCTACCCAATCCCCACCCAATGAGATATGATCAACGCAATGACCACGATATGACCGAATATTATGAATATCACAAGGATCACAGGCACGACACCAACTCATGCCATTTGCTGGAATGGGAAGTTGAAAAGCTGGTCACCCAAGGAATTCTTTACAAGTACAAGACTGAAGAAAATGACGTCCCCAAGGGCAATGCCCTGGACTGCCCACTAAGAAGAGTCCATTAACCGTGAACACTCCGAGCCAAGTGGTTCGCTTCCGTGCAAGCAAGCTCATCCTAATTCTTCTTTCTTTGTAACCCTCAACCTCGCCGAAACATGGTTGTAGCTGCATTTAGGGATGTAGAAGGTGGAGGTGGCAAGGTTACGGTAATCTCACCAATGGTATGGTAGTGGTGGCAGCTGCTAACAAAGCTGACTATACCATCCGAAATAGGAGCATCAATCAGTAATGTCTTCTTCTCTAAGGCCTGTTCCGGTATATCATGACCTTTATGAACCTTCAACAGTCATGCGTCCACTTGAGTCAATCCTTGACTCGCTTCCGTGCAAGCAAGCTCAGCCTAATTCTTCTTTCTTTGTAACCCTCAACCTCGCCGAAACATGGTTGTAGCTGCATTTAGGGATGTAGAAGGTGGAGGTGGCAAGGTTACGGTAATCTCACCAATGGTGATGGTAGTGGTGGCAGCTGCTAATGAAGCTGACTATACCTTCCGAAATAGGAGCATCAATCAGTAATGTCTCCTTCTCTAAGGTCTGTTCCGGAATATCATGACCTTCATGAACCTTCAATAGTCATGTGTCCACTTGAGTCAATCCTTGACTCACCTGCCCTTCAGTGGAAGTACTAGTGTTCCTTGTACTTTTCTTAGCTATATGTGAAGAAGAATGGGTCAGCTAAGCTGCTAAAGAAAATTATAAAATTCAACTTAATCTATGAACTTAGACGTAAGATAGGAACTTGTCTCTGATACCAACCGTGACACCTCATCCCTGATATCAAGTCCTTATGCAAAAGGAACGCCTGGCATGCGTGCATTTACTTTTTGAATCGCCAAAAATAATATATACATAAGTCTCATAACAATTAATCAGAGTAAAGCGGAATAAATTAAAACTAAAGATAACTCGGAAAGGAATGTCAAACGACAAACAAAAACGGATCACCAGTGCCAATCAACGTATAAGAAAACTAAAAATACAAAACAACGAAATAAATGTTGTTTAACTTATTACATCCCAAATGAATTGTTAGGGTACTAAAGTCTATCTCTGAAAACTGAATGATAAATGCGTAAAATAAATATCCATCATCATAACTCTTAAGTTCAAACATTAGCTCCATCGTCATAACCGTACTCATTATCATCCTTACAACCACCTTCTCGGGGTAGGAACAAAGAGATAAGAGGGGTAAGTGCTAACGTACTTAGTAAGGGGTAGAAGAAAGGTTACACACAATATATAGCATATCATATATAACAAGTTAGGTTTTAAAATCTCTACCACATAGGTTGCATTGGATCACACTCACTCTCTACTAGATCATATAGTACATCCTCACATACATACGTTTGTTACATCAATGCCAAAGGACACTTTGCAAGGTGATTATGCACCACGATATGTTAAGCACCTCTCTAGGGGCATAGACTTAGGTTCCATGTGGGAGTTACACAATATCCCTTGACACTAAAGTCAAGTGGAGCTATAAGTGTCCCATGCTTCGATATTAAAACGTCCCTTATCATTGATATTGGCGTTTTAGCTTTTAGACATACACATATGTATTTACGAGTTTAGTTCTAACCACATGGTTCATTCACATAAAAAGACTCCTTAAGGACTTCTAGTCTTAGACATCTTACACTACTTATCTCGTTGTAAAAGGATCAAAGACTACTAAGTCAATGTCCCACAAGGCCCAAACAACTCCTTCTGGTGCTCTCCCCGCAGAGGGTCTTAGTTGTGGTGCTGAGCCAAGGCTACCAGATGTCGAGGTTAGACGTTGTAAAGTATCATTTAATGCCCTCAAATGCATGCATAACAATCACCAACACATTGCAAACATCAAAAACATCAAAATAGGGTAAACAGTGGGTTTGGTGCGCGCTGCACCATTTCTGCGCGCGCTAAACCTACTCTAGAACCTACTGTTCCTCTCCACTCCTGTTTTAGCGCGCGCAACACCCTTTTGGCATGCTCTAAAACCAACATGATCCTTTTTTTTCGTTTTTGCACGCGCTGAACCTCTTTGGCGCGCGCTAAAACCCGTATAGTGCATCCTGATCCTGTTTAGTGGTTGTTTGGCGCGCGCTACACCTTCTTGGCATGCGCTAAACTGAAGCAGAACCATATCCCAAGTTTCTGGTGCGTTTCGGCGTGTGCTAAAACGATCGGGAACTTGAAAAATAGCCTATTTCAACCCCGATTCAACATGTTTTTGATCTAAATGATCCCAACCTTATTTCAACATCACAAACCTGCAAATTTTATTAGAAAACAACAACCAAACACCAAACACAAACCGTTTAAAGAACCACCCATTATCTTAGCAACCCAAAAGCAAATTTGAAGGGAAAACGAATAGTAAAAAGCTTGAGTGCTTGATTCCAACCACTTCTACAAATAACCTACGATCATTAACCATCATACTACGGTAATGAAACCTTCTAATACACCAAAACTCAGACTTTTCTCTCAAGAACATATGAATTCTAGATTTAGGGCTAGAGGGAAAACATACCGTTTAAAAAACAAAGAGTATGAAAACGATCGCCTCCTCGCGGTGATCACTTTTTCTACTATCGTCTGTACACATTATCATACGTTTAGCCTCACGAGTGAAGAATTCATTCTCCCCTTTTTCTCTGTTGATGCCGTCCACCTCCTCTTAATTTTCAGAAAAATTTGCGTGTTATGATGAATGATTAATAAGAAAGTTATTGTAACGCCCCGCTCCCAGATACCGAGCCCTTATCCGGAAGAGAAACGTTCGGCGCGTATAGCATTAAATAAATCTAATATTATACGCAAGCCTCTACGTCGTCGTATCAAAATAAAGCAAACGGAAGCTAAAAGGACTCGGGTAAAAACATAAAAGCCACTATGAATAGAAAGTAACCATACTAAAGATGGATAGATAAAAACACAACGATGAAAAACCCCAAAGACTTATACCATACGATGTCTTAAAAGTGGAAGTACCACAAATCTAAGAAAAGTAATACAACTAGTCTAGTACAACCTTTACAAAGAAATAAACTAAAAGCTTCGCCAAGACTTCAATGTCTTCAAAAGTCGTCATCTACACTTGGAAAACATGTTCATCTTCTCACCCCACAGTGCATACAAAAGAAAATGCAAAGGAGGTAAGTACAAAGTACTTAGTAATAGTGAGAAGCTATGACAACAATTATAATTTATAAAGAGAAGATATTTAATCGTTTAGTTATTTATGTGTGACCGACTCAATCTAGGGTTCACTTCATGCCCATCGACATGTCATGACTATACGTTTGTAACTTAGCTTATCTTTGTTACATCATGAATAACAAGGGCACTACGCCTAGTAATAGGATGTACTAGGACAATGGGTGCAACCTACTTAGAGACACGCTCTACAGTAGCCCCGGGAATATCGAGTCCCGATAGTGTGATGACCGGCGAGTGCACCGGACGCTTTATCGGCCAATCGATTGACCGGCGTGGGTACGGTCTACTTTGTCTAGTCGGAGAGAACACATCGCGATATTGTACTATGCCTTACCAAGCATTGCATGATGTTTAAGCTTTTAATCTAACACATACGTTTGATTAGATGTTTAACTAGCCACCTAAGTATTTTCAAGTAAGCTCCCTCACATCTCCTACTCTCGTACTTAGACCACTAGACACGGACAAGGCCTAGCAATTACACGGACATCGATAAACCCTAGTTCATCGAAGCACAAGGCAAATCCAAAGCTTTCGATGGTCCCATACTTCATCTTTTTAGGGAATCCATGTGGTGCCGGAACTAAACGCACCAAAAGCTAATTCAAGGCTTTGTCACATAAGGTTAAGCGATAAAAACAATATTATAAAGCCTGAAATCAAGGCGACACGACAAAACAATGAAAAACAAAGTAAACCGATCCAAACGCCCGTTTAAACTCTATGGACGCCCGTCTAACAACCTAAACGCCCGTTTAAACTCGGACGCCCGTCCACTATCCTACGACGCCCGTCCGTCTAAAAAAACGCTACATCTGAATCAAAAACCACACCTCAAACGCCCGTCCGAAAGCCCGGACGCCCGTTTGAGCTACAACGAGGGCGGACGCCCGTCGACACAGGTATCGGCTAGAACCCTAAAATCATCAACTTACGATTTACGAACCGTTTCTAACCCAAATAACGAGAAAATTAAGCACGGTAAAACTCGAGAGAAACATATCTAAACATACCATAACATCTATGATCCTTTGATCAACGAGAAACACACCTTTCTAGCACCTACGCATCTTAAAAACATGATCTAAACTTTACGAATCATAATTGAGATCATAGGAAGAGCCTCTTACCTTAAAGGCCTGCAAAACCAACAGCAAAACACCAAGCAAGCGCAACAATTGTTGATCCTCAACCCCCAAAACCTATTTGATCAACAAAAACCCTAAAACCCTATTTTTCCTTTCAAAAAACGAAACTGAAAAAGTACCATAAACTGTAGATTACCTGGAGTAACTGCTGCGAAACTATTTTTAGATTGATCTACGCTCCAAGACGATCGTTTCGACTACTCATGGCTGAAAAACGAGCTACGGATTGAAAGATACGAATTTTCCAAGAATCGGACTCTACGAATACCAAAACTAGGGCTAAACCGAAAACTTACGGATTAAGGATATTTTATTTTCCAAAGTTGCGTCTCCTCGCGCTGATCAATTTCTCTCTTGCGGCATCTTGATCGGATGAACGGATTGATCACACGGTTGAAGTTTTCGTTCGTCTTTCTCGGCATCTCCTGCGTTGTTTTGTTCTTCTGTGCGCTGTTCCTCTTCTTTTTTTCTTCAAAATATGCGTGTGAAATAATGAGGGAATAATTGGGATTATCTCTTTTTATAGCCAATAATTAAATCCTTTATAATTAATAGCTAAAACCTTTTAATTAAATCCCTTTTATTCAAATAAATAGGATAAATAACAATTAGGTCATAGTAAATACGCCCAATGACTATTTTACCCTTTTACGAAAAGTCGGGATGTTACATTCCTCCCCCTTAAGAGGAGTTTCGTCCTCGAAACTCGAATGTAACCGGGAGGTGCTTGAACTCGGACTTTGCGAAGCGTTTCGTCTCTTAACTCGTACGATCTTCTTCTTCTTCCATCTTCCAACCCTTCCACTGTCTTGAGCTATCTCGAGGTGGCGATGATCTACTTCAATCTTTCGTTGACTTGCTTTGTATCAAATATGGTCTTGTATTCGTTGTCGCTCCACTTCATCCTAGAAACTCGTGTTCTTCTATCTCTATCTTCATGAAAGATTTCCGGCGATCTTGTTCCAACTCTTGTACATCTTAGTCGCTGCGAGATGAACTGTAATTGCCATCCCGGGTTCTCATTCTTCTTTGTCCTTCCCAATCTTCCGCAATCGGTACCCAAAGTGATTCCGATTCCAAAGGTTGTCATCTTCATCTAACTTGCGACCATTGGTGGTTTGGCTCCGGCCAACGACTTGTAACTTGGAGACAAATGGATCTTTGCCTTGTTTCATCATGAACTCATCAAGCTTGTCTCGAATCTTGCAATCATCGGTTTACCATTCTTTGCTTGTTCCTGCTGACCTATGTCCTGAGTGCTTGACCTTCCCAACTGACTCACATCTTCCTGGCGTACTTGTCTTCCTTCGATCTCAACTACCCTCATAGTACCACAAGCTTGCTGAAGAACTACAAGGATCCCAGCTGAAGGACTTCTGAGACTTCTTAGGGGTGGAGAACATGCATCTGCCATCCTTTCTCTCTGACGGTCTCATCCAATCCTCATGCCAATTAGGGTAAGCTTGGAAAATGAATGAAGTTGAAAAGTGACAAGTTGAGTACCAAGGTGGTATGTCAACTAGATAAGCCAAGGAAGGGTACAATGCTCTTGAAATAGGAAAGGTTTCTTGGGTTACAAGCAGAACAAAATGATTCCATATTAGGGAAAAATTGAAGGTGGTTCCAAAGCGAAGAATGAGACATTGTATCATAATACAAAAGGTAGCCACTAGAAGAAAAACAAAAGAACACCTTGCAAATGAAGTTCTTTTGAGGGAGTGAAATTACGCAAGATACGGTGGTCTACAATGACTTCACGGGACACTTGAAAGGATGGTAATAAGCTTTCATATAAACCTTTAGACGAGTGGAGACGTTAAAGGAAACATCACACAACGAGAAGAACAAGTAAAGGTGCATGGTCGAGCACCGGAAGGAATTTGAAAAGGATTTAGAAATCAACGAGAGAACAAGAATCTCAACGGGAAGGAGCCATGGAGACAAAACGAGTACACCAAAAGGTTTCAGAATAAAATAAACACTTGTCAAGAAGTATCCAAGTTTGCAGTAGTCAAAGAGAGGTTATCTCAAGATTTAAAAGAAGTAGAAATTTCCCTCAAGAAATTGTAAGGGATTAACAAAAGTTTGAATAAGTAAACGGCAACCAAGATTTTGAATGTAGGGGAAACGACACTTAAGAACTGTCGGATAAGGTTTAAAGAAAATAGACTTTCAACCAGTATGATAGAATTGTGATAGAAATGCCATAATAGAAAGTGGAAAGTCAAAATGGTGTATATGATAGTTCATGGATCTAAATGGCACGAAAGAGAGTTAAAGCTGAAGGGTACAAGGTACAATAATGCGAAACGGAGATCAAAAGTTTAGGAACTCAAAAGTCGGTTGGCTAGTTAGGTTCGAAGGCACCTTGGCAAAAACTACCTTCTAGTTGAAACTAGTCTAGCATAAAACGCTAGAAGGTTAAAGATAAGTAACTGAAGATAGATGTCAAGATAGGGTTAAAGGTCCCAGCTGGTAAGAAGATGAGATGCATACATCGAAAGAATAAGTAGCATCACCAAAATCAACACTACCCTTAGAAGGGAAGCTGAGAATAAACACAAGTAAGAAAAAAAATGTTCTGACCTCATAAGGCTTAGTCAAACTTGAATTTGAAATGAAGGATGGGAGTGTGACAACTGCGGTTACGAAGAGATCTTGTTTCTTGATTTGAAAAGAAAGAAGGCATGAATTTGCTCGGAAAGAAGGGCTCAATGTGATATATTTCGAGGTAATTCATGACAACAAGTGGAGAGAATTTGTTGAGTTTAAAGATCTCAAGTGAGGGATTACATGAGAAACAAATTACTAGAAAAAGGTATAATTACAACGGGCACAACAAGGGTCGAACAACAAGGGGCATCTTTGGAGGATAGCATCTTGGTTATTGTTTATAACGCAAAAGAAACAACAATGTTAACTTTAACGATTCCTACTAAAAGGTTTAACTCGAAGGAGGTCAAACTTCGAGGAACTACTAAACATGAAAATCATAACTTACTACCCTCTTAGCCCAAATCCCAAGTCGAAGAGGTGAAAAATTCCTTTTTGGTTGCTTGTGTATGATATTTACTCCGGATCTGACATTATCAGTTTTTACAGAACAAAGGAAGAGGAATTTGAGCATGATACAAAGAGATAAGAGTTAGATACTAGAGTTTTCTAGATGATATAAAAATTTTAAAATTTTTGGATGGAAATAACTTGGTCAAAAACATTTATTTCTGATAATTGCACAAGCTGTCAGAATTTCCAGATTCATAAACACTGAGTTGAATTGCAAATTGATATCAAACGAAAAAGAATCTGAACTTAATTCCAAAAGGAAAACTGTAGATAAAAGTCTTATCTACAACATATCAAAAATTCAGATCATTTGAAGGTGTTTAACCTGTTCAAAACAGAAGAAGAAGCGAAAGTGCTGCTGCAGATTTTCTGGACAGAGTGTCCAGCATAAACACGAACTTTCTGAAAAATCCATAACTATTATCGAGTTGATGTAAAAAGAGAAATTGTAGATAAAACAGTAATCTATGTTGCTGAAAATTTTCAGAATTTTTTAGAGTAGTGGAAGACTGTCTTATGTTAAAGGGAAAACACGAGAACAGAAGTATTCACTCATGTTGGATAAAGCCAAACACGAGAATGATGAGAAGTATGTGCCAAAGTAAGAGACCTTTAACACTATTAGTTGAAACGACTGAAAAGTATTTGGAAGGAATAGAATTACACATTGAGTTCGTGTAGAATCCATCTCAAGCAAAGAAAAGGTCAAAGAATGTTTATGGACTCAAACCAAGTGATGGTGAAGAAAGTGGAGGATTTGTAGAGTTGAATCAAGTATCATTCTCTACAAAGTTAGGCCAAGATATAAGCAAACTTAGATATTCGTGTGTAGAGAAGGTGAAGAGATTTCAATAGGGAAAGTAAGGAAAAAGGAAATCAACCAAGAGGACCTCGACTTTAAGGTGTAGGCATAAAACTCCGATCCCAAAGCTTTACTTAAAACGGTTTCATTTAATCTATGTGACCGATTACGGTTTGGAAACTTCAAAATAAAAGAGAGTTTCTAATGAAGATCCTAGGAGGAACAAAACCTAAGGTGATCACATAAAAGATGTGAGCTGGGAACTCAACATAACCTTCGTCTCGGAAGACTCCTCACTAGGTCTTGATAACTTGACCACGGTTTAAGGATTCTTAGTCATAACGGGATTACCACCAAGCTCAAGTTCTAAAAGGTCTAAAGGATTCTTATCTTAGAGGAAGAGATGCCTAGAACGAAAGGACGCTTCTCTCGATACCAAGCGTAACGCCCCGCTCCCGGATACCGAGCCCTTATCCGGAAGAGAAACGTTCGGCGCGTATAGCATTAAATAAATCTAATATTATACGCAAGCCTCTACGTCGTCGTATCAAAATAAAGCAAACGGAAGCTAAAAGGACTCGGGTAAAAACATAAAAGCCACTATGAATAGAAAGTAACCATACTAAAGATGGATAGATAAAAACACAACGATGAAAAACCCCAAAGACTTATACCATACGATGTCTTAAAAGTGGAAGTACCACAAATCTAAGAAAAGTAATACAACTAGTCTAGTACAACCTTTACAAAGAAATAAACTAAAAGCTTCGCCAAGACTTCAATGTCTTCAAAAGTCGTCATCTACACTTGGGAAACTGTTCGTCTTCTCACCCCACAATGCATACAAAAGAAAATGCAAAGGAGGTAAGTACAAAGTACTTAGTAATAGTGAGAAGCTATGACAACAATTATAATTTATAAAGAGAAGATATTTAATCGTTTAGTTATTTATGTGTGACCGACTCAATCTAGGGTTCACTTCATGCCCATCGACATGTCATGACTATACGTTTCTAACTTAGCTTATCTTTGTTACATCATGAATAACAAGGGCACTACGCTAGTAATAGGATGTACTAGGACAACCGGGTGCAACCTACTTAGAGACACGCTCTAGTAGCCCCGGGAATATCGAGTCCCGATAGTGTGATGACCGGCGAGTGCACCAGACGCTTTATCTGGCCAATCGATTGACCGGCGTGGGTACAGTCTACTTTGTCTAGTCAGAGAACACATCGCGATATTGTACTATGCCTTACCAAGCATTGCATGATGTTTAAGCTTTTAATCTAACACATACGTTTGATTAGATGTTTAACTAGCCACCTAAGTATTTTCAAGTAAGCTCCCTCACATCTCCTACTCTCGTACTTAGACCACTAGACACGGACAAGGCCTAGCAATTACACGGACATCGATAAACCCTAGTTCATCGAAGCACAAGGCAAATCCAAAGCTTTCGATGGTCCCATACTTCATCTTTTTAGGGAATCCATGTGGTGCCGGAACTAAACGCACCAAAAGCTAATTCAAGGCTTTGTCACATAAGGTTAAGCAGTAAAAACAATATTATAAAGCACTGAAATCAAGGCGACACGACAAAACAATGAAAAACAAAGTAAAAGATCCAAACGCCCGTTTAAACTCTATGGACGCCCGTCTAACAACCTAAACGCCCGTTTAAACTCGGACGCCCGTCCACTATCCTACGACGCCCGTCGTCTAAAAACGCTACATCTGAATCAAAAACCACACCTCAAACGCCCGTCCGGAAAGCCCGGACGCCCGTTTGAGCTACAACGAGGGCGGACGCCCGTCGACACAGGTATCGGCTAGAACCCTAAAATCATCAACTTACGATTTACGAACCGTTTCTAACCCAAATAACGAGAAAATTAAGCACGGTAAAACTCGAGAGAAACATATCTAAACATACCATAACATCTATGATCCTTTGATCAACGAGAAACACACCTTTCTAGCACCTACGCATCTTAAAAACATGATCTAAACTTTACGAATCATAATTGAGATCATAGGAAGAGCCTCTTACCTTAAAGGCCTGCAAAACCAACGACAAAACACCAAGCAAGCGCAACAATTGTTGATCCTCAACCCCAAAACCTATTTGATCAACAAAAACCCTAAAACCCTATTTTTCCTTTCAAAAAACGAAACTGAAAAAGTACCATAAACTGTAGATTACCTGGAGTAACTGCTGCGAAACTATTTTTAGATTGATCTACGCTCCAAGACGATCGTTTCGACTACTCATGGCTGAAAAACGAGCTACGGATTGAAAGATACGAATTTTCCAAGAATCGGACTCTACGAATACCAAAACTAGGGCTAAGCGAAAACTTACGGATTAAGGATATTTTATTTTCCAAAGTTGCGTCTCCTCGCGCTGATCACTTTTCTCTCTTGCGGCATCTTGATCGGATGAACGGATTGATCACACGGTTGAAGTTTTCGTTACGTCTTTCTCGGCATCTCTGCGTTGTTTTGTTCTTCTTCGTATTTGTTCCTCTTCTTTTTTTCTTCAAAATATGCGTGTGAAATAATGAGGGATAATTGGGATTATCTCTTTTTATAGCCAATAATTAAATCCTTTATAATTAATAGCTAAAACCTTTTAATTAAATCCCTTTTATTCAAATAAATAGGATAAATAACAATTAGGTCATAGTAAATACGCCCAATGACTATTTTACCCTTTTACGAAAAGTCGGGATGTTACAGTTATTTCCATTTTATACTCGTTAATTAAAACATTTATCTAAAATAAATAATTCCTTTTATTTAAATTTATTTTTAGGTTAAAATAAAATAGGAAAGTTGAAGTGAGGAAAGTCGACAACGTTAATTTAAGGCTTTAAAAATACGAAAATATTAGATTGCCCATTTAGTAGTTTTGCTCATTAAAATGTCAAGGATACTAAGTTTTCATTGAAAGCAAAAAAATTCAATTAAAAAGAAGTGAAATAAAAAGAAAAAAAAAACCGTGAGAGATATTTCCATCCAGTAATTTTACTATGGTCCGGCTTCACCAACTCAACATCCCACTAGATAAGGCATAACCAATAGAAACATGACATTTGGGAAAATAATTCCAACTCATTTATGAGTTTGTATAACTGTTTTTTTTTTTTAAAGCCCCCGGTATCCAGAACCAACTGGTCCGCCTAATTCGGAGGTCGACCCGGGTCGTGTCTGCATTGTCTGACTCTTACTCAAAGGTAAGGCCTGGCCAAGAGCTCTTCCAACATGGCGAATCAGAAGAGAATCGAACTGGTGACCTCCCTAGTTATTCTCAAGTTACTTACCACTTGACTCAGATTACTTGGTTTTGTTTATATTTATTTCTCCAAATTTTTCACATAATAAATGCAAATCCCTTCTTGTATTTGACGATGACAAATTATGTCACCTTAAAGATCCGGGCTTTTCTTTATGTTATTGATGAATAATCAAGAACCTCAATACCAAGAACAAAGAAGGGGTTTTGTATATTTACGGCTGAGTCTAAGTGGGATTCTTAGAGTGCCTACGTATCCTGTTATTATGCCAGGAATCAAGCCATACGTAGTTCCTGGAACGTTGTATTTATAAGGACAATGCATGACCTAATCCTAATATGAGTCGGTTTGTAGCTATTGTCATATTTACCCTTAATTGGGCTTTACCCCTTGCCCAAGTTATCCTGCGGATATTGGGCTAACGTAGCTGGTGTGGACTCTGTTCTCGATATCGATCTGCCCGACCCGGGGTGATCGACTCCCAGAACTCACGTCCTGCACTGCCCGTAAGTCGATAGTCGTGACCTCGAGTTCCTAGCATTACTTCAGGCTCGAGGATCGACATGTATGCCAAGGCTTACAAGTCGATTATCCGACTTGTATGCCTTATCTGGCTCCTGTGCCTTAGTAAATATTTAACCCAAGATGTCCACTCGATGATGATATATCGAGGTGCGTAACCCGGTATCGTCATAAGCCCCCCAGACCTGAGAGAGGCGACTTCCGTTGTCCGAGGTCAGATCTGCCAGTTTTGAAATCGTCTTCGAGTTGGACCAAATCTTGTGCGGGAAATGGTGTAAACGTTTCGTATGCCACCTGTCTCCCTGGCCAATCGTGGCCGTTCACTATGACGTCAGAGCGCACTATCGTTTCGTCTTCTGCCATAAATGACGCCGTCCTTGATTCTTGCGATATCAAGGGGGTTATAACTGCTGGTAACCCCCCTAAACACGTCTTTTCACTTATAATTCGGCAACGTAAACGCATAAAGAGGGAGAGGAGTCCAGACGGTGCTTCCTACTTCCATCCGTTTTCTTCTTCAACCCCAGAAAAACAAGTAAGCAACTTTGTCTTTCTTTTTCCTTCTTCTTCCTCCTACCGCATTTGCTCAAATCTATCCATGTCTAGTAGTACAACAGTCTCCGATAGAATAGAGGAGTCTCGTTCCGGTGATCAAACACAAGTATCTGCTCCCTCCGATCAGCCTCTACACCCAAATCCTCAGGGGCCCTTAGGCACTATCAGGGAGCCCAAGAAATTGTCCACCAGAATGGATGGAAAGGGGGCTAAGGGGTGCCTTTCCTGCCTTACCATGGATGATCTTAACCAACTGCAGCAGAGATATGGGCTTTCAAGCCCCCAACTGGTGGCTCAGCTTCCTTCCGGCCGCCATCAGTTCGCCGATGAGCCCCCCGAAGGGTTCTGTACGGTCTATGAGGCCCAGCTGTCGAGTGGGCTGAGGTTCCCTCTGTGTCCGGCAGTCCTGGTTGTTCTTCACCATTACGAGATTGGCGTATCTCAACTGGGTCCGAATGCAATCCGGACTTTGATGGGCTTCTTGATTGCCTTCGAGTTGCGGGTATCGGTTTTAGCGTTCCTTTATTCCGGTGGTGGTACAAGATCGATGCGCTGCCGGATAAAATGTGGTACACGTTTCAAAGGCGTACCAATCGTCATGAGTTCGTGTCTCGGGGACCTTCATCTCATGGGAATTGGAAGCCTAGGTTTTTCTTTCTCCGACATGGTTCGGACAATCCTTATATCGGCTTATGAGGTCGAGAGACGGAAGGGATGACAAACTGGGTCGTGAGGCCGCACCCGACGAGGCTCTTTCTCTCGAGAGATTCAAGTTCGAGGTGACTACGCTGGACCTGAGTCTCCTTTACGACCTTGCCCGTCTCGAGGAGGCGGGACCTGTACCATACATAAGCCTTCCTACTGTCGATCAGGAAAATTGTAGGAAACTCTATTATTTTATTGCTAAGTTTTACTGCTCTTTGAAGTTGTATCCTTATTATTTCTGAAACTGACTTCTTTTTTACTTGTGTAGTGGGCAGATTCTCGAAGGTCGCTGTCCCAAAGGCTTCCGCAGTAGCTGCTGCTGTCAATGCATCCAGGTCGAAATCCATTCCTCCGGTGTCAGAGGAGAGACCTGCCACTGTCGGTGACTCGACTGAGTGAGTCGGGACAACTACCATTGTCTCACAGCCAGCTCCGCCTTCTACCTCGAGGGGACTCACCCATGAACATCGGTCGATACGTGAGGAAGAGGAGGTCATCGACTTTACCATGGGAGGGGGTGAGGAGACTTCAGGCGCGGAGGCCGCGCAGTTGCAGAAGAAGAGATCGGCTCTGGAGGAGCTGGTGAGAGACCAACAAAAGCAGGCAAAGAGAGCCAAGATCACCAAACCCTCTCTCGACCTTGCTGCCACGAGTAGGATGTCGGCCGAAGATGTCGAGCAGCTGGACGGCCAGGTCCTGGCTTCTTCCCTCCGAGAGCTGGGTCGTGTGGTAAACACTAACTCTTGTCGATTTCTCTTTCTTTTTGTTTTGTATCTCACGAAGCCTACGCCTTAACTTTTCCTTTTTGGCAGCACTACTTTATGAGTCGAGAAGCTTCTCGACGTATGAACCTGCCGTCTGAGACCGAGGAAGAGCTGAAGACACAGATTAGGAGGCTGAACGACAAGCTTGCTATCGAGTCAGCTTGTGTCACTGGTCTGGAATCGCAGCTCAATGTTTTCAAGAAAGAAGCTGATGCTGAGATAAAGAGGGTGAAGGAGGAGCAAGAAGCTGTGCCGAGCTGAGGAGAGATCTGGCTGCGGCCGAGGGGAGAGAGGCCACTCTGAAAGAGACTCTCGAGCAGGAATCGGCACGGGGAGCGGCCACTGCCGAAGAGAGAGATCAGTTGAAGGCCGAACTGGATCAAGTCCCTAGGCAGCTTGAGGAAGCAAGGGCTTCCACGATTCTCGAGTATCGGAAGTCTGAAGAGTTGGGTAAGGATCTCGACGTAATCATGCAGACAGCTATACTTGGAGGATTCACCAAGGCGGTGGACCAAGTAAAGAAGGCTTATCCGGAAGTCGAGATCGACCAGCTTGAAGAGCCTAGCTGTTATGACCCTGACTCGGAGGCGCTGTATGACCTGTACTTTGATGAATTTCAACAGGGTATATCACTTGCCCAGAAGTATGGTGTTCCCACAGCAAGCCCAACTCCTGATAATACGACTTCCGCTGCCATTGCTCCTACGCCGATCCCAGAAGATGCTACTCCGACCCCGACTCCTGATGCTCCTATTTAGTTGTCTTGTTTCTTTCGAACTTTGGTGTCTTCAGTTTTAACTTTGCAATTATTTGTAAATTTAACTAACTTTGAGTCAACTTGGGTGAATATTCACTGTATAATGGCTGGTTTTTTCGACCTGGCCTTAATTTGTTTTGAAATTTCTGCCCTTTTGTTTCTCTATTTGTTGTTATTTACTTTCTCATTTGTTATTGTCTTTGGCTTTCTTGCTTGTCGAGCCTTTGGCGCTTGTCGAGCCTTTGGCTCTGTTTGCTTCTGCCTTGTCGATGTAATATTGCCCCCCCAAGTGTTTTATCAACTTTAGTTCATAATGCACTTGGGCTCTATATGGCTTTTAGGTTGACCTAGTTGCCTTGGCTTTTTAGCCTTATATGCTTGCTAGATCTTCGAGTTAGTCCGACATTGCGAACTGTCCTTGTCCCGGTCTAGTTGCCCCTTGGGCTGGTTAGACTTCCGACTTGGACGTTTGGCCCGACCCTGCGAACCGTCCTTTGTCTGCCTTATTCGACCCTTAAGTACGTTAGGCTTTTGACTTGGACATTTGACCCGACCTTGCGAGTCTTCTTTTTGCCTTTTGCATTGTATGCTTATGGCGTTGTCGGGAGTTCCGACTTTCGGATTGCTCCATACTTTGTCGAGTGTAACTTCGTGTCCTTTTGGACTTAGAATATTACAAAAATGACTTAATAAAACTGTAGAAAAAGAAATCATCATTTATTATAACGAAGATAGAACTGTCTCATGGACTGAAAACGAGTAGAATCAAACTGATCGACTAAGGCTTAGACGTAAAATTTCCTCAAATTATTCGCGTGCCATTGTCGAGGAACTGTGGTTCCGTCTGCTCGACCTAGTTGATAGGAACCTTTAGGGTGGACTTTTAGAATCTGATACGGGCCTTCCCAGTTCGGGGAGAATGTCCCGATCTCCTTCTGTCGACTTGCCTCATTCTTCCTCAAGAGTAGATCTCCGACCTTGAAATATCTGTATTTCATTCTGGCGTTGTAATATTGAGAGATCTTCTGCTTGTACCTTGCCATTCTAGCTGAGGCCATCTCTCTTCGCTCCTCGAGATTATCCTTCTCCAGTCGGATGTCGGGGTCGTTCGTCTCAATATTATACGCTAAAACTCGAGGGGATGGGACGCCGATCTCCGCAGGGATAACTGCCTCGCACTCATAGGTTAGGGAGAAAGGTGTTTCACCCATTGATGAGTTTGGAGCTGTCCTGTATGACCACAGGATGCTCGGGAGTTGTAACGCCCAGTCTCGCCCTTCAGCCTCTAGCCTTTTTTTTAATCCGAGTTTAATCTGTCGATTTGTCTGTTCGACTTGACCATTTGCTTGAGGATGAGCCACCGAAGTGAAGTGCTGGTCGATATGATACTTGGCTAACCACTCTCTGACTCTTCGGTCTTCGAATTGAGTGCCGTTGTCCGAGATTAAAGCCTTCGGAATACCATACCTGCATAAAATATCGACCCATAGGAATTTCTTGATCGTTGCGGCTTTAATGTCGGGTAAAGCTTTGGCTTCCACCCACTTAGTGAAATAATCCACCGCAACTACTACAAACTTATTGTTCCCTGGAGCTCGAGGTAGGGGTCCCACAATATCGACTCCCCACACGTCGAAAGGCCACGCTGACGAGATGACATTCATTTCTTGTGCTTGTTGATGAGAGATGTTATCGTGGATTTGACAAGAATGACATCTCTGCACTAAATTGTTCGCATCTCGTTGCATTGACGGCCAGAAGTATCCCGCGAGCTTGCATTTGCGAGCTAACATCCTAGCCCCACAGTGATTTCCACAAACTCCTCTATGGATTTCCTTGAGAAGGTACTCTCCCTCTGTCTCAGATGCGCATCTCAACCATGGACTTGTGAACGACTTCCGATAAAGTATGTCATTGAAGAATGCATATCGAGCTCACTTTAGACGGACCTTTCTTGACTGTACCTTATCATTGGGTCATATTCCGTCCTTTAAGTAAAGGACAATCGGATCCATCCATGTGGCCTGCTGAGATATCGGCTGGGCCTCTATCTCTTCAGAGCTCCTTTCTGTTAGCAACTCTACTAACACCTTCTTGCTAGAGACAAAATTCGATGCTAACTTGGACAGAGCGTCGGCCCTCTTGTTCTGAGTTCGAGGTACCTGTTCGAATTGAATCGAGTTGAATTTCGGCTTGAGGCCTGGAACTACTGCCAAATACCTTTTCATAGTCTCTTCCTTAGCCTCGTATTCTCCTTTGTTATGGTTAACGACTAATTGCGAGTCACTGTAAACGTTGAGATTTTCGACCCCCAGCTTCAGAGCGAGCTTCAGACTAGTAATAATTGCTTCATACTCTGCCTCATTATTAGTTGCCTTAAAATCGAACCGGAGAGCGTATGGAAACTCCCCCCCCTTCGGGCTGACAAATAGGAGGCCTGCGCCCGCTCCTTCTTTGCTCGAGGCCCCATCAGCATGGAGCATCCATCGTTCTTCTTGACTTTGCTTTTCCTGTTCAAGTTGCACTGATATGCCTTCGGCTAAGAAGTCTGCTAAAGCTTGAGCCTTGATCGCAGTACGCGGCACGAATTCGATATCGTATTGAGCCATCTCGATTACCCATTTCGCGAGTCGACCAGACGTGTCGGGCTTCGCCAGGATTTGCTTGAGTGGTTGGTCTGTAACTACCACTATCGGATGGGCTTGAAAGTATGGCCTAAGCTTTCTCGACGCGTGTACCAACGATAATGCGAGTTTCTCAGCTGGCGAGTATCGGGTTTCGGGGCCATGCAGAGCTTTACTTACAAAATATATAGGTACCTGGCCCTTTTCCCCTTCTCGGACCAAGACCGAACTCACTGCTTCCTCGCAGACCGATAGATAAACCAACAACCTTTCCCCCTCTCGAGGAGAAGTGAGAGTGGGTGGTTCTGATAGATATGCTTTTAATTCTTCGAAGGCCGTCTGACATTCGTTGTCCCAATGGAAGGGACTGGGCTTTCGGAGAATTTTAAAGAACGGTAGTGCACGCTGGGCTGACCGAGATAAAAATCTATTCAGTGCTGCCATGTTCTTTAAGTCTCTGAACCTCTTTCATAGTTCGAGGTGCAGGCATGTTCTTTAGCGTGTCGATCTTGTCAGGGTTGGCTCGGATCCCGTCTCTCGACACCATGTACCCTAGAAATTTGCCTGTTCTTACTCCAAATGTGCACTTTTTTGGATTGAGTTTCATTTCAGTATCTCTTAATACTTCAAATACTTCCCTAGCGTCAACCAAAAATTGCTTCATCAATCGGCTTTTGATGAGTAGATCTTCCACATAGACTTCCATATTCTTACCAATCTGCTTCGCAAAAAATCTATTGCCTGCCCTTTGGTATGTAGCTCCAGCATTCTTAAGTCCGAATGGCATGGTAACATAACAAAAGGTGCCAAACTCTGTAATGAATGCGGTCTTCTCCGCATCTCGAGGGTCCATAAGAATCTGATGGTACCCCTTGTATGCATCGAGGAACGCGAATACCTCAAAACCGATGGTCGAATCAACTAACCTGTCGATCTTAGGCAGCGGATAGGAATCTTTGGGGCATGCCTTATTCAAATCCGTGAAATCTACGCACATGCGCCAGCTGCCATCTGGTTTCTTCACCAACACTGGATTAGCAAGCCATTCTGGATAAAGTACTTCTTTTACTATATTTGCCGACAATAACTTCCCGACTTCGGACTCGATAACTTCCAATCGGTCTCGCGCGAAGTTTCGCTTCTTCTGTTTGACTGGCTTTCGGGCCTGGTCAATCTCGAGTTTATGGATGGCGATGTCTGTCGGCAGACCTGGCATGTCGGACGCCTTCCATGCGAATACGTCCTTGAACTCTTTCAGCAAGTCGATCAATAACTGCTTTTCCTGAGCCGGGATCCAGTCCCCGACTTGGACACTCTGATCGTCTTCCTCTTCCCACAAGCTGACATTTTCAACTGCTTCACTCGAGGCCCAACACTTCTCTTCCTCTTCTTCCGGAATAAGTTCCTCGACGAGGACTTGTTGTACCGCCATCTTACCGTTCATCACTATCGAATTACGGCTTTCCGGCGATTTCAATATCCCCTTTTACTTCGTGGGAACCATTTCGAGTCGGGAATTTCATCTTTGTTATGAAACGTCGAAATTATAGCTCGCAACTCGAAGAGGGCTGGTCTACCCAAAATGACATTATACGCGGAGGGAGCTTTAACGACCACGTAGTTTAGCTCTAGTGTCCTCCCTTTTTCTCCATCACCTACTGTCGTGAGTAGCTTTATGGAACCCATGGGATGGACGGCCTGTCCTGTGAAACCGAATAGGGGAGAGGCTATAGGCACTAAATCTTTCTCTTTGAGCTTCATACCCTGGAATGCCGAGTAGTACAAGATATTCCCAGCGCTACCATTATCAACGCATACCCTCGATACTCTGGCGCGACTGATAACCGCTTCAATCACTAACCCCTCACTATGACTTGTCGACTTAGGTACGTCGTCTCTAGGGCCATACCCGACTTCCGTGGTTAATCTCGACTGCTTATGTGGCCTCGAGCTGTCGTCTGGTTCTCGACTGGCTCGCTCTTTCTCGCTCTCCCCTGGCCCAAAAATCATATTTACATAATTATTTGGGCGATTGTCATCATAGCGGTCCTGACCATAGTAGTCCCTATCGTGATCAGGAGATCAGTCTCATCTAGGGGATCAATCTCTTCTTCTCTAATTCTCTCGACTTCAACCTCTATCCTGGTCAGGATTTTTTCTTTTGAAGTCTCGTTGCCCCCTGGGCTCATTGTAACGCGATCGGCAATGACCTCATCCACCTTCCCCTCTTGGATGCGAGCTTCGATGTCTTTCTTCAAGTCGAAACATTCCTCTGTTGAATGACCTGTATCTTCGTGGAATTCACAGTACTTTGTCGACCTTCGTTTTTCTCGAGGTTTTTTGATCGGAGGTGGCCTCTTGGCCAAGTTCTTGGAGACCATGATTGATAAGACTTCCGTACGTGACCGGTTGAGAGGAGTAAAATCTTTATCCTTTTTACCCCCCCCTTTTCTCTGACCGGCCCAAGACAGGTGCCTCGATGCGATCCCATACTGATGCTTTTCTCTCAACCTCTTGCTATCGAGACTGGTTCTTATTGGCTCCTCGACCATCTTCTCTCGAGTAGTCCATCCACTCGGCTTGGGTGTGCCTACGCACTGCCTCCTCGCCCTGACAAAATCGATGGACGACATTCACACATTCATCCATGTTTCGTGGTAGGTTTCTGCTTAACTTCTCATATAGCTTTGTGTTGCGCAGTCCCCCCACAAATGAAGTGATTAAGACTCGATCCTATGGGTTTTTGACCTGCATAGCCTCTAGGTTGAACCTCTTCAAATAATTCAACACCGACTCATCTCTATGCTGCCTCACATTTGTGAGGTGCGTCTCACTCAACTGAAACTTTTTGTTGACGATGAAGGCATCTCTGAATTTTCGGGCGAGAACGGTGAAGGCGGAGATGGATCCGGGTTTCAACTTGGTAAACCACTCTCTTGCCCGACCTACGAGTAGAGTCTCGAATGCCCGGCATCGCATCTCGTCCGGTGCACAATCTAGCCTCATCTCGGGATAGATATACGTGAAGATGGTCCTCCGGGTCGGTGGTGCCATCATACGGGTCTATCTTAGGAATCTTAAACCCTTTGGGTTTAGGATAATCTTCGATCTCCTTGGTGAAAGGAGACTCTAACCACAACGAACCCTGGGTCCTCCCTAGGATTACGTCTAGCTCCTGCCTAACGCTATCTTCGTCGATGCGTATATGCTTCTGTCGGATTTCTCGCTTCCTCCTTTCGACAGAACTTGAGGAAGCGCTGATCTCTTCGAACTGCACTGGCTTAGGTTTATTGACGGCGATATTCGTGTAAATGCTTCCGCCATTATTTTTCTCAGAGCGTTAAGATATGTCGCCGCCAACTGATCCACCATGGTCTGATGCTCTGGGGCAAGGCTCTGAGTTTGCTTTGGTAGATTTTCTTGATTTTCTTGGACGGTCTCTAAGGCTGGATCTTTATCGCCCTGAGTCTCAATACCTGCCTGCTCACTTATCTGCGGATTCTGCGGATCCACGTTTTTGGAGGTGGTTTTCCTGGCGGTTTTTTCCTTTGGAGGCATGATGATCTTGACGTATTCAACAAAAGAAGGACCCTCCTTCTAGCGCCAATGATGATGACAAATTATGTCACCTTAAAGATCCGGGCTTTTCCTTATGTTATTGATGAATAATCAAGAACCTCAATACCAAGAACAAAGAAGGGGTTTTGTATATTTACGGCTGAGTCTAAGTGGGATTCTTAGAGTGCCTACGTATCCTGTTATTATGCCAGGAATCAAGCCATACGTAGTTCCAGGAACGTTGTATTTATAAGGACAATGCATGACCAAACCCTAATATGAGTCGGTTTGTAGCTATTGTCATATTTACCCTTAATTGGGCTTTACCCCTTGCCCAAGTTATCCTGCGGATATTGGGCTAACGTAGCTGGTGTGGACTCTGTTCTCGATATCGATCTGCCCGACCTTGGGTGATCGACTCCTAGAACTCACGTCCTGCACTGCCCGTAAGTCGATAGTCGTGACCTCGAGTTCCTAGCATTACTTCAGGCTCGAGGATCGACATGTATGCCAAGGCTTACAAGTCGATTATCCGACTTGTATGCCTTATCTGGCTCATGTGCCTTAGTAAATATTTAACCCAAGATGTCCACTCGATGATGATATATCGAGGTGCGTAACCCGGTATCGTCAGTATTCATGAGAGAAAATCGTGGAGGTTACCAATTCAAAATTCAGAAAACAAATATTCATTTTCTTCTCAATTCATGTTTGACCAAAATAGTCATATATGTTTTTTATCAAAAAAATTCAAATATAGTCTTTATAAACAAATTTTCCTATAAATAAGCTTTGAATCATAAAAGGTTGTGAAAACAACCCAAATACCCCCACCTTCTTCCTTCAACCATGAACCCTAAATGCTAAACCAGCCGAAAAACCTACCAAACCCCCCCGAACCCCCCATGAACCTCCTGAACCTCTCGAACCCTAAGCGTACCCCCCAAACCGTCCGTGAACCTCCGGAACCCTAAAACCATTAGATTATGAGTTGAATAGGTAAAGCTAAAGATCCTTAACTAACAAAACATTTTAGATTAAGCATCATTCCAAAGATCTTCAACAAAATAAATGCAGAAAAAACATAAGATTTTTGCAAAAAAACTGCATAGTTGTCAATTACAAGAAGCCCAATGTATTGGTAATTTTTTAAAAAATTACAAACTCTAAATTAAGCAGAAACATGTAATATTCCGATTTTCGGGAAAGGGCAGATGTGTCTTTTTGCGAAAACGAAATATTAGGTTCGGTTTCCTTTTATTCGGAGTTAATTATTTTGGACGTTTTATATATATAATTAAAAGGAAAATCAGTTTTTGTGGTCAAGGGCAATTAAGGAAAAGAATTAACTCTCTCTTAATATTAAGACCTAACCAAAAATCAGGGATTTTCAGTTTACTTTCAGCCTTCCTCCTTCCCTTGTGCGGCATTGTGAGGAGAGAAAGAGAGAAAAGAGAGTTTTCACAAATCTAAGAGGAAGAGTTGATCGTTTTCAGAACCGATTCAAGAATTGGAAGCGTCGTGAGGAGGGCAACAGTTTGCTATCAGTTTGGTGGTGTTGCAGCAGTCTTTCATCTGAGTTTGGATCAGTTTTCTGGGCTGCAATAGGTAAGAGAAAACCGCCCTATGAATTCAATCGTTGGTTATAAGGATTTGCTCTTGTTTTAAGGCTTTTTGGTGTTAGAATTATGAATTGTTGTTTTGGTTAATGACTCTAGTTGTTATGGTACGGATAGATGTGGTCTCTTATGTTTACGGTGTTGATTATCTGCTGCTAGTTGGTCGAAATACGATCTGGAAATCGCTTGATGATGAGGTTAGGGTTTTGGTCGAACCCAGGTGGACGGGCGTCCGGTTCTCTGGACGGGCGTCTGCTTAGGTTGAGTCTCAGACGGGCGTCTGGCTTATCCGGACGGGCGTCTGAGGTGCTATTTTACATTCAGGATTGAAACTGTTTTAGGTGGACGGGCGTCTGGGCATAGTGGACGGGCGTCCAGTTTTGGACGGGCGTCCAGTGATGTTTAGACGGGCGTCCAGGGTCTTAAACGGGCGTCTAGCTTGTTTTGTCCTTCTTTATTTGTGGGTTGTTGTTCAGCCTTATCAACATGATTTGTCCTTATGAAACCTTTATACATGATATGTCAAAATGGTGTAAAACTTAGACAAGCTTTGAATTGAGCTTCGATTCGTTCGGTTAAAACACCGAATGTACTCTTCAATGGAGTTGAAGTTCGGATCCGTCGGAAGAGCATGACAGCTTGTGCTTTGATGGATTAGTATTCATCAATTTCGTGTATGTGCTAGGACTGTCCGTGTCTAGTGGTCTAGGAAGAGAGTAGTATTTGTGAGGGAGATTATTTGAAAACACTTAGGCTGGCTAGTTAATCACATAAAAACAACGTATGTGACTAGTAAAAGATTAAACAACATGACTCTCTTAGCTAGGCACCAGGCTAAATCGCGATGCATGTGCTACCTCTGAAGGTGGAGGAACTTCGTAGGTCAAAAGACCCTAAGTACGGAGGGACTCTGCTGAGGTGTGCGTGCTATCGGAGTCTACCTTTTCTAGACTTCGTGGATATTGGTGTAACATAGATAGGCTAAGTACAGAGGGACTCTGCTGAGGTGGATGCGCGTAGTGCCCTTGAGTGCGGTTGTAACATAGATAGGCTAAGTAGAAACAGTTAGTCACAACATGTTGATGAGCATGAAGTGAACCTTAGATTGAGTCGGTCTCATTTAATCAACTGATTAAATAATTATCTTTTCTTTATAACTATGATTTTTTCAAAGCTTCTCTTTCTTTCTAAGTACGTTGTACTTACCTCGAATGCATACTTTTTTTTTCTATGTGTTTGGGGATGAGAAGACGAACAGGTTTACGAGGAAGAGTTTGACGACGACGTTTGACGGCGATCGTTGAAGTATCAAGATGTTTCTATTCTGCTTTTCATTGGTTGTTCTTTCATTACTTTTGAGGTAGACCTTTGGTCTTGACAGTTTTGTCGTACTTTAGCTTTTTGGGATCATCGTACTTTTCCAAATGTAATAATTTACATTTCCACCCTTAGATTTCTTTTCTACTCTTTAATTTTTGGGAATTTTTTTTTATACCCGAGTTTTGCTTCCGTTTTGCCTTTAATTTGATACGACGTAGTAGAGGCTTACGTACAAAATGAATTTACTTTTATTTTATACGTGCCGAACGTTCGATTTCCGGATAAGGACTCGGTATCCGGGAACGGGGCGTTACAAAACACGGCAATGAAATGTGCAGGATCTTAACCATATGCTTGTTTTCTGTATGAGATCGTCAACAATTACAGTCTGAGATATATTTATTTCTAGGGACATGGAAAGGTGGTGGTGTAGTATAGTTAACACCAATAATTATTTGGATTTTTTTATTTTAATATAACCACCCACGATTTTCTCCCCATAAGTGTAGGAGGAGAAACCATAAATATAATTTATTTATTTTTTCCTTAAAATCTAAACGAAAAAAGCATTAATGCAGCAATTAAATGTGTTGGATTTCTTTTCCAAAAGTCAAAATTCTATTGGTTATGCCTCACCTAGTGGAATGTTGAGTTGGTAAGGCCGAACCATAGTAAAATTTGCAATTGCCATGTAATACATGCAAGATGAGAAGAAAACAAACCCCGTTTACATTACGAGGGTTCTTAGAACGATCGTGTCAATTTCATATGCTCGACCGAAGCCTATGAATTTGAAGATGATAAAACAATATTCGGCCCCAACAAAGAAGATTGTGCCGGAAATCTGGTTGTTTATCGGAGGGAAGCAGAGGATAACATGAAAGACAACTTGTGTTTTCTTTGTTTGGATTTTTTTTGGTATGAAGAAGGTAGGTGAATTAATTCGAGGGCTCCACCTATTGATCTCAAAGGAAATTAAATGGGGACACTGAGTCCGGGTACAATGGGGAAATATTTGTGTGGTGTCTCCACACGTGTGGAGACACCGTGTAGTTCAATAAGAACCACACAAATTCATTCCGTATTTAAAATGTGTGGTTCTAGTCATTCAACCATCTCTTCATTTCAAAATCTACCCCCACACAAGTATTTTCCGGTACAATGGATGTGTGTTCAATAAAGTGTTTAATGCATTTCAATACAACATGACTGTATAATCCTACCACCCTCTCAAAATGTAAGTGTATATAGTTTTTTGGTTTTGTCAAATAATCTAAATCCATTTAGAAGCCAATAAATCATTTATTACATTTTTTATTTTGCCCCTAAGTTATATACTCTTCAAATTTTCACTACTTTGTATTAATAACAATGAAAAGTCATTTTAGACTTTTCATCAATATTAATGACACATAATAAATTTAACCATTTTTCTTAATCTGTGTAAAAAAATCCAAACCAACTTATATTTTGGGACGGAGGTAGTATTATAAAGAATATTAGAATAAGAGAAAACCCAAATGTAAACAATTTGTCATATAAACATTGGGTGGAAGCTATCTTGTTGTAATATTATAATTGGTTCAAACCGAGCCAACATTTTTTCTCTCTCGCTAGAAACTCCTGAAAACTTAAGTACGCCTAACACCTCTTACGCTTTTCCGGCGACGGCAGCACCAAGCTACTGGCATCCGGCTTCCAACTTAGTTTTCTTCTAAATTTTCTTTCCTACTCTATACTTTGTTTATCCGGTTGTGGATTTGCTCCGGCGACCACCTTTGCTCTTTTTCTCTCAAGCTTTTAGGGGCTTGCATCTATATGATGGTGATGCATCAGAGATCTGGTTGTTGGAGGGAGGCGGTGGCAAGGTTTTTTTGTGTGGATGTGCTTCAAATTTTGATCATTCCCTCCCACATCTAGTTTCTGACTAGCGGAGCAACGTTTTCTCCCAACAGCGATGTCATGGTGGTTGGTGGTGGTACATCAGCGATCCGGTGGTGTGTGCTTCATAATCCTGTTAATGTTTTGGGCTCTATGTAGGCGTTTATGGTTTTCGATCTCTCGACGAAGGCGTTACTCATTTCTTTCGGGCACCTCTCTCCCATCGGAGGCGGAGGTTGGTGATCGCATGTAAGTCACTTACGTCGATATTACTAGCAAGAGTACTAGGTCAATCATAGTGTAGCAAGGGGGAATCAAGGTCGATCCTACAGAGAGAATGCAACTCAAGTATAAACGATTCTAATCTAATTAAGAAGACACATGTCTGGTCTTCGACCAACAATGAACATAAAAGAAACGTGGCATTCCTCCCCCTCATCCAACCTATCTACTAAATTGTCTTAGTTAATCCTTATGTTTACTTCCCCACATAATCTCCTTAAATCAATTGAGCTTTTAATTCAGTTTTAAGCTACGGGTTCAATCCCTAACCCTATCTACTCCGACAATGGTAGTAGGTAATCTATACGCCAGTTACCCTTCTTAATTGGTCCGTAATAGCCCATACGCATAAAGAACTAGAATTGCCAGTATTGAGTGCTAACTCATACCACTAACCCGTCTAGGCAGCAATCGACACTGATTAGCACGTTCCTAGGGTCCATCAAGACAATGTCTTAATTAACACTTCACTATCAGTACTTCATGTTAATTTACGAATTACGAATACTAGAGTGGCCAAACCTATTATTCGTTTTAATTATTTATGTCGATCAACGTAGCTGACGCCGAATCTCCAGATTAGGTTTTCTAAATTTTGCCTCGGTGAACCGGTATAGACCGCCGGTTTACCGAGGGTGGCTTTTCCTATTTCTGGGTTTACATTGCTCAATTCGATTACTCTAAGTAAATTATAGTGTTGTTAAACAGGCAGATTAACTAAAACACGTAAATACAAGCAGATCTACCATATTAAAGGCATAAAGGTATGTTCAAAGCTTCATACCTTCAACAATGGAGATCTAGCTTGATCCACTCAAGCTAGAGATGGCAAGAAATGGAAGGAATCCAGAAAATAAACCACAAAATCTTAAAAGAAATTTATTGCATCGAAATTGTATAATGAAATAAAATAATTTGTATTATTATTGAAGACCTTTGTAATAATCAGCTTATGCGGCCTTATATAGATACATTGGCCGAATTATGACTCTCAGAAACCCTAACCGACCTAGTAGATACGGCAGAATCGTTTTCTTGCTCCCCAACACCCTCGGTTTATCGGGCCCAGCCCACGGTAAACCGAGCCTGACTTTCTTCTTTTCTTTCAGCAGATCTCTTCCTAGACTTAATTACTTGTCCTAATACTTCTTCCTCTGGTCCAGCTCCGTCCATAAATGCTCCGGATTTGATACATCCTAAAAATACATAAAACAAGGCAAAACAGTACCAAATCTCTAGGATAATGACACAGATGCAGAATTACAAACTTAGGAACATGCACTCAGCGTTTAACATATATTCCTTCACAATAATGGGCTTATCTACATTCTCTAGAGTAGAATTCGGGGTAAATAAAGGTTAATTTAATGGTGCATTTAGAACGTTATCAACTACCCCCCACTTAGCTTTTGATCGTCCCGAGCAAAGAAAGCAAAAAGAAAACCAATATACAAGTTAATTAAAAAAAACCATGCCTCACAAAGTCAAGATCAAGATGATGTCACTCACATCCATAAGTAACACATTAAACAATATTCATGTCATGAACCAATGTGTGTATGCAATAACCCCACAATCTCAAGCAATGCAGACAATCGCATATTACATCAACCCGTAGTCGAACTAACAAGTCATGAACATGCTTTTCCCTTTACGCCATTTATTATATTACTTTGAGTCAAGTCAACTGGGCAAGGCGGATCGAGCACCGAGTATTACTCTAGGCTCATGTTTATCACTCTATTTGATATGAAAGTCATGCGTCTTACGCTTCATCGACATTGCTTTGCCGAAGAGAACATAGATATATATATTGCAATTTATTTCTCTTTCTTGGCAGGTGAACGCTCATAATTCTATCTATCCTCACGGCTCCACTCTTGATAAACTACCGAATCCATAGCCCGTATAAGATCCACAACATGACTCGAATGACCATAAGTAGAACAAAATTCGAGATAAAGATAGGGTCAACTCTAGTCAAAGTAATGTGTTAACGACTACACACTAGGGAAAGTGATTTATACGTGCTTAAATTGGTGGTCCATAACAGAATATGCGTTTAATACACCACTACTCCAGGAGTGGGCACTACTTTTACTTATGTAAAATGAAACAAAGATGTAATTAATTAGCTCCAAAAGTTCAAAGATATCATTCTTTTTCAAAATTTTGACGAAACGAATCAAAGTCTATGTGGTGAAAAGTGCATCAAGAGAATCATGATAATCTAATAATTTGGAATATAATGTTAAAAAGCTATGTGACGTCCCTTGTCCCCACTTAATCGAAACATTGTCCCCAGTGAGAAAATGATAATGGGAAATGTGAAGGAACTTAGCTTCCGTTAAGCGTGGAGCCAAGTAAAAAACGGGATCACCGTAATTGCACTGGTCTAATGTAAGTAGGCCTCGAATAATCTGTGCTAAGTATCTCAAACAATCCAAGAAGAATTGGGTGACAACAAATCGTATAATAATAGTGCGACAATAAAAGAGATTAAATAACTCCAAACAAATTAAGCCGACAAAATCATTATATTATTAAAAATCTGCTACATTACTAGATAGGAAATAAAATAAAAAACAAGAAATGGAAAATAACAACAATAAAAAGAAATAAAACTAGTCCTCGTCATAATAATCCTCACAGTCATCTTTAGGCTCAAAACCGGGTGGTGGTCCAGAACTTGAGGCAGCAGCGACGGAAGAAGATGCTCCGTGATGTGGGGCAGTCCTAGGTGGTGGGGTCGATGGAGGAACGCCTAGAAAGTCTATAATGTGATCCATTTTGCGATGTAGACTCGCAATCTCTCGTGAGTGTTCCTCTAACAAGGCTCTTTGGGATCGAGGTCCTCCGAGGACCGGAGTACGCTCTCTCTCAGCTCTCTGACCGACCCGTCTCAGTACTCTCAAAAATGACTGTGAGCTGGTCATCGGTTCAGGGTCTTCCCAATCGTCACTCACCAGAACTGGAACCTCGTCCTCCGTAGCGAACATGTCTATCATAGGCCCATACGGCATCTGCTCTCGCTCGGATTCAGCGGCAATCTCATGAATGAGGCTGTACATTAGTAGGCTCATGTTGACTGAAGATCCCTGCTCCAGATAAAACATCAACTCCGCCCTCTTCGGTGTGACAGATACCATATGCTTGGTCGGTAGAAGGCGGGCAAATACAAATCTGTTGACCATCTTCCTATCCCAGGATATATCATTTTCCAGGAAGATGGTGGGGGCTCCCATAGGATTGCGCTTCCATTGCACCCTAAAATAATCAGCAATCATCTGCATACTCTCTAAATCATCAACATTGGTAGAGGGTGTATACTCATTTGGGCCCACTGGTGGATTGCAAACCCCTTAATATTCATTGATCCGCTCAATTGTCAAATCAACCTTGACTCCCTAGACCATAGCAAATGTAACTCCTGGGTTATGCACTAGATACACATAAATTTCTCGCACCACCGTAGCATTGAACCTCGTCGGTTCCTCAGCCATGTCCAAAATATCTTGCACCTTCAGGGCTCTAGGCAAGATTGTACCACAGTCGCCCAACTCTATGCCACGCTCTCGGGCAACAGGTCTTCCGTTTCAATATCCTCGGAACGACTCATAAATCTCTAAAGAATGAAACTGCTCAACCCCGTCTATCAAGAGGTTAGAATCTTCGTATACATACTGATGACCACTCGGACGATGGGTGGTTCTGCTATGATTGGGGGCAACCCTGATGATAAAAGATACTGGAGATGATGCTGAAACAAAAAACCACCATCCGTAAATCGGCACGTACCCCCGATTTACCGGAGTTGAATTTTCCCGGTTTCTTCTGGGACTCTGCTTCTGAACATGAAATATGATGAACTGCAGCAACAATGTGTTACAACAGCACCACTCAGAAAAGGGAGATTGAAAGAATGGTGTTTAAATGTTGAAATACAAGAAAAATGGATGCTTTTGGTGGTGATAATGGCGGTGATGGTGGCTGAGATTTTTAGAAGGAAAAGAAATTGAGAAATTTTGGTGATGAAGAAGGAGATAATTGATGAAGATGATGAATAATGGTGGTGGAAGGGTGTTTATACAGGAGAAATAGGTAGAAGGTGGAATGATTTGGTGGGATAGTAGGTAGAGGAGTAATGAGGGTGAGGGATTTGAGGGGTTTGATTGATAGGATTGAGGTGGAGTTATGATGGAGTGCGGGAAAGGATGAAATGATATAAAAAGGGAAAATGGGGAAGTTTTTTTGAATAGTGGACTTGCTGATACAACGTGTGTCCATCACGCGTCACCTAAAAGTCTGCTTTTTAATCTGACACTCAGAAACTGAAAAAATCTAGCTCGGTAACCCGGAGGTAAATCCCGGTTTACCGGGGCTTATTTCCCTAGATTTTTCTTCCCTCCTACTCTGCACATCTTATACTAACTTAATGCTCAATCCAGACCCTAAAAAATCACTAGTTTCTACTCCTTTGTTGCTACTTCCGACTCAATCCTAACCTACTTCACTTGAATCCATAACGAGTAAAAAAAAACCTTCCCAACAACCATCGGATTCAAGCCTAAGAGTGCGGTAGGATGAAAAAAAGCTCGTCATTTCACCTGGCTACTTTTATTGACTCCTATCCTATCTAAGGGTTCAAGGTAAGTAGTTCTAAGTTTATAGTCGCCAGCTCGACTGTCTTCAGATCCTCGTTCACTCAGGGTTGGGGCTTTAACTCACCAAACCTTTATTCCAGAGGTTTTTACCTTCGTAGAACCTGTTTGAGCCCTTTTCCTGGCACACATTTCTCTCTTAGCTCATGCACTAGGTCTGCCTCTGCATCGAGATTTATCCTTTATGCTCAGGGATTCCACACTTTTCACTTTGTCTCTTAGAAGCACTCACTTCAATGAACGTCTGGTCATGGCCCTTGTCCTCATGCTCTCTTAGCAGTACTCTCATGAATTCATGCTCAATGGTTTCTACTAGAACCTCTCGGTGCCTATGCCTTTCCTCTTCTATCTCCATGATTTTCACTTCCCCTAAACCATAAGTCATCTTGCAACATTCCGGCCTATTATCTAGAGGCTCTAGGATCTTGATAGATACAACATCCTTATTAGTCCTCAGAGTTATTTCCCCATTATCAAACTCCATGCATGATCGCCTGGCTGGTCACTAAGAAAGGTCTACCCAATAGAACTGGGGCACTTGGATCCTCCGGTACGTCTATAGCCATGAAATCTATTGGAAAGGTGAATCCTTCTGCCTTAATCGTGCAATTCCTCAGCAGACCGGCAGGCATATCTCTAGTTCAATCAACAAAGGTCATAGTTTGAGTTTGATTCATGATAACAGGAATCTTAATCTTTTGGCTGAGGGAAATGTTAGGTGTAGTGCCCGAAAGACAATTTGTGTAATTGTTTTGGTGACAGAATTTATCTCACCTTATTACTTGCTTTGTGCTTGTAAGTAATACACTGCTGCAAACCCTAAGTATATCAGTATGTAACCGCTTAACTCAGTGTATGGCATGCACGTGAGGATTGAGTTAGTGGTGGTATACTTAAACTGTTAGTCCGTGGTGAACTTAATTAGAGTTTAGGGTCTCTTGATTAAAACACCAATAATGCGCCCAGAACACCTTAGGGTGTGATAGTCTTATCCGGACTATCGGTAGAGGGTACCTACATGGGGCATTTATATATGATGGCATTCATATAGGACTGGACCGATTTAATCTGAATTTCTCGATATAATTCCGTAATCAAGGAATCTTATTAAATCATTAGATGATCATATATGGATCAACCTTAATCCTGAGGTGATCACAGGGTGCTGCTTGTCTCGGGGTAGTGTTTGATGTGTTAGTTACGGTTCACTTTAATATGTGTTCCAAGACACTTCTCATTGGCACTATCTCCTGATGAGTGAGTAGTTCTGATTTTCACAGACATGGAATCCATTCCTTCCTGCGGGAAGTAGAGAGACGATCCCTTGTTTGTTATCCCTAAGAAAGTGATCGATCGGCCGAGTTCATATTAGACTAATTGATCACTAGTCAAATATGTGAACTAATTGATCATCAGGGGGTTAATGGCAATTAAGGATAAGATATTCTGAGTCGGGTTCACGGAGACTTCCTACTCGAATGGACAGTCTATGGAGGGTTAATCCGTATGTAGTGATTATATCAATGGACGCTTATTCACTCTATGGGTTGAGTATAAGTATACATCTATAATCGGTAGAGTTGAGTTTCGGGTTTATGGTGGCGTAATCCCGGAATTAATAATTAATGTACTTATTCTGTTCGATGAATAATTAATTATTGGAGCTACTGGTTATAGGTCCATGGTCCCCAATGTGGCTTCTATAATTCGGGCTGATATTCTTGTTATTTGGGCCTCAGTGATAATTAATTGGCTGGGCTAATTAATTGATATGCATGGATATTATTTAGTTGGGTTAAATAATATAATACACATAAAAGACATTTTATGTGAGCTTTTTAACCCTAATGTGGCACCATTTATGTCTCTATTTAGCACAAGAATTAATTTTCTTGTGTTATGGAAAATAAAAGATATTCTTGGTATATGATTGGTTGGATGACTTGTTATTTGATTTCCTATTGGTCAATACATGTCACAATTAGTCATTAAGGAAAACATTATTTTATTTTGTTTAATTAATTATTTATTTAATTAATTAAAACTTGGAGACCAAGGATTTACCCTCCTATAAAATGAGAGTTATTCCAAGTGTAAATGGCATGGAATAATTTCGCACCACACTTGTAAAGAGAGAGAAAATTTGTTTTCTTGTCTTGTCTTGGGTTTTTATAAGTTTTTCTTGGTGTTGTATATCAAGGGTGTCCACCAACCACCGTTTGGAGAACACATTGGAAGATCAAGGCTTCTCTTCGCACTATTGGTAATATGATCTTAACCCCCTTGTAGTAGTTAAATCCTTTATTTATGTATTGTGATATATAAATCGTGATCAATCCGTTGCGCATAGAAATAATTCGTTTAGATCTAAGATCCTACATCCTTCAGGAAAAAGGAAGGATGTTGCAACTCGAGCCGGAGTTGCAGAGACCTAAACCTACCGATACACCGTTCATAGAGATCAGGAGTCGGAATGTCCTAGGGTCTCTCAACTTCACTACGGTATCCGAGTTTGGGTAATCCTCAGGCTCAGAAAACATAGTGTCCAAACCCTCTTCGGCATCATCGGAATCGTAATCAGACGAAGATATTTCAATTAACTCTAAGGGAAACTCACATGGACGATACGCGCTGCACTTCGTTAAGCTCTCTTCAGGCTCCTGCTTAAGTGCTTCTTTTCCCTTTCCACCCGCTTCTTGTCTGCTTCGTATTGCTCTCTCTCTCGAAACTCAGGTACATGGAAATAGGCTTGATATTCAACATTGTTCGAGGCATGTTGGTTGACTTGTTTGCCTTTTCAACTCCGGATTGACCGAATTTCTGAAGCGTCCCGATCTTCCTACAAAAGAGACAAATTAAATCAAAGAAAAGGTTGGCAACTCCCGCTTCAGTTCGGGATGAACCCAACTGTTACAGACCTACTAACTAAAATCAACTGGGATATACATAGAATTACAAGGGCTGTCAAAATTCAATTTTATGGACCTCGGTAAATCGGGGGTAATCCATAGTAAACCGGGCCTAGAATTTCTCATTCTGGCAGTTAAACAGTGTAGGTTTTAATCCAGGACCACTCAAGACTGAAAAAGAAAATAAGTTTAAAAGAAAATGACTTCTTAATTAGAATCAAAACGTTTATTCTTGAAATTGGCCATTGTCCCCGGCAACGGCGCCAAAAAATTGATCACATGTAAGTCACTTATGTCGATATTACAAGCAAGAGTACTAGGTCAATCATAGTATAGCAAGGGGAATCAAGGTCGATCCCATAGAGACAATGCAACTCAAGTATAAATGATTCTAATCTAATTAAGAAGACACATGTATGGTCTTCGACCAATAATGAACACAAAAGAAACGTGGTACTCATCCCCCTCATCACAACTATCTACTAACTTGGTTTAGTTAATCCTTATGTTTACTTCCCCACATAATCTCCTTAAATCAATTGAGCTTTTAATTCAGTTTTAAGCTACGGGTGCAATCCCTAACCATATCTACTCCGACCATGAGCTTTTAATTCAGTTTTAAGCTACGGGTGCAATCCCTAACCCTATCTACTCCGACCAAGGTAGTAGATAATCTATACGCCATCTACCCTCCTTAATTTGTCCGTATTAGTCCATACGCTAAAAGAACTATAATCTCCAGTATTGAGCGTTAACTCATACCGCTAAACCCGCCTAGGCAGCTATCGACACTGATTAGCACGTTCCTAGGGTCATCAAGACAATGTCCTAATTAACACTTCACTATCAGTACTTCATGTTAATTTATGAATTACGAATACTAGATTGGCCAGACCTATTACTCGTTTTAATTATTTCTATCGATAAACGTAGTTGATGCCGAACCTCCAGATTAGGTTTTCTAAATTTTGCCTCGGTAAACCGGTATAGACCGCCGGTTTACCGGGGGCGGCTTTTCCTATTTTTGGGTTTACATTGCTCAATTCAGATTAATCTAAGTAAATTATGGGGTTGGTAAACATGCAGATTAACTAAAACACGTAAATACAAGAAGATCTATCATATTAAAGACATAAAAGAACGTTCAAAGCTTCATACCTTCAACATTGGAGATCTAGCTTGATTCACTCAAGCTAGAGATGGCAAGGAAGGGAAGGAAACCAGAAAATAAACTCCAAAAGCTTAAAAGAACTTTATTGGATTGAAATTGTATAATGAAATAAAATAATTTGTATTATTATTGAAGACCTCTGTAATAATCATCTTATGCGGCCTTATATAGATACATTGGCCGACTTATGACTCACAGAAACCCTAACCGACTTTGTAGATGCGGTAGAATCTATTTCTTCCTCCCAAAGACCCTCGGTTTATCGGGCCCAGCCCACGGTAAACCGAGCCTGACTTGCTTTTTTCTTTCAGTAGATCTCTTCCTGGACTTACTTCACTTGGCCCAGTACTTCTTCCTCTGGTCCCGCTCTATCCTTAAATGCTCCGGATTTGATACATCCTGAAAATACATAAAACGAGGCAAAGCAGTACCAAATCTTCCGGATAATGACACAGATACGGAATTACGAACATAGGAACATGCACTCAGTGTTTAACATATATTCCTTCACAATAATGGGCTTATCTACATTCTCTAGAGCAGAATTTGGGGTAAATAAAGGTTAATTTAATGGTGCATTTAGAACATTATCAGTCGGTGGCGGCGGATTTCGGGTGGTGTCCACTAGCTGACATGGTTTCTCCCGACTCGCAGTTTCGTTGCTAGTCTTGTTTTGTGTCTATTCTGTTTCAGGTTAAGGGATACGTTCCATGGGTTTCTTCACCTTTTTCTGTCAATGCGTCACATTGTGATCTTGCCCTTTACATGTCATTGTATAGTTTGTTTTGTCCTTTATGTGTTTTGGTTATCTTTAGTTTCGCCTGGGCAGTGCTCCGTCATTGACTTACGCTTTGTCCAACGTCGTTTTGTATCTTACGACGTTAACCTGACTTTAATAAAATCTTTCGTCTTTTCGAAGAAAAAAATAGGTGTAAGCCTTTTTCCAACAAACAAAGATTTCGTGGGATCCCACAAACAGAGGCGCCCCTTGGTGGGGGGGGGGGGGGGGGGGCAAGGCTCAGAGCTCCCTAAAATCTACGAATTCTTAAATAAGGTATTGCCCTAATGGTCAGCACTATAGTGTAACTTGATAAGTGACCAAGGTTGGATTCTTGTTAGAGGCAAAAAAAAAATATTTTTTTTGTTACTTTGTTTTTAGAAGAGTCTAAAACAATATTTGGCACCGAGCATAACTGAAGAGCCTAAAACAATATTTGACTCCAAGTCTAAATTTGGACAGGGACGCCCCTACGCACAAAAGTGTGCAATAGAACTATTCAAGTGAGAAAACCTGAGAGAGACCTTTTTTTTCCTTTTTTTTTTTTTTTTTTTGACACAATGAGACTTTTATTTCAACAATCCATATTTATTAGGTTTACATTTTTATTTTAAAAAAAACAAACAAACAAAAAGGTTGAAATTTGTTCTAAAGCACCCAGCACGATTAAAGCAAACAAAGGAAGAACACAGAGAAATAAGTGATTGGTAAGATGATTATAAATTAAAAAAGACGGTGGTGATGTTTTCCTTCAGCCGTCTCTTCTTCTTTCTTAGCCTCTTTCTTATCATGTTTCTCATGGAATGCAAATCCACCAGAACCAACTAATGCAGCTGCTGCTATTTCTTCCTCTATCTTGTGTTTGTGGGCATTCTGCGGATCTTTTTTGGCCTCATGTTTTTCATGCTATACAAAATTCCACTAAAATCATTAAAATAAATGATACAAAAATATAGTTCAATAAAAAATGTCACTTTGTAATATTTATGCATCATTTAATGTTTTTTTTTGTTTTCTCCAAAGTTACCTTTAGTCCAACATTCATTTTCATATCTCAAAACAAGTATTCATTATATAAAGTGAAGGTTTAAAATGTCAATACAGTACTAAAACACAATACATTAATTGAGTTTCTTAATATGTGTCCACAATCAAAAATGAAAATTATTTGTAGGACGGAGTTAGTAAATGTTATTGTCGTGCCCTCAGTCAATTCATCAGAGAGTCAATTATGATTGCGGGTCCTATATGAGGGGAAATTATTGGGTGCATCCACCATATATGAAAATGCACCCATATGACACAATCTTAATTTTTTATTTCTAAACTGAATACAAACTGTATTGCAGATCATACCTCCCATCACTTCGGTGCATGTGGATATAGTAGGCAAAAATCTCCCTCTGCTATGAGTTTGTCAATTATGATGGTAAATCCATCCGAGAATGAGGTAGTTTTTGTTCATACCTAACATTCATTCATGTTATGGTCATGACCTTGGCTAATATATCAGATTGTCAATTACTGTGGTTGAGGTTCTTTTTGGTTGTAACATATAATGGATCCAATCATGTGTAGATCATTACATAACTTAAAAAACATATTAGTTAATCTTCAACCGACGATCAAGATCTTGATTAATTACTCCCATCTGTACGTGTTACAGATCGATTATGCTAAAAAACTCGATGCCATATATTATGAAAAGTCGTTACTAAAGCAGGAACCGTATTTGGCCTAGTTGTATGAGTCATTCATTGCTCTTAGTGAGAACCATGTTCGATTTTCATCCCGCTCCCAATATAATAAAATATATATATATATATAACAAACAAAAAAATAAAAAAAAAGTCGTTACCAAAGCAAAGGCGCCAGCAGCAACGGCGCCAAGACCACCAACCTCCTCCAAATGCTTATGATGCTTTCTCTCCTTTTCATAGTCAGTCACGACAACGGTTTCGCTGGACGCAGCATAACCAACACCGGAGTCATCAGTTCCGTAGGCTGTCGTCTCACTGTACCTAACGGCTTCGACTTGAGGATTATCCTCCTCCTTGTGATGGTGGAAGAGGTGGTGATGCTTCCCCTCAGACATAATATAATTATAGAATTGATCTCACTGCGATTTTGTTTTTCTTTAGATCAAAGTGTACAAAGTGATGGGTTTGATGTACATAAGCAGTGGATGCTATTTATAGGCTTTAAAGTGGAGGAATGATATGGATATCTTAATTTTTTTTTAATAAATTTTTATCATTGATTCAATTTTCAATTGTGTTAAAAATTGGAATATATTTTTCTTCCACAAAATTTTAGTATTTTTGAAAAGTCAATTTGCTTGTATCTGTTGCCTATTTCAATCTCGGGTCGTTCTATTGTAGGGGCTTCTAGTAGGGAAGCTATACGTAGCGAGAGATCGGGGCCACGCGGTTTAAAGGTGGAATACACGATGCGTGTATGAAAATTGTGTGATCAGATCTTTGCATGCGTAGAACGATTCACCAATAGGAGTCACTAGAATATAATTTTCCTTCAATCTCTCTACATTTGGGGATCAATAATTGCGTTTAAATTAATGGTTGAACAAAGTGGTGTAGCACTAGTTATTACTCCAGAACTAAAATATAGGTACTGGGGTAGGCTTTTCTTTCTTGAATAAGTAAAATAATAATTGAAGAATAAAAAGAAAATAAGAATGGGTTGGGGCAATAATTCTTTGGAGGGGAGAGGGGACCATATGACTGGGTTGGGGGCCTTGGGGCAATAACTAAAATTTGGTTTTGGGTTGAATGGGTTAAAAAAAAAAGAAAAAAAGAAATAAAATTAGATGAATTAAAGATTATAAAGTTGAAATTTGTATTGAAATTTGTGTAGATGAAAAAAATGAATTACGAGAGAAATTTTAATAAAATAAAATAAAGTGAAATAATAATTATAAAATTGAAATAATGTATTGAAATTTGTGTAAATTAGAAATGATTGGTGAATTCTTTTTTTTTTTTTAATGAAGTATTATATTAATAAGTTAATGGTTAAATAGTGAAGTGAGTTAATAAAGTGGATTGAATAATATTATTTATTTTTTGTATATATTTATTTGTTAATATATGGTGAAATGATTGGTGAGAGAAATTATAATAAAAATAAATTTATAAAATAATGGTAATAAATAGTGGGTTGAATAAAATATTGAGTTGAATCTAAATGGATCCGACCCCAACCATAGTCATGGAACTCTTTCATGTTTATTTTTTAATGAGAAAATTATGAAAAAGACAAAAACATGTATGAAATTAGCAAAAAGGACACGAATGTTATTTTTTGAGTAAAAAAAAAAAGCCATTTTTTGTTGCGTATTGACCAAAATGCCCATTTTCATATTTTCTCAAAAATCCCCACGTTTCCTTAGAAAAAAAAAATAAAAAAAAGGTAACCCACGTTTCCAACTTCCAAATTGTGGAAAAAATCATATTATTCTATCTAATTTTTTATTCAACCATATCTTTTAATTCAATCATTATAAAATTTTCATTATAATTTATATAATTTTCTTCTCTTTATATTGATCCTGATATTATCATTGTTATCGTAGTGTCAATCTATAGTGTCAACGTGAATGACTCTACTTATATATTTACGATAACCTTGGTATTGTCACCGGTGTCATAATGTCAATTAGTAGTGTCAACTTGAATGACACTACTTATGTATTTACAATGAACCGTGTAACAATTAGCAGCGAAACATTGTCAATCGGTAATTATAAATTGAATGACACTACTTATATATTAATGGTGAATTTGCGTGTCGATCAGTAGTTGCACGTTATCTGACACTGGTTCTTGTCACTATTGTCACAATGTCAATCAGTAGTGATAAATTGACGGACACTACTTATATATTTTCTATCAATGTGACAATGAGTAGTGACACATTATCTGACACCGGATATTGTCTCTACATAATGTCAATTATTAGTGACAAATTAAATGACACTATTTGTATATTTTCGATCGATCAGTACGACAATTAGCTAATGTCTGAAATTGGTTAGAGTTATTCGCGTCTCAGTATCAATTAATAGTGACAAATGGAACCACGTGTTAATGAAAAAAATGCAATTACAAAAATTACATCGAGGTTTTCATAAAAAAAAATGACATCGAAAGAAAATAAAAAAAAAAAAGGCTGAAAAAATATGAAGTATGATGAAAATTTGTTGTGTGGATCAAAAAATATGAGTGATTAAAAAGATATATATATATATATATATACCTATTTATAATAACCAGTTGGGAAATTGCAAAGGGGGTGTCCACGTGTTTTTTTTTTTTTTTTTTACTGTTCATTGGGCGGCCCAGCCCCGAAAAAAGTTTTTTTTTTTTTTTTTTTTTTTATACTGTTCATTGTGCGGCCCAGCCAAGTAAAAAGTTTTTTTTTTTTTTTTTTTTTTTTTTTTTTTGTGAAGGGTTTGAGTTAAATTGTTTCATTTTAGATGACTCAATTGTATTTTTAATCTACACATTAGCTTTAATTTATTCTTAATCTTATTATATGTGTTGTGCTTAAGATGTATCCGATTCCGATTTAATTACATTTGGGAAATGTCAAAGAAGCACTCCACGTGTTTTTTTTTCCCTTTTTTTACTGTTCATTGGGCGGCCCAGCCCAAAAAAAAGTGTTTTTTTTTTTTTTAATTTTTTTTTTATGTATCCCCCATTTCATATCCAACGAGTGTGTACAAGCCGCGCGTTGTGCGGCCTTCCCATCTAGTATATATATATATATATATATATATATGGTGGTAGTTTCATGTGCTCAACGTGGAAGGAGTACCTTTACTTTTCTAAAAAAACGTGGAAGGATTTTATCCTTTTCTTTTTTTATAGATAAATTGATTTTTAAGGGTATTTTTATACTTACATTTTAAAAATGTCTTTTTTACTAAAAAAAATTATGTTCATGTCATATTTCACAATTTTGACAATGTTTTTGTCCTTTAGAATAATTCTCCTTTCTTAATTTTATTTTCAGCCAGAAAGGAAAATAAAAATTACGAAAAATACCCAACAACCTTATGTTCTCTCGTCTTCATATCTAGCCTCGCTCGATTCATAATCCGGTGACGTCCATTCATTTTAGCCGGAGACCAAGTGCCGGTAGCCATGGCCCATAAATTACGTTTTCCCCGTTCGTTGCTGGAAACCATTGTATATTTATAAAGAAAACGAACAAAGAAGCTTGCCCTTCAAATCTCCAGGTTTGCCTTCGTCTCGCCTTTCTTTTAGCTTTTCTTTTTCCGATGGATTTTAAACTAGGTTTCTCTAGTGTAAGGTTCGATATGGATGCCTACATGTACTTGGAAAATGGAAAAGTTTCAAACGCCTAATCTTATCTGAAACCGTACAACCATTTATTTTTTATCACACGTTTACTGCTAGTGTTACTTCTCCTTTGCATCTGACACACATTTCTAAGCGTCACAGTTGTTTATACACATATTTTCAAGAAATTGTATTTTCAAGTCACTGTAACACCACTTATTTCATGTAATGTCGGGTCAGACCTGCAATTTTTTTTAGGACTCCTGTGCAATTGTTAGAAAGAGCCCGTGCAAAATAGCACCGGCCCGTGGGAAAAAGCTACGGGCACGGGGAAATGCAACGGGGGTTAAAGCAAACTTAAAAAAAATATAAGGGAGGATGATGAACGGTCAGTCAAGTAATAAATTAAAATACTTGATCAACTTAATACTAAATACTAGCAAAAGGACTAGGTCCATCGTAGTATAAAGATAAGTGAATCAAGTTCGATCCCACGAGTTCCATTACTAAATTAAACATTCGATAACTATTCATATTAAGAACATAAAGGCGGTCTACGACCAACAAAAGACATAAAGGTAAAAAGACACAAAATAGTAATTAACCTCCCTCAATAATTATATTATCGTTTGGACTCAACTAATTAACCTATATAACTAACGACACTAGACAACTATCAACCCAATACGTATTTCTTATCTATCATGGCTACGAGAGTCATCCCCTAATATGGTTCTAATTCCGGGTAGGACATTAGACCCCTATGCCTAATTACGTGACTTCACCGGGTAGGTCTCCCTCTCATATTGTTGGTCCCCCGAAAATGCTTTGGTTAAGTTTAGAGAGGGGGGGGGGTGAATAAACTTAACACTTAAAACTTTGGAGTTAACAAATTCGCAACTTCGAAATAGCGGTCTGATACTTCGAGTCCGTCGATACCTCGCAGCTCCGCCGATACACGTAGTCTAATGATAGTTGAGTTTGCTTTGAATTTGTGCAAATGGAATTATATCAAAATTAAGCCTTAATACTTGTTGTTAAATATGATACTAAGTATTAGATACTCAAAGCAGTGTAAGTGTGTGATTTCGCTTGCTAGATTCGGTAGGTTGATGTGTAGAATAAACTAAGTGCGTAATGTAAATGCGAAAGTAAGTAGGCGAGATTTTATAGTGGTTCCGGGTGGTGTAATCCTCGTCGTCCACTCTTCTCCCGTGATGTTGGAGGTAATCCACTGAGATCTTTGATATAGGCGTTACAAAGATTCCTAAGTTGCTTGTCCTTCACCAATAACTATGGCTTCACAAATCGAAAACTCGGGAACAGTAAGATTGCGCTCCTAAGTCTTCCACTCGGTCCTTGAAGGGTAGGATTGCCTCTTCACCACTCCCACCACAAACAACAAGTATTTCACACAACCGTGCTTCACTGTCTTCGACAGTTCTTTATGAAATAAAGATTGAATCAAATAAATGATTCGGTTAAACGAGATTGATTAGGATGAAATAATCGGCGGCTTGCGGTCTTCAAGTGTGTATGCTTGATATAGATTGAATACGTAAACACTTAAAGAATTTCTCTCGGATCGGTAGCTTTAAGTTCGGTAGGTTCAAATAGGTGTTTTTCAGCTCAGTAAAATATCTCTTCAAAGTTTATCAAATTTCATCATCTTGTTTCTGAGTTGAAAGTCCTCTATTTATAGGTAAGAATGCATGTGACTTGTATTTGAAATTCAAATGTAACCGTTCCTTGTTTTTGTCCCATCTGATTTGCATTCGTCACTATTCATAGGATCGACACTTAAGTCGAATTCCTTTTTGACAAGCAAGTGCGATACATCCACCCTTTGACTTATAACCATTGGATAAAGATCCGAATCATCCCAACGTTCTTTTAATCTCGGCCTTTGGTTTGTTTGATAAGTCGAGGTAGTTGGTCGTCCTTATCCATGTAATCTTCCAATATAATCTTGAATTAACCGAGGTATATTATCGGCAGTTCATCGGTCTCCGAGATACCTATCATCTATTTCGAACCGTAATTTGTGTGTATAAAATACAATGCAATCGACTTCTTTTATCTAACTTTTATTTGTGAAGTTAGATTACACCTTTTTAATTATAACCAAGTTCCAAACATCATCCAACTTATGGAACTTAGACCTTCTTCACAAGGTATATGTAATCGCTTAGGTCATCACGACTTGCCTAAATTCGATTCCATATCCTTGACTTAAATTACTAAGTTTGATCCCTTAGCCTTCAGAATCGAGTTTGAGCCCTCGGCCTTCGCCTCTTCGGCGGGTTCCGGACTAGTCTACCGACCTATCTACCCTATCGATGTGGATCGGTCTGCGATATGAATCAAGCGGCCACTTTACGAAGCTTGTTTGATCAAACCTATTCAAAAATCAAACTCTAATAAACCTATACATTTGATCTAGACATCTTTTTGCCTTTGCACTATAACAGCTAGTCTGGCACTCATCATCAAAACATAGAAATAAGTCCAATACATATAACAGACATGCATACAAAGCTAGGGATGCCGGTATAAACTGTATTCCTAATCTGGGCAACCATCCCGGGTAGGGTGGAACACCTCCTAAACGATCGATTTAACTATGTCCAAAATAACAATCCACTTTTAGGTATCATGCTAATCTATGAAAATGTATAAATAGACACGCGCTTTTCAAGGTATACATAGGTTAAAACAGATAAACCAACGTAGCCGTAGCCGTACCACTGAAACTGGAAATTCTGGGTGGTTGGCTCCAGACGTAAAGACTGCGGCTGGGGCTAACTCGACGAAATTCTAAATCTCAGCGTAATTAAATACGTGAAGGACTAAATAGATGTTTTATGATGAAATTACATAGATCCGCTAAATACACGTTCGTCGGTTATAAACAAAGTCATCTACGGCTCACCGAATAGACAGATTCGTGGAATATTCATCCTTATAGACAAAGATGAATACTCCCTCGAATCGTATTCTTAGATCCACATCGTTCGTTATAAACGATGGAACTCAAACGATAAATAAAGATTGGAGGGGAATTAATCACACAAAATAGAACTCAAAATAATAATATAAAACTTACATTGTTGCTAGAAATCCTCTCAACAATGCTAGATCTAAATTATAATAATGCTTGTCTTCAATATATGTCTTCTCCTTTTTATTTGTGATGAATGAAAAATATATATAAACTATTCTCGCCGACCTAGTGGATAAGCCTTAGTCGTATTAAGTATATCTCTTAATTTAGGATAGAGTAGTAAATGCGTCTCGCCGAGAGTCCTCTCGTTTTTCGATTTTGCCGAGCTAGGGCACCATTTCGCCGGGGCGAAATGTGTTCTCGACCCGGACTTCGCTTCACGCTTTCTTTTTCGGTCCGTGTCCATTTCGTGCAATTGTTTTCCCGAAGCCCACCATCTAGCTTGCGTTACAAAGCCCAATCTAATAAAACCAATAAAACAAGTCTTGTAATACCAAACAATACAATAATATGATTAAATGCGAATAACGAATCGTGACTTGGTTAAGGTACAAATTATGCACGAGCCACACAATTCATATCCGTTTATAACCCTTTTAAGCTAGAATCGGGGGTAATTAATAGTGAAATAAGGGTATAAAGTTGAGCATCATCGTAGGGACATTTGCACGAGGGTGTGGGAAATTTTTAATGGGCCCGTGCAAATTTGCACCGGCACTTTCTAACAATTGCACGAGGGACCTAAAAAATGTCGTCTCACCCAACCCGACATGAAATAAAAGGAGTTACAAAGTGACCTAAAAATTCAATTTCTCAACATTTTCTTTACATGTCCGTTTCTCTCTCTTCTATGTAGCTATCCAAAAGTTTACACTTTGAACATTTATGATTCATTACCTTTCATTCATCGAATTTCATAAGTTCTGTATCTCTTGAAAACTCTCCTAAAGCTCGAATGATGTCTTTCAAATTTCTTAGAAATGGCACCAAAATCCAAAAAAAAACCAAAAAAAACCATAGCAAAATCTATTTCTGAACAAATTTTGACTAGGCTATTAAGCGAACTTGATGGATTTTTGTTTGAATACAACAACTCTACCCTAGCAAGTTTAGATTGTTGCTACACTCGGGAGAGTGGTCTAGATAGATTCTTAAATCTGTATATTCGAGAAATGTCATATGATAATGTTGTTGAATTTTGATGAACGCTTTAGTGAATGAAAACTCAGTGTATTCGAAGGCGTATGGAACAGACATTCAGATAAATGCAGAGGTAATCCGTCATAATCTGAGATTACATGATCAAGGCAATGTAGAGCTGCTAAATATTGATGAGGATAATGATTTTTTGTTAAGAATTTTTGTTGACTGACGGAGGTCGGGCTAGCTCTTGCCACGTGTCATCTCATAAACGGCTAAACATTAAATATGGGTAGAGAAAATACAATGTTTAGGGCCAGGAGCCCCACTTCATACTTTAGGACATACCTATGCCCCAGGAGGGAGGTCTGACCTCATCTCCTACTTAGACCACCGTGGGTCGGATCGGTCATCTTGGAGGTCGGGTGAACGCAGCTCGAAATACAACGGTCTAGCAGGGCTCGACGTAGGACGGCTAGAGCGTCGTTTATCCGATATTACGCACATGCGTAATACAAGATAAATATGAAAAGAATCCTTCATCATAAAGACTTTGACCCTATTATTCAGATACCGTGATTATCTCCTAAAATCAAGGGGATTAACACGTACAAATCCAATCCTTAAAGGATATATAAAAGAGAGTCCATAGTGGACACGGCACAGGCATGCCTAAGAGGAAAGGTCCTCTATATACAAAAAAAACATCTTCTTTTTTAGGGTAAAAAAAACATCTTCTTGTTTTAGGGTTTTGGTTCTTGTACTTAGACATCTACAGACTCAATCTAAAATACAAAAAACATCTTCTTGTTTTAGGGTTTTGGTTCTTGTACTTAGAGCACCGCAGGTCGGCCCGGTCATCATAGAGGTTGGGTGAACGCAGCTTGGAATACGACGGTCAAGCGGGCTCGACGCAGGTCTGTCGGAGCCTCCCTTATCCGATATTACGCACATGCGTTTAAATACAAGATAAATATGGAAAGAATCCTTTGTCATAAAGACTTTAGTCCTATTATTCAAATATCGTGATTATCTCCTAAAATCAAGGAGATTAACACATACAAATACAATCCTTGAAGGATACGAAAGAGAATCCACAGTGGACAAAGCACATGCATGCCTACGAGGAAAGGTCCTCTATTTAAACGATCCCAAGAACTACGAAGAGATTTGATTCCTGAACAATTATAGGATACATAGGAAACTTGGGATTCAATATCTCAGGCTCACTATAAATCATCACAATATCACCCCCTGTTTCATACTTTCTCTAGGGTTAGTGTTGTCTAATTGTCACTAGGATGATTTTGGCCCGGATTGTTCATCAAATGATTTCCAGCATCGTCAATTGGCACTAGAAGGAGGGCATCCCTACTGACAGTTTGTGCAAGAACATCATCATCATCATGCCACCAAAGAAAACAAATAAGAAAAACCAAGCTAAAACCGCCAAGCAGGGTGGTCAAAACGCCGGTGGTGGTGGAGAAGCAGGCACTACCACCACCAATCATCAACAGAAACAAGAAACTATTTTAGATGAGGCTCAACAAACATTGGTAGATCAGCTTGTAGTCATGGATGTCCCAAACATGCAGGCTATTATTCAGGAAGCTGCCTAGGGGAAGGATCTAGGTGGTCCTTTAGAGGCTAACACACCGAAAGATGATAAGCAGGACACCTTATCATCCAACTCTTACGCTAAAAAGAGGTAACCCAATCTCCAGATCTAAGCGGCTTTAAAGGCAAAGCTCAATGCTATATTGGGTTGGAGATCGGACGATTTCTTGTTTGCATCTCCATTCACCGAACACGTGGAAGCTTACCTACCACCCGAAGGATTCAAGAACCCTAAGATGGATCCGTACGATGGATCCAAAGACCCACCGGATCACTTTTTCCAATATTTAACTCATATGAATCTATAATGTGCTCCGTATGAAATGAAGTGCTAGGCCTTCCTCGCACTACTCACGGGCGGGGCCTCGTGAGTGGTTTAGAAAAATCCTAGCAAGATCAATCTCCGACTTCCGTACGTTGGGTAAGATGTTTTTCAAGGCCTTTGTCACGGCCAAGCCATTCCGGAAGAACGCTACGCACCTCGCTCACCATCAAGCAAAAGAAGGATGAAATTGTGATGCAATATTTGAAGCGATTTAATGATGAGTCCCGGGCAGTCCGAAACACGATGAGCATCTTTTGGTAAATTCCTTCGTAGTAGGACTATGAGAAGGAAGACTATATGCTAATTTAAACAAAGAAACTCCCTCTTTCTATGGAAGAATGCACGGACGTAGCCTCGCAAGCATTGTCGGGGGGAGGAACCGAATCGGTTAAAGCGAGAATCGGAAATAGGAGAGTCCAAAAAGGAAAAGTCTGAACTCAAGTCAGACAAGAAGAGGAATCCAGTCTTGGACCACTGATGACGCTCTAAATGGTACCAATAATTATACCCTTATTCATCCCGAATTTTGCTCAAGAGAGAATAGATAGTGGTCGTTATTATGTGGAATATATGTTAAATTCTATGTGCATGTTTCCGTGGATCATAATTCGCATCTATGTTAATTTATCGAAGATTTGGTACTATTTTGTCTCGTTTTGCGTGTTTTATCGGATATACCGAATCTGGAGCATTGGAGAGTAGATCTGGAATGGAAGAAATATATTGGGCCATGTCGATACGGGATTTCACCCCTCCACGTGGAATAATCTGATTGGTCCAAATTCGGGGCATGTAGAAAAGTCTATGTTAGCTATACACATCGGATCGAATACAAGACCTACCGGTGAAGACCGCAAAGAACCGGCGATTCCGCAAGTGTCACACCTCGATCGCCCATGTCGGTATGCATCGAGTCGAGACCAAGGCCTCCACCCCGCATTCCTAGGCCCACTATACAAAGGTAACTTGGACAATGGGGCAAGGCCCATTAAAGGGTATTTATGTCAATAGACCAAACCGCCCTAAGTTTAGGGCGTAAGAAGGACATGTGCCTATAAATACATCATTCCAGGAACTACGTAAGGCTTGATTCCCGACATTAAACAGATACGTAGGCAATCCAAGATACATTCTTGGACTCACCATAAAATACCAAAAACGCCATATTTATTACATTTCTAGACATTCGATCCATTTACACTCATCCTTAGATTACACGTGGCCCCGTTAATCCGGTGGTGCATTATTTAGCATCATCGTGCCACGTGATTAAAGTCCAAGAAGAAGCCTGCTGAAGAAAAAGGAGAAAATTTGGCCCGGTTTACCGAGGGCTAGGTCCGGTATACCGAGGACTTGTTGGACACGAAACTGATTCCACCGTATTACCTAGGTCGGTTAGGGTTTTAGAGAGTCTTAAGTCAGTCACTGTATCTATATAAGGCCGTATTAACTGAGTTATTCATAAGTTTTGCATATTTCATTACATACATTACATATTTTGATGAAATAAAGCTATTCAAGCTTTGCAAGAGTTGTTTCTGGTTTCCTTCCTTTTTCTGCCATCTCTAGCTTGAGTTGATTGAGCTAGATCACCATTGTTGAAGGTATGAAGCTTTGAACATTCCTTTTTGTCTTCAATATGGTAGATCCGTTCGTATTTATGTGTTTTAGTTAATCTCGCATGTTTAAAGACCCCATAATTTACTTATTTTAATCATAATTGAGCAATGTAGATCCGAGATAGGAAAAGCCGCCCCCTCGTAACCCTACGGTCTATACCGATTTACCTAGGCATTATTTCGAAAACCTAAAACTAGGATTCACTACAAATACATCGATCGATAGATTTAATTTAAATGTTAGCAGCTTGATCAACTATTTGCATGTCATCGTAAACTAACATGAAATACGAATAGTGAAGTGCTATGTTTGGACATTATCTTGAATGGACCCTAGGAACGTGCTGATCAATGTCGACAGCTGTCTAGGCGTGTTAGCGGTATGAGTTAGTGCTCGATATCGGCAATTCTAGATCTTTATGTGTATGGGCTATTACGGGCCAATTAAGGAGGGTAGCTTGTGTATAGATTGTCTACTACCATTGTCGGAGTAGATGGGAGTAGGAGTTGCACCCGTAGCTGATAATGATAATTAAAACTAAGCTCGTGATTAATTTAAGGAAATTATATAGGGAAGTAAACATAACGATTAACTAATCCAAGTTAGGAGATCGGTGAGAAGAGGGGGGAATACCAAGTTTGTTTTCTTTAATGTTTATTGTTGGTCAATGACCGCTTCTTTGTTGCTTCTTAATTAGGTTAGAATCGTTTATACTTAGAGTTTCAATGTCTATATGGGATCCACCTTGACTCCCATTTACTATATTTACGTGATGAAGATTTTTGGCGCCGTTGCCGGGGACAATGGCCAATTTTAAATATAAATGTTTTAATTCTGATTAAGAAGTCGTTTTCATTTTATTTTATTTTATTTTGAGTCTTGAGTCATTCTGTATCAACCCTGCACTTGTTAATCTTCTAGAAAAATAAATTTTACGGCCGGTTTTTCGTGGCTAACCGCCGTGTTACCGAGGCCTGGAAAATCAATTTCTGTACAACCTTTGTTATTCTGTGTTATTCCCTATTGATTTTAGTTAGTAGGTCCGCAACAGTTGGGATTACACCCAGCTGAAGCTGAAGTTGCTAACCTTTTCCTTGTTTTACTTTGTCTTTTCGCAAGAAGATCAGAACACTTCAGAAATTCGATCAAACCAGAGTTGAAAAAGAGCAAACAAGTCAAGCAATATGCCTAAAACGATATGGAACGTTACACCAATTTCCACGTACCTTGGATCCGAAGCAAGAGAGCATTATGAAGCTATAAAGAAGCGGTTGGAAAAAGAGAAAGAAGCAATCAAGCAAGAGCTTGAGGAGAAACTTAAGGAGTATAGCACGTATCGTCTGTGTGAGTTTCCTTGTGAGTTAATTGACATATCGTCTTAGGATTATGATTCTCGATGATCCCGACATGATGTTTTCTCGAGCCCGAGGATTACCGTACTCGTACACCCCGGTGAAGTTAGTGAGACCCCGGCACGTTCGACTCCCGATTTCTATTAATGGTATATCGGTAGGATTAGGTCTCTGCGACTCTGGCTCGAGTTGCAACATTCTACATTTTTCCCTCCGTCAAAAGATCAAGCTTCCGGTCGTAATGAATCGAACCAGGACCATGACTTTCATGATAGAACTAGAGATATGCCTACTGGTATGCTTAGGAAGTGCACGATTAAGGCTGGAGGGTTTAGTTATCCAATTGATTTTACGGTGATAGACATACCGGAGGACCCAAGTGCCCCAGTTCTGTTAGGGAGACCTTTCTTTGCGACAAGCGGTGGATGTCCCGGATTTTGATAATGGGGAGATTACTTTGACATTGAACAATGACGATATATCTTTTAAAATCTTAGAGCCCCTGTAGAGGATAGGCCGGAAAGTTGTAAGATGAAGTATGCTTCAGGGAATGTGGAAATTATGGAGATCAAGGGGCATAAGCATAGAGAGGTTGTAATAGGAACCGTTGAGTAAGAATTCATGAGACAAATGCTGAGGGAAAGAGAAGAGAAGGACCACAACAAGATGTTCACGGGAGCTAGTCCTTCCGTGTTGCGTAGTGAACGCTTTGAGCTTAAAATGGAAAATATGGAGTCCTTGGGTCTAAAGTCTAAATCTCAACGCAGAGACAGACCTAGTACACAAGCCAATAGAGAAAGGTGTGCTAGTAAGAGAGCTCAAAAAGGTTCTATAAAGGTACAAACCTCTGGAGCGAAAGCTTGGCAAGTTAAAGCTCCAACCCTTGAATGATTGGAGATCTGAAGAAAGCCGAGCTGGCGACTATAAACTCAAAACTATTTCTTTAAATCCTTAGGTAGATTAGGAATGAATAAAATTAGCCGGATGAAGGGACGAGCTTTTTTCATCGTACGACACCCTTAGGCTTGAAACCGAATGGTTGTGGTAAAGTTTTTTTACTCGTTGCGGATTCTAGTGAAGTAGGTTAGGATTGAGTCAGAAATAACAACAAAGGAAGTAAGAGGCTTGTTAATTTGAGGTTAGAACTGAGCAGAGAGGTTGAGAAAAGTGTGCGAGAGAAGGCGTACGTAAAAATCGGGAATAAGTACCCCCGGGTTACCGAGGATGGATTTTTAGATTTCGGACGTCGCATAAAGCTAAATTTTTAGAGACACGTGGAGGATACACGTTGTATCGCCCACCACTAGTCGCAGAAAAATTCCACTTTTCCCTCTTTTCAAATATTTCATCCTTTCCCACACTCCACCATAACTCCACCTCAATCCTAACACTCACTTCCCCAAATCCCTCACCATAATAACTTCTCTACCCACTATCCCACTAAATCCTTCCACCTTCACTCATTTCTTCCTGTTTAAACCACCCATTCACCACCATTCTTATCATTCCATCTACCATCATCTCCTCAATCAGCAAAATTCTCCCATTTCTTCCTTTTCTTACATCCAAATTCCGACCACCATCACCACCAAACCTCCACCAAAATCAAACCTTTCATCCATTTAAACCAATCAAAACACCCATTTTCCTCACCCTATTGTTGTCTAGTCGTTGTGCTAGTGAGATGCCATAGTTCTTCATCTTTTATCTTCGAGGGCATAGACCGAGAAAAGAAATCAAAAAAAATCAGGCCGGTAAATTGGTCCTACTTGCCGGTTTACCGAGGGTTAGTTTTTCGTAAAAAGGTTCAAGATCGGTCCCCGTTATCATCCGGGATGGGCCCAAAGCGTAGCCGTTCACCGTTTGTCCCAGTGGTTATCGAATGTCTATAGAGATGCCAACCCTTTGATAGATGGGGTTGAGAAATTCTCGTTCTTAGCTATCTACGAGTCGTTCCGAGGGCATTGGAACGCAAGGCCAGTTGCTAGAGAACGGGGGGTAGAATTGGACGATTGTGGGTCGATCATGTTCGGAGCCCTACAAGCATAAGATATTTTGGATATGGCGTAATCACCGACTCGGTTCAACGCCACGGTAGTAAGGGAATTCTATGCTTACGTTTCACACAACCCCGGAGCCACATATGCAATGGTCCGCGGTGTCAAAGTTGATTTTTCTATCGAGCGGATCAATGCTCATTTTGGGGTTAGACATCCACCGGTGGGCTCGGATGAGTACACATCCTCGAGTGACATTGAAGATTTGGAGATGATGGACATGATAGCTGAGTATTTTGGGGTGCAATGGAAGTGCAATCCTGCTGGAGCCCCCACCATCTTCCTAGAGAACGAGTTATCCTGGGACTGGAAGATGGTTAACATATTTTCTTGTGCCCGCCTTCTACCGATCAAGCACACGGTCTCTGTCACCACCAAGAGGGCGGAGTTGATGTTTTATCTGGAGCAGGGATCTCCGGTCAACATCGGTCTACTGATGCATAGCCGTATTCATGAGCTTGCTTCCGCGTCTGAGTGCGAGCTGTTGCCATACGGGCCGGTGATTGATTTGTTTGCTTTGGAGGACGAGCTCAAGATTCTTGTCAGTGATGATTGGGAAGACCCTAAGCCGATGATCGCCGCAATCGGTTCGAAAGCACCAAGATGGGTTGGTAGAGCCGAGAAGGAGCTTACTCCGGGCCCTCGGAGCACCCCGGACTCGCAGAGAGCTATGCTGTGAGGAGCACTCGCGAGAGATTGCGAGTTTGCACCGCAAGATGGATCAGATTATAGACTTCTTTGGCATACCTCCAGCGACCCCACCACCTGGGACTGCCCCACATCACTGAGACTCATCTTCGGCCGCTGTTACCTCCAGTTCTGGTCCACCTCCCGGTTTTGAGCCTAGAGAACACTGGGAGGGTTATTCTCATGAGGATTAGTGTTTTTCTTTTCGTTGTTGTTGTTTTCCATTTTCTTTTTTTTATTTTTATTTTTTCCTGTCTAGTTGATGTAGCAGAATCAAATTAATATAATCATTTTGTCGGCTTAATTTGTTTTGGAGTTAATTTATTTTCTCTTTTACTGCCGCCTTTTTTATTATACGGTTTCTTGTCACCGCTATTCTTCTTGGTTTGTTTGAGTTACTTTGCGCAGATTCTTCACGGACTACTTACATGAGCCCGATGATTTGTACGATGATCCACTTCTTATATGGTTCCACCCTTAACCGAAGCTATGTTCCTTTTCATTTTTCATTTTTCATCTTACACTTTAGGGACAATGTTTCGATTATGTGGGGGTAAGGAACGTCACTTAGCTTTTTAGTGGCTATATTCCATAAATTATGTGATTATCTTGATTCTCTCCGTGATGCACGATTCACAACTTATACTTTGATTCATTTCGAAAGAATTTCAAAAAAAATATGATATCCTTGATCTTTTCAAGTTAATTGACTTCATCTTTGTTTTACTTTGTACAAGTAAAAGTAAGTGCCCACTTCTGAAGTAGTGGCGTATTAAACACATATTCTGTTATGAGCCACCATTTTAAGCACATATAACTCACTTTCCCTAGGTGTGTAGTCGATAGCATATTGCTTTGACTAGAGTTGACCCCGGCTTCATCACGAATCATGTTTCACCAACGCTTATGAAGACAAAGGAATTTCGCATTCATTAGTTTATCATGAGTGGGGCCGTGAGGATAGTTAAATCAATGAGAATTTACCTGCCAAGAAAGAGAAGTGCATTGAAATATATACATCTATATTCTCTTTGGCAAAATCTGAGTCGATGGAGCGTAAAACGCACGACTTTTGCATAGACAGATAAACGCAAGCCCAAGAGTAATATATACAAGGTTCTCGATCCGCCTTGCCAGCTCAATTAATTGATAAATAACATGTTCGAGACTGGTTAGTTCGAATACGGGTTGACGTAATGTGAGATTGTCTGCATTACTAAGTGGTTGTAAAAGTTATTACACACACATTGGCTCATGATGTGAATAGTGTTTAATGCGTTACTGATGGATATGAGTGGCATGATCTTGATCTTGACTTTGTATAGCATAGTTGTTTTTAATTAACTTGTATACTGATCAAAGTGTTGTTTTCTTTTCGCCTTTTTGCTCGGGACGATCAAAAGCTAAGTGGGGGGTAGTTGATGACGCTCTAAATGGTATTAATAATTATACCATTATTCACCCCGAATTCTGCTCAAGAGAGGATATATAGGCTCTTTATTATGTGGAATATACGTTAAATGCTATGTGCATGTTTCCAGGATCGTAATTCCGCATCTATGTTAATTTCCCGATGATTTGGTACCGTTTTTGTCTCATTTTGCGTGTTTTATAGGATGTACTAGATCTGGAGCATTGGAGAGTGGATCTGGACCAAAGGAAATGTATTGGGCCAAGTGATTAAAGTCCAAGAAGAAGCCTGCTGAAGAAAAAGGTGAAAAGTCGGCCCGGTTTACCGATGGCTAGGTCCGGTAAACCGAGGACTTGTTGGACACGAAACTGATTCTGCCACATTACCTAGGTCGGTTAGGGTTTTAGAGAGTCTTAAGTCGGTCACTATATCTATATAAGGCCGCATTAACAGAGTTATTCATAAGTTTTGCATATTACATTACATACATAACATATTTTGATGAAATAAAGTTATTCAAGCTTTGCAAGAGTTGTTTCTAGTTTCCTCCCTTTTTCTACCATCTCTAGCTTGAGTAGATCAAGCTATATCACCATTGTTGAAGGTATGAAGCTTTGAACATTCCTTCTTGTCTTCAATGTGGTAGATCTGTTCGTATTTATGTGTTTTAGTTAATCTGCATGTTTAAAGACCCATAATTTACTTATTTTAATCGTAATTGAGCAATGTAGATCCAGGGATAGGAAAACCCGCCCCCGGTAACCCAGCAGTCTATACCGGTTTACCGAGGCATTATTTAGAAAACCTAAAACTGGGATTCACTACCGTTACGTTGATCGATAGATTTAATTTACACGTTAGTAGTCTGATCAACTATTTGCACGTCATCGTAAACTAGCATGAAATATGAATAGTGAAGTGCTATGTTTGGACATTATCTTGAATGGACCCTAGGAACGTGCTGATCAAAGTCGACAAATGCCTAGGCGGGTTAGCGGTACGAGTTAGCACTCGATATCGGCAATTCTAGATCTTTATGCGTATAGGCTATTACGGACCAATTAAGGAGGGTAGCTTGCGTATAGATTGTCTACTACCTTTGTCGGAGTAGATAGGAGTAGAGTTGCACCCGTAGCCGATAATGATAAATAAAACTAAGCTCACGATTAATTTAAGGAGATTATGTGGGGAAGTAAACGTAACGATTAACTAATCCAAGTTAGTAGATCGACGAGAAGAGGGGGAATACCAAGTTTTTTTCATTAATTTTTATTGTTGGTCAATGACCGCTTCGTATTGCTTTTTGAAGAGACTTTGTGAATGTGATAAACACAAGAGTAAACTTCAACTTAGTTTATTCATTGAGTAAAAAGATGTATAAATAGATACAATTGAGATAGAGAGACTAGCTAGCTAGCTTGGGCGGCCACTGAGTATGTAGATGTGGGCGGCAAGCATGCAAAAGTAAAAAGTAAAAGTTATGTCTATGACATAAAGTAAACTAGAGTTTGACATATTAATTGTTTATATGACTCACAATTAATATGTCTTTTACAATTAATTTTACAATTAAATAAGGTGTACAAAATATTATGCACGAAATCCGAGGCTCAAAGAATCCGCCGAGCACCCCGTCGAAGCCTCGCAGACCGAGTCCGCCGAGTAATATTTCCACACCCCCTCAACCGGGTCGTATATGTTGATGCGCCAAGTTTGCTACTTAGTCCGCCGAACATAAGAGGTGGAATAGCCTTGGTAAGAATATCGCATTCTGATCCGCCGAGGGAACATACCGGAGTTGAATAATCTTGGCATCAATCTTCTCCTTCGTAAAGTGTCCGTCAATGTCCACATGCTTGGTTTTATCATGATGGACGGATCTTCTCGCCATGCATAAGGTGAATTATTATCACAACAGAGTGTGATAGGTTGTCGATACGGTTGCCGAAGTTCATTCAAGCACTTTTTAGCCATAGAGCTTCACAAATGCCAAGTACAAGTGCCCTTAGTTCACCTTTCAAGATCGCTTCTTGACACAAGAGGTTGTTTCTTGCTCCTCCATGTAACCAGGTTCCCCCATATATACGAGCAATAGCTCCGTGGTAGACCTCCCGTCAATGTGACATCCACCCCAATCAATCAAGATCGGTGTAGACCTTGATTGATCTATCAAGAGACTTGGTGAAGTGCAGTGTGCCTTGGCCTGGAGTGGATTTTAAATACCTCGCATCCTATTTACCGCATCCCAATGTTGCTCGCAGGGCAATGCATGAATTGACCGACCAGATCGACTCCCATATGCAATATCGTGTCTTGTGTGAGAAAGGTATATGAGTTTGCCTACAAGCCTTTGATATTGTTCTTTCCCCGACAAAGAATGTCACCATGCAAGAGGTATGACCGGGTCTACCGAGATACAAAGAAGTTTGCATCCCAAAGATGCCGCTTTCCTTCGCAGGTCCAGACATACTTCCTTTGGGAGACCGAAATGCCATTGGTGGTTCTAGCTACTTCCATACCAAGAAAGTACTTGAGGTAGCCCGCATCTTTAACTTGGAACACCTTTGCCAAGCAGTCTTCAAGTTCTCGATCTCGAGTCATCTCCAAGCAAGGATGATATCATCCACATATACAATTAGAATGGACCTCCTCTCGGTTGGTTGTCTTGACAAACATGGTGTGATCGAGTTGCATTGATGATATCCAAGCAGCCTTAACCACGTAGTGAGTTTTCCAAACCATGCCCTTGGTGATTGCTTCAGTGCCATATGAGATTTCCTCGCTTGCACACCTTGCCTCGAGTACGAGGATTGATAAAACCAGGGGGTACAACATATAAACCTCCTCAAAATGAGGTCCCCATTTAGAAAGGCATTTTTGATGTCCAATTGGTGAAGAGGCTACCAAGTTGGACAACTAGGGAAATCAAGCACTCGACAAAGGTGTTGAGCTTTGCTACCGGTGCAAAAGTTTCCTTATAGTCAATGCCATAAGTTTGAGTGAATCCCCTTGCTACCAATCCGGCTTTATACTTGTCAATTTTACCCTCGCATTGTATTTGATAGTGAATAACCATCTCAGCTTAACTCGTTTTCTTGCCTTTGGGAAGAGTTGCGAGGTCCCAAGTATGATTATCCAAGAGAGCAATGCCATCTCTGTTTTAACAAAGCCTTCCACTTATCATTTTGAAGGGCCTCCCGAATATTCCTAGTGGATAGAGTGAGAGTCCGTGTCCCGTGTAAACATGGCAAAGACAGAGACAACCGATCATAAGATAAATAAGTATGAATAGAATGATCGCTGCATGATCTTTTCCCTTTCCTTAGCAGCAATAGTCCGTCATCTACTTCGCAGACCGCCGAGAGTCGGAGTCCGGGGTCCAAAGCAGACTCGGTTCGCAGGTTGCCGAGGTTCTCGGTTCGCGAGGCTCGGGTCGCCAGACTCGGGTCGCCAGACCGCCGAGGGTCGCAATGTGAGTATCCGCAGGATGTCAAAGATTATGAGTCCGCCGAGGGTTAGGACTCGCCGAGGGTAAATGGTTTGCCGAGGGAACGGACTTAGTTCAATCTCAATCGTGTTTCCATCGTTGGATCGGCTCGCAGGTTTGTCGTAATATGGAGTCCTTTCAAAGAATTTCACATCCATAGAATTGTAAAATTTCTTTTCGCAGGAGAGTAACACTTGTAACCTTTTCATGTCCCGTGCATATCCAAGGAAAATGCACTTATGAGCTTTAGATCAAGTTTACTTCAGTGTTGAGCATGGATATAAACAAACACAAGACAACCAAAGATCTTTGGAGGCAATTGGGTAATAAGACGAGAGCAGAGTGTGTGGTCGTAGGGTTTGGAGAGGAGTTTTGAAACCTAACACTCGCCGGGAAGTCTGTTGATTAAATATGTAGCAAGCAATATAGCTTCACCCCACATGTATTTAGGAACATGTGTAGTGAACATGATTGATCCGCCATTTCCAAACAGATGCCCTGTTCTTTCTTTCAAGAACCCTTCTCGTCGAGGTGTTTCCACACAACTACCGATATGAACAATTCCTCTCGTTTGTCAAGAAGTTACCGAGGTTAGACTCATAGTATTCCGTAGCATTATCGCCTTTAAGATCTTGATCTTAGTATCAAATTGGGTGGAGACCATGTGATAAAATTCTTGGAAGATAGGTCCAACTTCGCATTTGTCTTTCATTAAGAACAAACCAAGTGTTTCGGTATGATCATCAATGAAGGTTACAAACCACCTTTTTCCCGTTATACTTTTCACTTCGAGGGTCCCCATACATCACCGTGAATTAGGTGAAAGGGGAAGAGGGCAAGTGAGGTAACTTAGCATACACAGTATTTGGTGAGTTTAGCAAATTGACAAATATCACATTGAAGATCATTAAGATTACATCCTTTAAACAATTCAGGGGATTAAAGACTTTAAATAACCAAAACTTGGATGTCCTAGTCTATAATGCCATAACATGATATTGTCTAGGTTTTGAGTGCAGTGCCGCCGAGGCAGCGTATTCTCGCCTTCGCCTTCTCGTCTTCAGCAGGTTGATCACAAACACTTCCCGAGCAGGTGGTTTAGCTTGCCCAATCACTTCGAGAAGAAAGATCCCGGAATGTACACCGATTCTTATTAAAAACAACAAATTCAATTCGATCTTTAAGTGAGTTTACCGATGTATATAAGGTTACACTAACTTTGGAACAAACAGACATTCTCGTAGATATATCCGATTAGTAAGTTTAACCTTCCCAACACCTTTTGCATAAGAAACAGAACCATCGCCAGCCTTAATTCGTGAATTTGGTTGCATGGCATATATTGGGTAATAAGGTTTTTATTACCAAATATATGGGTTAGAAGCCCTAATCAACAATCCAAGTCTCATTACTAAGAGGTGAGTAAAATATACCGTTTTAGCATGAGTGGCCATTTCAAGAGGGGAGCTACCTTCCTGATGCTGAGCAATAAAGGCTCTAAAGGCAGCAAACTGAGCATTCAGCTTACTGTCATTCTCCTCTTCACTGATAAGTTTGCCTTGACTTTCCCTGGTTGGTTTTGAGGTTTTAGAGGGGGTAGGTTTGCCATGTAGCTTCCAACAATTGTCCTTGGTGTGATTTGTGCGTTTGCGTGATCACAGAACGCCTTTCCAAATTTTCTCAATAAGCTTCCCGTAAGTCTCATTAACCTTCACAGTGCGCACCTTCAAGGGTTGTCAAGCAGTGGAGTTCAAAGAAGATCACTTTCCTCCTCGCTTTCCTCATGTTTGACCTCAAGAAACATGGATTTGAGATTTGGAAGAGGTTTAGTAGCAAGAATTCTACCTTCGATATCATCAAGAGTAGGATTCAAACCCAAAGAAGGAATTTGAATACTCTCTTTTTCTCGATAATGTCTTTAAAGAGTGCAAGATCTTTAACATCATTCCAGTGGTGAGTTTCCAACATATCTAGGTGTTGCCATGCCTTAGATAGTTGATTAAAGTATTGAGTTACGTACATATCCCCTTGTCCGCAATTTTGAATCCGAGCTTCGAGTTCATGACTTCGATGTATTGTCCTTTTTTGAGTAAAGGTCTCCGGCATTGTCCTGCATTTCCTTAGCAGTTGTCATACATCATGAAGTTCTCATCGATCTCTTTTGTCATAGACCTCGTGAGGATGGTCATGACTTGGTTATTTTCTCGTGTCCCATGCTTCAAACTTGGGGTCGCTTCAAGGGGCAGTGTTTGGAACCGCATGTATATCCCATCTTGCCCCGGCCGGAGATATACATTTTCATAGACCTTGACCATAGCAAGTAGTTGTTACCATCAAGTTTATGATTTGTAAAGGAAGAGTGTTCGCTTATCCCGCCTCCGCCGAGGCAAATTTCGTGAGTCTACCAAGAAGATGAAACTTCGGATAATGTTGACATTTTCCCTCGAAAAAGAACCGAGTTTTGCAAATGGATTTTAGAACTCAAGGCTCTCTCGATACCATGAAGAGAGTTTGAGAATGTGATAAACACAAGAGTAAACTTCAACTTAGTTTATTCATTGAGTAAAAAGATGTATAAATAGATACAATTGAGATAGAGAGACTAGCTAGCTAGCTTGGGCGGCCACTGAGTATGTAGACGTGGGCGGCAAGCATGCAAAAGTAAAAGTAAAAGTTATGTCTATGACATAAAGTAAACTAGTTTGACATATTAATTGTTTATATGACTCACAATTAATATGTCTTTTACAATTAATTTTTCAATTAAATAAGGTGTACAAAATATTATGCACGAAATCCCGAGGCTCAAGAATCTGCCGAGCACCCCGTCCGAAGCCTCGCATCGAGACCGAGTCCGCCGAGTAATATTTCCACACTTTTTAATTAGGTTACAATCGTTTATACTTATAGTTGCATTCGACGTTGACTTGCATTTACTATACTACGATGTACCTAATATTCTTGCTAGTAATATCGACGTTAGGACTTACACGCGATCAAACACATGACGTCACCCATCATAGATCTCGCTAGGCAATAAAGAAGCTATTAGAAATAAAATTGTTGTTTTGATGATGATTCATCGCTTTATTAATTGTTGTTTAAACCCCATTGATGAAGTGTCATAACTAGTCATTATAGTGAAAAAGATGTCTCAGATTGAATGTATAAGTTTACTAAAGTCTCGATTATTGTAAAAGTTGAATCGACAAGTACCGTAATAGATTAGATCAAAACCGAGAAACCGACTTTAAAAAGGTTACCGAGAATACAAATAAAATTAGTCAAGTTATCTAAACCGATGTTTTTGAGAACCGAGGGTTCAAACTCGGTTGGATTATCTAAAGATTGAAGAACGAGGCTTTAAACTCGCTTATGATGTTTTGAAGAACCGAGGATTCAAACTCGCTACTAAGATTTGAAAAATCGAGGGTTCAAACTCGCCTTATGAAGACTAAAAAACCAAGACTATAATAAGTTAACTCGGTAAGTCTGTGATGACTTGAACTGACTTTATGGATCTTGTATTGAAGGTTATGTTACATAAGGAAAATGTAACTTAGTTAATTAATGAGATGAAATGGTGTACTGTGATTTCACAGATAAAGATCAGATGAAGAACTAGGAGTATTAAGTTTTGAAGAAGAGTATAAAACTGAGTCAATGCTCTATATCAGTTGAAAAATGAAAACTGATTTACTCAGTCAGCCAATAAGTTATATATGAAGTTTAGAATGTTAAAGATCAAGCAATATAATTGGTTAAATGTCTGAAATATCAGAATGGCTAATGATAAATCTGACATATACTAAGTAGACCACCAACGGTCTATGGAAATTCAAATTCAAACGTTGGAAAGCACTTTATAAAAAGATCACTTTACCTCAAAAAGAAGTGCGGATCTCTAAGGATTAATTCATTGTGAAAGATCAAGAAAAAGAGGGAAAGAAACAAATTTTAAGAACTCCTTCTTAAAGCATTCATTGAAATATCAAGAAATCTTCAAGTGTTTTGAGAACATTCAAGAAATCATCTAGACAAGATAACACTTGAAGAAACAGACTCATTGTGCTAATGATCTATATCCAATGTTAAGAAACTCAAACACAAGTTGAATCACTTTTCTTGATTCAAGTCTCATGTTTGTTTTAATCAAAGGTTTGGATTGTGAAATACCAAGGTGGTGTGAAGGACAAGCTGAGTGAAGTTAGGAGACCGTGTTTGATAAGCTCGTGAAGAGGCAATCCTACCCTTCAAGAATCAATGGAGCAAATTTAGTGATACAACAATTCTATCTATTAAGGACTAAGGCTCAAAGATTGTGAATCTAGGGAATAGTCAAGGACAATGGTTTAAATTTACTTTGTGTCTTGTATCTGTAACCTTAAGAACATAATGAATTTCCTCCAACAACACCTACAGAATTACACCACCCGGTACCTCTATAAACTTTGTGTTATTTATTAACACTTACTTACAATATTTTATATCCGTGTTTGTGATTGATTGATTTATTATCTATCTTTACAACTCGCTTGCACCCGCAACCGAAAGTTAAACAACATATTTCAAAGGACTATACAATTGATATTAAGATCATTAAAATGCTTTAAAGTAGATATATTTACATATTCCACCGCATTTAACTTAGTTGTTGATTCAAATCCCCGTACTTAATCTCATCTCGCTTATCTTATACTCCATGTTAATTAAGTTTGTTTAACTGACATAAAAGTTAATAAGAGACAAGTTTATTCACCCCCTCTAAACTTGTCACAAGCCGTTACAAAGGGACCAATATTTGGTATCGGAGCGGTTCTTCTACTCTGAAGAGATCCAAAGAGATTAATTGTTAATCTCCTTGAAACTCATTATCAAAACATGCATCATGAATTCACAAGATCACATCAGAAGTTTTCTTAGTTGTTCATTTTTGAGATTTGATGGATACAAAAGTAAATTGCAGGCTCTTGTTGCTGATACACATGAGAAACTACTTGAATCATTTGTTGAAGATCCAATAAGCACATCAAGAAGCAAAACAATCACTGAACAAGTCAATCCAAACAATGTGTGTGAAGCTCAGCTATTGCCAATTAGTGTTGGACCAGGAGCTCACATTGAAAGTGATGAAGAAATCATCTTATTTGGAACTGGTTTAACTAAACAAACCTACGAATCAAGCAAAGTCAAACAGGCCATGATTGAAGAGTGTGAAGAAGTCGGTATTAAGAAAATATTGATCAATTCTTATGAGGTAATGCTTCTACATCTAACTGTTCCAATGCCATGAACAATCAAGAAAATTCAAAGTTCAATGAAACTCCTAACATACTGTTAAAGGAATTATAGGAAATTCAAAATAGTTATGAGAATGTCAAGAAAGAAATAGATTCACTGAAAACTGAAGTTTTGAGATTGAAAGCTGAGATCAATCTTATCAAGCATAATAGTATAACTCAAGAATTCGTTTTACTGATGATGTAACAGAGGTGATAAATATAACCGAATCATCAGCTGATCAAACTTCAAAAGTGCAGTTCAAACAAGGAAAGCCATACGGTGACAAATACGAAGCTCAAGGTTTTCTAATCAACATAATTTTAAGGCCGGACCTTGTTCAGCCGCACCTAAGTTTGTGGCCGTGATCACGCGTAAGTCACTAGCATCGATATTACTAGCAAGAATACTAGGTACATCGTAGTATAGTAAATGTGAGTCAAGGTCGATCCCACGTAGACAATGCAACTATAAGTATAAACGATTCTAATTAAGAAGCAACATGAGGCGGTCATTGACCAACAATAACATAAAATAAACTTGGTATTCCTCCCTCTCTTCTCACCGATCTACTAACTTGGATTAGTTAATCGTTACGTTTACTTCTTTACATAATTTCCTTAAATTAATCATGGGCTTTCGTTTTAATTATCATTATCACCGCCTACGGGTGCAACTCCTACTCCTATCTACTCCGACAATGGTAAAAGACAATCTACACTCAAGCTACCCTCCTTAATTGGTCCGTAATAGCCCATACGTATAAAGATCTAAAATTGCCGATATCGAGCGCTATCTCATACCGCTAACCCGCCTAGACAAACCGTCGACATTGATCAAGCCATGTTCCTAGAGTCCATTCAAGACTATGTCCAAACTTAGCATTTCACTATTCGTATTTTGTGCCGCTTACGATTACTATAAGCATTGGCCGTATCTAACCTACCGTTAATTAAACCCGTCGATCAACGTAGCCGTAGTGAATCCCGCCAGTTTTCAAAATTATGCCCCGGTAAACCAAGATAGACCACCGGGTTACCGGGGGCAGCTTTTCCTATCCTAGGATCTACATTGCTCAATTACGATTAAAATAAGTAAATTATGGGGTCTTTAAACATGCGCAGATTAACTAAAAGACATAACTACGAATAGATCTACCATATTGAAGACAAAAAGAACGTTCAATGCTTCATACCTTCAACAATTGAGATCTAGCTCGATCTACTCAAGCTAGAGATGATGGAGGAAGGGGAGGAAACCAAAAATAACTATTCCAAAGCATGAATAACTTTATTTCATCAATATATGTAATGTATGTAATGTAATATGAAAAACTTAAGAATCATATGAAAGCTTTCAAGATACGCGGCTTTATATAGATACAATAGCCGACTTAAGACTCTAAAACCCTTAGCGATCTAGATAATACGGCGTAATCGCTCATGTTCAACAAGTCACCGGTTTACCGGCCCTAGCCCTCGATAAACCGGGCCGACTTTTCTCCTTTTCTTCACAGAAGCTTCTTTTTGGACTTTAATCACTCGGCCCAATATATTTCTTTTGGTCCGTATCCACTCTCCAATGCTCCGCATTCGGTACATCCTATAAAACATACAAAATGAGACAAAACAAGATCTTCAAAACCTCGGGAAAATAACATAGATGCAAAGTAATTACGATCCCGGAAACACTCACATAGCATTTAACATATATTCCACATAATAACAAGCCTATCTATTATCTCTTGAGCATAATTCAAAGCCGACTAAGGGTATAATTATTGGTACCATTTAGAGCGTTGTCATGTGCCGCACAAAAGTCTAACTCGAAAACTGCTAAAACTATTAACCGATAAAAACTCTCGCCCAATCCTTACTTCAAAACCGACAAAACTAGAAGGTCATTTGGTTACAATCCGAAAACGGACAGATCTTACAAAAAAACTCGAATAAGGCTAAAAATGGCAAAAAAATCGACCAAAAGTCAAGAACTGTACCAATCGACCAAATATGCCAAAGAATGATTTTCAATCAAGGATACTAGAGTCGTGGGAAAGATATACTCGTTTCCTACTTATGAAGATTGAAATGTTCATACTCCTATGTTGAAATAAAGTTGTCCTAAACACAATCGGGTTGGACCTGTATCCGACCGGGTCGGATTATTTCTACTATTTCTTTATGTTTGTATATATATTAAATGGTTTTCTCGTTATTATATATTTGTTCAATCAACGAACCAACTATGATATGATAACGTCACTAAGTATCAAACTCGTGAAAAAGAAATTTTAATTGGGATTATGGTTGATGAGATTGTAACACAAATTTCGTGTTAATCCCCGAAAATAAACAAAGAAAACATAAAATTGAAACAAATAAAATTTTATTAATTTTTAAAATAAAAAGCGGTTACAATCTCTTGAATCCTTTGATTCTCCTCTTTAATTGTTGACAATTATTGACTCCCGGATACGGCGGAAGATTTTGACTTTGTGGTTGATTAATCCCGAATATGGCGGAAGAAACGGACTTTGGTTGATTCCTCCCGAGTATGGCGGAAGATCTTGAATCTGTGGTTGTTCTCTAGCTCCCGAATATGGTGGAAGATCTTGACTTTGGTGGCTTTCTCCCGAATATGGCGGAAGAATGTTCGATTTGGGTGGAGATTCGAAGAAGTGCTTTGACTCACCTTCGCCATCCCGATTAGGCTTGGAAGATCCTCGAAGCTGGCTGAAAAACTCCGAATTTCTTGGTGGATGATCTTCAAGTGCTGTTGAAGAAGGCCGTAATTGATGAAATTGAAGAACACTTGAATGCTCCTTGTGCTCCCTAGATCCCCTCATTCTTGGTGCTTGAATGCTTGAATAGAGTGCTTGATGCTTCCTCTCCAATCCTGAATCCCTATGTGCTTCCGTTTTCCGTGTTTATGCTCTGTGTTTCTGTGTTTGCAAATGACCAATGTCTCTCATATTTATAGTGCTTCGGATGAGTGCCTAGAGTTAATCCGCATTTAATGCGTTCACACTCATTTAATGTGTCCACACTCGATTGATTCCTACAATATCCGCATTTAACGCGTCCCGTACTCTCCCCCGATTTGCTTTTGCAATTTCTAGAAGATCTCCACATTTATTATAAATCAATAAAATCTCCTAATTGATTGATTTTAAAGAGATTTTTATGACTTATTGGCTTTTATATTATCCACAATATTTAATGTAGGAAATAATATAAAAATACTTGCATTTAACGACATACGTAGTAGATGTGACAAATATAATATTTCACATATATATTTTGTGTATCTCGCATAGCCAAATAATTAAATCTTTAAATTTCTAAGAGATTTTATTTACTTATTTATTTATATCATTTCCTATCATTTTATATAGGAAATATATACAATGAATTTAATTTCGAGACAAATGCAATACGTGCCATATATATTATGTGTCACACAAAATTTTTATATCTACAAATGCCCTCTCGAGACTTGTTGTCATTCCCGTAAAATTTCTTACCGTAACGACGAACATCGACTTTATAACCCCTTTTTTCAATTTTTTTTTTTTATTTTTTTTATTTATGATAATGAGGCAGCACTCTTTTTTCATTATCTTTTCTCCTTTTCTTCTTTTTTTCCCCCTTTTTTTTCCTACGTGGACAAAGTAAAAGAAAAAAGGAAACCAACAATTTTCTTTAAGTCGACTACGCTTTTCCGCTTTTTTTTTCCTTTAATTTTTTTTTCCAGGAAACCAATCACAATCGGGAAATTTTTGTCCTCACATATCTTTTAAGATCCTTGATTCTTTCCATCTTCTCCTATATAAATAAACATTCACCTCTCTCTTTCAAGCACACCAATTCTTCTTCAACCCTAAGGAGTCAGGCGGAACCGAGAGTCTCAGCATTCCTCCTTTTTAGTTGGCTAACCGCCGCTGCGACCGCCGAGTGGAAGTCGATTGTCATTGACTTTCGACTTTCTCGCCGGCAAACTTTTGACTAAAAGTCAAATTTTTTTCTTTTTTTTTTGTTTAATTATTTTTCCTTGCTTTGCAGGTGGTAAATCCTGAGGCCGTTTCACGGGCGCGAGTCGGGATACTTCTGTGATACCACCCGTTGCGTCGACAGCCGGCTGATCGAGCGCGAGTGAGGTACTTTGTGACACCACCCCTGTGTTCAAGATCCAGACATTCAAATGCCCGGTCGAGGACGCGAGTGGTGTAGTTGGTTGCTCCACCTCTGCGTAGCAGACCCGAAACGCTTAGCCGGTCCAGAGACGCGAGTGGAGTGGTTGGTTGCTCCACCCCCGCATAGCACATCCAAGCAACAAAGACGCGAGCGGGGTACTTAGGCGACACCACCCCGCGTAGCACATCCTCGGAGACGCGAGTTGGGCTACGCAAGGACACCATCCTCGCGTAATGGCGATCCGGGGCGCTCATCCACCGCTCAAGAACGCGAGTGGTGGTACTTTGCTGACACCACCCATCGCGCAACGCATCCGGACGGTCGATGGCAATATTCACAAGGAGATTACACGAGACGGTGAGAGATATCTCGTCGGGCTTTCATCATGCTCACGCGTACAGTAGACCGGGATCAAGCTCCGGATATGTCTTTCTTATCGAGTTTGATGTTCCGCCTTCGCATGATATCGCATCATCCACCGGCACTACCGAGCACGCCATTGACCAGCGGGGTGAATCAAATCCACAGTGGTTGATAGCTATTCTATACACACTACGGGCCCTCACTTAACACACCTTTAGGATTCTCGTGGCGACGATCATTAATGGGAAGGTACAATGGGGTCCCCCAACATACGACACATACGTGAGCGTTTGGATATGTTGAACAATGCCATCATGAATTGGCTTGAGGATGTTCTTTCCCGCAAGGTGGAGCAGGCGTTAAAGAACAGGTCTCATGATTCGACCGCTTTATATGCATCACTTGTTCACCTACACCCGGAGATAAGAATGTTGTTCACATGCCTTTTGCGAAGCTTGGTGCCCCGGAGACCAACACTTTCGCATACCGGACAAGCTTTGGGGAGGTGTCCATCTCATTGATGGACATGTGGAAGATTGGTGGTCTCTCTGCCAGCCTAGGGTCATGCTATGAGTGAGATCATCCCAAGTTTGCGTGAGCTAACATGATCCAATGCTCATCCCTTTGAGGCCTCCCCCGAGAGTTGTCGGTAGAGACTTGTTTTACGACTTTTTCTCCGTTGCTTGGGTGGTAAGTATGACATCTACAAACCCCCAACTTACGTTGTTGCAATGGATTAATTTACAGTGTCGCCCGTGTTAAAGGGCTAATTTGTAGTGTTTTTATGATATATTTTATATCAATATTCCCCATATATGGATGTTTATCATAGAAATCGAGCTTATAAATGAAATATTGAGCAAACGATGTTTTTGTTGGTTAATTGCAAACGTAACGATTTATGTGCTTAAAGTATGATTTTATGTTATTTTGGAATTGTGTTATGTTTTGGTATGTTTTTTCCTATTGTTGGTAGATACTCAATTATGTTGGAAAAGGTGATCCTGAAATGAGTTAATTTTAGATAATAGAGGATCAATCAAGTTTGGATAAGATAGGAAGAG